>OZ025885.1:2326850-2856850 GCA_964019415.1 Ianthella basta | reverse complement strand
CTTTAAGAGCAAATAAGCTATGTCAATGTATTGTATGCCGCATACACCGTGGTCTGTGCAGTACAATTTCCTGTTGAGCTCAAATAATGCCTATAGAATCATCCCAAATGAGCAGTATCCAGCGTTGCAAGGGCAACGCTGCAGTGAATCACTGAGCCTATTCAGCTCATAGCGAGAATGAAGTGGCTGGCTCTCAGCTGGCTCAGGCATCATAAAGGGTTGGTTCTCCAATACCAGCTTCACAACAAGGTTGAAAACCTTGCCTACATTTCGACCAGATGCTCTGGTCTTCTTCAGGGCAAAGATGCCATCTTCACCCTGTTGTGAAGCTGGTATTGGAGAACCAACCCTTTCGCATAGCGAGAAATTGTGGCTTTATTATTATCGTCATACAGTTTCCCGTGAGCTCAGGATAATGCGGTAGCGCTTCAGAATGCAAACTGCTGCTCCTTTGGGAAGACTCCATAGGCATTCTGAACTGCTGTGGCATTATTAGAGCTCACTGGGAAATTGTACTGTGTAGTCCAGGGCATATACGCAGTATAGATTATTTGCTCTTAAAGCAGCTGGTAGGAAAAAGGCAGCAGAACACTCGCCTCAGTACAATGTTGTACGATGGCTGGGCTATCTTCACATGTTACTCTTTATTCCAGGAAAACTTCGAGAGGCACGCTACAAGCAGTTGAAAGTAAATCAGTTTGTGTCCCTGATCTCATGGAGGAAAGCAATTGAAACGATTCTAAAGCCCAAATCACCTTACTTACTATCAAGCACACCATTCTGTGACGTGTCACTGGTGATTTGGATTACAACCAAGGAGAAATGGGCTGTATACGTAGTAACCTCTATGCGAGGGAAACCTTGCTGCCGCGAGGTTGGTTTCCAAACCAAAACTAAGTTGCCACATTTTATATTGTCGAAACAGCCGTGTCCTCTGCACCAGTCATGAATTGCTGTAGTGAATGATTTCTCTAAGAAGGTTGTCTGAGTTACTTGCTATAATATCACTGCTGCTCTGGTTTAGCCACCTGGTCCATGCTGGCAGGTGGCAGTGATATGTGACTGGTCAAATACCCAGGTAGTGATTGAATGTACCTGCTAGTAGCACTACAGGATACATCAATTTCTTTTTGCAGGATTCTCTCTTATCATTACTGTACATGTCACCCTGGTAGTTATAAATCCACACATTTGATGTATAGTCTAAAGGTATTGTGCATGCAGGTTTGTTAATTATGTAAACATTCAAATAAGGAATAACAACTCTTTAGTTGCCCTGATTGGCCTGTGAGACAACTGCATGTAGTGTGTCTTATACCTTTGCGAAAGTTGATGTACACAGTACTTATTAATGCAGGAAGCCAGTATGCCACCAATGGAAGATATGCACCATCGTCTGCGGAACTACAGCAGACTGCAGGATACCCTGCATACTGCCTTGGAAAAATGCCTTAGTTCCCCCGGGCATCTGGAACTGGAAGCAAGGTAGGAAGCAAGATACATATGGCACATGCAACCTGTCACCTGTCTGTAACGTATACATTTGTGCTAATTTGTATTTATTTTCACTGAAGAACTATCAAGCACATGTGAGCCCTCTCCATACACTCCTTTGCCCTTAGTCCTACTTTGTAGGGCAGCCATCTCATAAGAACTGAAGGAATAGTTCGCAGTGACAAACAAGATGAAATAGACTAACCTTGTCATCCTTCTTTAATTTGTGGGGGTTTCCTTTGATGTGGTTAGGTGACTATATAACAAGGACACCTCATTAAGTACTCATGCAGCTGCAGAACCATTGTTTGTAGGCGTCTCACTGGGTGTGTCTTCACTTGAATTGGGTTCATGTCCTGCATGGGCTTCTTTCTTGGTGTGCCTATCCATTAAAACCCTTGTCCTCAGTATATTAGTCTCATTCCCAGCCCACCACATCCGCTAACAAAATGGCCGCGGAAAAGGTGGTCTGGTATCTTTGGGCCGATTCCTTGGTTCTCGCCATCCCAAATAATTCTGGCCAATCAGATCGCTGCTTGGTCACATGTCTGCCGAAAACCATGCACGAACCTCGTACGTGAAGCTGAATAGGGAGGAGTCTCAAAGTGTAAGCGTTCTTTCTCAGATTATGGATAGTTCCCGATTGGGATCCAGTTCTGTGGCATATCCAGGGTCCATAAAAGAACGTTTGAGAGTCATCTTTCATATCTTCACGTACGAGGCTCACGCGTGATTTCATAAGCACGTGATCAAGCGGCGATCTGATTGGCCAAAAGTATTCAGATACGTTGAGGCGAGCCAAGGAATGGGCTCAAAGATACCAGACCACCTTTTCCGCGGCCATTTTGTTAGTGGAAGTGGTGGGCTGGGAACGACACTATCAGTATATAACCTATACATAATATGCTATAGTACACTTTGTGATCTTGAAACCTAAGTATGAACTGCAGCAATGCTTTTGGGCACTACCATGTACTTTATCATTATAGCTGTATTTGTGCAAACTGGCTTTTAATGAGTTTGGAGCTGAGAGAATATGGGCAAGTCTCCCACCTGTTTTAATTTGAGTCATTGGTGCATTTGCTAGATGGCATTTCTACATTCATACTTTGTTTTGCATTACCTTTCCATTCCAATTGACAGATTTGGTAAAGTTGTTTGGAGGAGCAATAGCCAGCACACTATCTCTGATGAAGTATTAAGTGGGAGATACAAAATAAAGGATCTTGAGGAAGGTGGTAAGGTGTCAGTGGATGATGTCCTTGGAGGAAAAAACACACGATGGAGTTTCCCAACTATGTAAGTGGTATTGCCATATAGCCCTTGTGCAGAGTGTGGAAATGCTAGGCCAAATAGGGCCGTGAACCATCCTTGATATCGAAGTGGAACAGTGCACTCACCTTCCTTGCCATTTGGCTATAGAAATATATAGACATATAGAAATATATAGACGTCACTAGGAAGAACAGCTAAGCTAATTTGCTAGCCAATTAGTTGGGATGTATATCACTTATATGCCAAACAATTGGTGTCTGTGGGAATTTGACCACTTAGCACTCGGGTGCTTTGTGCCCTCAAGCTTCATGCTTTAAATCCCACAAACCTCTTTGTTGACATTTAACTATTTCATAGATCCCGTTGCCATGGTAATGGGCATCTATACTTGGTTTCTAAACATTGTAGACACCCCAGCTGTACTTTTGCGCCGTGGTCTCTATTTTGTCCAGCTGTGTTCTAATTTGATGTGTGGCATTCGTGCCTATGCTCTATATACCAATTCAAAGCATGGGTGTGGCTTAGGCCCGTGGTCTATAGCAGAGAAACTGCTGCTGTGATAACAATAGTGATGCCACAGCATACATGCACAGGTTGCCCAGCTTATATGTTTTGTCGAGAAACAGGGTAAAGCAACAATCCGGCTACGAACCAGAACTGAGAAAGGAACTGGTTAAGAGCTGGGAACAGGCTTTGATTAAAGGGCACCACTCTGGGAAACACTGTGGCTAATGTGGCTGACAGTGAGTAAGCGTACGTTTAGTTTATGCGCGCATCCACTGCCGACCTATAGGAAATATCTGCTGCGAGATGACCAATCCAAGTTGAGACCTGAATCAAATGATATTTTGTCAGCCATTGTCAGAAGAAGCAAGCTACTTTCAGAAGACATGTGATGATGCAAGTACGTGTAGGTAATTCACTGCCGGCTCCTTGCCCAATCATTAGGGATCTATAACACTTAAATGCGGGATCCCAGATCAGTACTGCATAAGTGAGCCACCAGCAAGTTGTAAGAGCCCTCCTTGAAAGGATGGAGCAGCAAAATGAGCAGCTTCAGGTGCTGTCACAGCAACAGTCAGATATCATTGATGACACTGGCCAGAGACAAAAGGAGGCCGACCGAGAAGTCACCACCATAGCGGGAGAGTTTCACTCCTTGAAGCTAGTGATGGAGGACCGGCTGGTCACGATGGAAGGCTTCGTAGCCGGGCTGACAGACTATCTTTGCCCGATGTGATGGAAAACCAGGTTTTACTGAAGCACAAACTCTGCGAGGAGCTGCTGCAAGAGCTTGGTGTTACATCCAGCCTCCACTCTACAGTGCACCTGTTCCGGCTGTCAGGTACAGGTGTTGACTTGGTTAGAGAGGGAACCAGTCGATTTGTTGATGTTCCCATGTTAAGGGGAGCTAGCGCTAGCATGAACCAATTAACAGCATCCTGCCCCATTTGAAGGGAAAGCTTTCCTGGGATGCCTACCATACACAATTCGAATTGTTGGCTAAAATGAAGAAGTAAATCAACACGGAGAAGGCATTAACACCAGACCATTAGCCTACGGGATGCTGCAGCCATTGTACTGACCAATCTGCTGCCAGAGAAGCTTCAGCCCTCACAGCAGCCCTGGACTCACATTTTGGCCTTGGACACCAGTCAGGGCTGAGCAGGATACAGTTGGAGGCTAGGACTCACCACAGAGAGGAGACCCTAGCAGAGCAGACAGAGGTTACTGAACGCCTGGTATGCCTTGCTTACCCAGAAGCAGCAGAAGCTATGGTGGAGGTACTGGCACAGGATCAGTTTATTGATGCTCTTCCAGAAGAGGACATTAGATTGTGCATCGCCAGAACAAGCCAGCAACACTGAGAGATGCCCTGCAAATTACATTGGAGCTGGAATCATACCAACTTGCTAGCAGACAGACATCATGTTGTGTGAGAGAGGCTCAGCTTGAGGATGACCACCCTGTGCAGTGGCAGTCTTTCATGCCTGCATCTGTAGAAGATGTCCTGCAGCAGTTGGCAGAAGCTATCCAGGGAATTGTAAGACCATGCGCAGATAGAGCAGGGGTGGCACCTGCCTCTATATAGGATAGAGAAGAGATATAGGTATCCAGCCAGTGTAAGTGTCCTGATTTGCTGGGAGTGCAATGCAAGGGGTTACGGGAGGTGAGAATGTCCCCTGCTGCAGAAGAAGCTGCAAGGAGATGGTGCAGTTTTCCATCTGGGAAACGAGGAATAGCTGAGCTTGTGGGACATGGTTCGACTGGATCATGTACAGCCCCTAGCAAATTTGATTTGAAAGCCTGGCTCAATTCATGGAGATGGTGACAGCCTAACAGTTTCCAGAACCATCAATGGTAGGCCATGTGACATCATGGTGGACACGGGCAGCATTATCTCCATTGTCAGACCTGACATCCTCAGGAAAGAGAGCCGGGAATTGATTCATCCTGTGAACAGCTGTCTCTGGACAGTGACTGGAGAGAGAGCTCCATCTATGAGAAGGGACAAATGCAACTTGCCATTGGCTACCTGGTAGTCTCCAGGAAGTCTGAGTTGCCAACATACATGATGAGTGTATCCTTAATTGGTTTTGATTTCTTACAGTCCAACGGATGTCAAGTCAGCCTTCAGGACCAAGCACTAGTCGTTGAAGACAAGAAGGTACCCCCTTCGGAAGTGAGCAATGCCACCAGTACCTAAATGTTGTAGGGTTGAGCTGGTTGAGAAAGTTTGTCTAGCCCCACTGTCCGAGTCACTTATTCCAGTACGAGTAGAACGAGGTCCTGCCAACTACAAGATGGAACTTCATTGTGACTACCTTTGATTGTGTATTGGTGGAGGGGATGCTTGTGGACCTGAAGAGTGACTGAATCCCACTTCTGACACCAAATGTTACATCCTCGCAGATTAGACCTAATCTCCCAGACAAGTAGACAGGCACTGGGGCAGGGATCAGTGAGCGGGGACAACAGCAGTTCAGGATACTCAAGACAACGTCAAAGGAGCTTAACAACATTGGCAATAACAAGGCAGGAAAGTGACAGTTATATAAGGAATGGAGTACATGACAGTTCATTTATAAGTGTTAGGTGGGATGTTACACAAGGCAATGTTCTTTGGCACCAATGAAAGCAGTTGAGTTCACAACCATCTTGCCACAACTTTATTCTTCTTTCCACACATTTGACATAGTCTTTGGCTTTTAAATGTCGTAAGGGCTTCTGTAAGACCAAAGTGGTAGAATCATGGCGACGACTGTGAGAGCAAACAATTCAATCTGTGGCTCTTTAGCATATGAGCTGTAGAGATGGGCCAGTTTAGCAACAAAATGCTTCTCAACTATCCCAGAAATAATTGTAAACAAATTTCTTTGCTTGTGGACTGTTTCTACATAGCATCTGTTCGCCTTCGCACAGAAAGTAGGACTATGAACAGGTCCCCACCTACAGGCTTCACCAACTGTTCTTGAAGGGGTGTAGGGAGGGAGAAGTTCCGCTGTAGTGGTGACTGCGGTGCCGGTCTCGTGTGGATTTCCTGCACGATCTTCTTGTGTGGAATCTGGTGTGACCACTGGTGTGGCTCATGGCTGCACTTTCACAGTCACAGTCGATTCATGATGATTAGGTGATGTGGCTACGGGCCGATCGCTTGTTCCTGTGTAGCGACAACGTCTGCGATGTAGTGAAAGGCATTTTGTGCTGATTTTTCTACTTTCACACAGCTGCAGCCTACGCAGCGCCCACTGCTGTTACACTGACAGCACACAGGCATGGTACCTCATCGGGTTGCGAGGTCAGCTAAGGGATCAAGGAGTGGAGAATCAAACAACGAGGAGACTGTCCAATCGCACGCTCTAGAACGTGTCCACCATCTTGTCATGCTTACATTGATTGGGTTTGCAAATTGTTTGTATTGAGTTGACAAATCATATGCTATCTTATGTGTTTTTCAACATCCTCGTTATCTGCAGCCTTTCAGATGCCACTATTCTGGAGTCTGTGAAAGGAGCTGATTTTCCTGTAATTGGAGATGTTGACAGGCTTGACATAACAATGCATTACCAAAGAGGTTCAGTAGATCAACTGTACATGATCCGTACGAAGCAGAATAGAGAGAAGAAGAATTTTGAATTTTTAGAGGTCCTTGCTAAGCCAGACAAGCCTTATGTCTTTGACTGCCTCAACTTGGAAAGGTAGATATGCATGCACTCTTATTCTGTATCAGTCTGCATGTATGCATGCTAGTTTGTATGCCTCTCCTGTATGTTGCAGAATCAATCAATTGCATGCAGTGTGAGAAGCTGCATGGTGCTGGTATGTATGTACAGGAGGCAATATAACTGGGGGTAAACCAAGCGAATTAAGTGATGAAGTTTGGGTGTGTGAGTTTTAAAGTGGGTGACATTTGGTATATTAATATAAAGTTTACATTGTGGATTCGAAATTGTGGTTTTACATGAGTTGGGTGCTGCTGCTGCTAGTGGAGGTGGTGGTGGGGGGTGAGCTATAGGATGCAGATCTAGACCATGCATTGGAAGGACGAGAAATTCTTAACCTAATGTCCAGGTTCATGTTTGCTGCACAGAGGAGACTAAGCAGATCATCTGGGAATTGGGTTCAGAAGTGTTTATAGGGCTCAGCTAGTGTGAGTAGAAAAGTGTCTTTAGTATGAGAACTCTGAGAAATCCATCGCTCAGGAGAAGGATATATTATAAATATAGCTAGCAGAGTTTTTCCCCTGGTTTTTCTTCAGCACACTTTGTCTCTGTGTAGGGACCTAGATATGAGGATTGCAATCGGATGTTCACATCACCACCCAGATGCTCAATTGCAAGCAGAGATAAAGGAGATGGCTACAAAACTGTGCCATGGAGTGGAATTAAGGTGTATAATTGTAAGACAGTATGTGTAGTCTAACATGGTTAGACTCTACTCACCAATTGTGCAGAAACTTTGCATATATTGTTTATCAGTATATTACTTAATAAATATCTTAAACAAACATCACATTGTGTTTACATGTTACTATAATTAATAACTGCTAGTTATAGCCTGTGCTGTAATTAGTGTTTTGTATTCTTACTTCTTAACAGAGGTAGCTGCTTGCACGTGAAGGAGCCACCAGAAGAATGTTCTATTGAGTATGCTCGGTTGAGCAAACAAACCATGTACCTGGTCTCCCACAAGGATAAAGTGCATGGAGAATATCAGTACATACTGGCGCATTATCAAGTGAAGGATTGGACCCAGACTCAGCAGTCTAGATCTCCCTCAAGAAGCAAATTGATTCAGCTGGAGGATGAGCACCATGAATTAGAGGTGTGTCCTCCACATCTGAGCAAATGCTGATACATTATGCGCTCCTGTGCATACTTTTTAGTGTTTTGTGCATGGTCTTGTATACTCCAGTGCATCACAACACTTGTAAGAAATCCCACCACAGGCAGGTTTTCTTGCAAATTGTTTGGCCCACCGCCACATTCAGCTGTCAAACTTGCATGCCTGCAGCATAGCAGTGTAGCCCCTCCTGGACATGGCGTACCCGCAACATCTAGTTGTAGGTACACCTACTATTCAGCATCTGCACTACATGGAGCAGCTTCCTTGTAATGCAGGGTGCAGGAAACCACCTTGCGATTGCCCATCGCCAGATCTACTCCAATACAGCGAAATCTGCCACGTGCACACACCCGTACACCACCACCACCACCACCACCACCACCATGTGCCCATGCAACTTGCACATGGGTACTAACATGCTTCACAATTGTACCCATGTGCAAGTTGTGTTGCTGCTGCATCTTGATCCAACTTGTGGCGATCAATGCTGGTGACCGTTCCCCCTGATGTTCAGTGACTTGCGCCAGTGGTGTGTGTCATTCCATCAATAAGCGCAAACACTGCACAGTACTTGCAGTGGTGGTGGTGACCCTCTGCAACTTGTGCTGGTGGTCTGGTTCCTGCATGGAAGTGCTAGCACATATTTTACTGCATGCACATACTGCAACTTGCAATGTGTGGTGGTGGTACATGGTATGTATATAATAGTATCAATGAGTGATGCAAATCACAAGATAATCTACAATTACAACAATTGCATATAGGAACATGAACCAATTTAAACATTTCTTGGAAGGTATATACTGCATTCTGCAGTTTGCATGCGAACTGATACTCCACATGTTAGTGCATGTTTACTAATCAAAAAGTACGATTTCCAGCACACTTCCCTTATATAACTACATACATGCAGATGTGGAATTGTCAGTGGATGGCAGATTTTGCTGCTCTGGATGAGAAGAGACCAGAGGAGGTGTTTATTTTCAATTGTTGTGACCCTTCGAAGATCAAGGTTCGTCCCAAGGACAGGAGCAAGGTGACTGCAGATTCAGTTATCAGAGAGCTGGATCCATTTGTTGCCTGTGCCTTGGAACTAGCTCTTATTGACAGAGATTAGTTTGTATACAATATTAATGAAGATAGCACCTGGCACAGAATAGCTTGCCCCTTGAATAAGATACAAGATGGATGAGAAGTTTTGTAACATACCAATGATGTGCATACATTTTAGTTAATAGCGCTATCAAGCATATAGATAGCTTGCAGTGGTTTCTTAATGTATATAAAATAGCTAATTTTCAATTGCTATGGGTTAGTTTCTTGTGTGCAGGTATAATTATGCATGAACACATTCATTTGGTTTATTATAATATGATATAGCTAGCTAGTGAAGCAGGTAGCTAGTTAGCTATGCATTGATGCAATCCTTTCAATTGTAAGGCGTCTTATTCTGTAAAGGCCTAGGCTAGCTTATATATACTTCGAATTCCTCCGACAGGGTCATATGGCTACGGCTATGTATATTTATGTTACATTCAGTCATGCGTACGGCTACGCCCCGCCCTCCATTAAAATGGACGCAGGAAGTACTGCATGACTGTGCAAGGGATGGGCGAGAACACCCTTCTATCGCACTAACTCAGCTTGTCTTTGAACTCTACGATCAGTTATATAATTATCTATATAAAGACAGTAGAGAACCTTTTGTCGACAAAGTGAAGAAACTAACAGAGACAGGTGTGTCATCTGCCCAGCCGTCCTTTAATCAGAATTAAACTTGTTAGAAGTGAGGAAGAAGCCGCAGAAGCGGGACAGATCTAGAGTTCTGGTGAGCTAGCGCACGCTGTAGGCATTTCTACTAATTTACAGTATAAATCATGGGGCAAGTTTGTGAGCCATATTACTTAGGCAGCTGCCTAGCTATACTAGCTAGTTATCATTAGTAGCCTATAGCTATCTTCTACGTATAACTATGCCTTCCTTGCTTGCTTACATAATGCATGCGCAGGTGTGGTTGTTACTTCACTATGTGATCAGCCAACCCTGAGAGATATAGTATGCTATGGAGAGCCCGTGTAGCAGCCAAGTGGTATGATTTAGGTATAGTCCTAGATGTAATGCCCTTTGTTCTGAATGGTACTGAGCATGAGCAAAAGAGCTCAGATCAGCCAAGGACTGTGTCTATCAAGTGGCTGCAAAGGTCTACTGGAACTGGGAGCCAGCCCCATACATGGAGGAGTGTCCTCGATGCCGTACGAATCATATGTGGTGAAGAGGCAGTAGAGGATATTCGTGCAGACGTGCAAGCACCGAGGTGCCCAACTACAGGTGAGTGTGTCATTTTTTGTGAACCGTGAATCTGTAATTGTGATATTGGCGTTGCAGAAAGGTACTTGTCAAGGTGTATGTTTGTTGGTTGAATTGCTGTACTGTATGTTCCCTGTGATGTGAAGTGGACTGGTTTAAATTGGTAGAACCATTTGTTATTAGTTATATTTGTGGTTTGTGCAGTTGTTACTAGTCAGCTGTGAAATGCTAAGGGTTAGGAATTCTGAGGGTAATAGGTAGTGGTATCTTGCAAGTGTGTTTGTTACAGCGATATAAAGTGTCTTGCGTGGGCAGATCAAAGGAATTTTGAATGCTTTATAATAGTAATCCTACAGTGTGCTTTATGGCCATACTTTAACTTCAAGAAAGAATACTTGGGTACTGTAAAGGATGCTAGCAAGACACGTAAGCAACTCTGATGCCTTTCTTACACTGTGAAATGTAGAGCCTGTCCAGTCTGGTCCACTGAGATCACTGATTCGAAATTCCTTTTGGTTTCTGTGTATAGTGTAACTTGCTCACCATGCACTCTGTTAATTGAAGCTTGTTATCCATCATTTGCTTCTGAATGGCAGCAGTGAGTGCTCTAATGGCTGATGGAGGGTGCTTCTTCCTCACTCTTTATTTGAGTATCTTGAATTTGTCCTTACGAGTGGTGTGCAGTCCTCTTTATGGGCACAACAACCATGTCAGCATGGCCTGTTCTTTCTCAGTGACAAAAAGCCCAGATTGCTACATATTCCTTTTCAGGCTCAGCGAGAGTCTTTTCACCAGTGGTTGATTGTTATCACCTGGTACTGCTACAGCTACTCGCTTCACCTTGCAACCTGGCTAGAATACAAATTAAAACTTGAAGATGACACAATCCCGGAATGTAAGCTAGCCAACCAGATTACTGGATGTCAACGTACTTGAAAAGGCCAGCTGTCCACCCACTCAAGGCACTGCATATCATTTAAAGTGGGCTAAGAGTGCTTTACATGATTTATGTATGGCACTTGGTGTAGGGTCTCATTGCGTAACAAAGTACTCACCTTAGCCCACTTTAAGTAACATGTAAGGTACATGTGATGCAGTACAACCTTTTTGGCTTTTATATTATGTACCTCTATTGTAGTTACGTTATATGTGGTCTAAAGTTTTCATTTTTGGCGCCCTATATTGTTTTCAGAGTTAGGTATTCATATGGCTTCATGTTCGTAAGCAAATTGTATATTTCTATCATTGCAAAGGTGGCACTTACATCTTCTTTACAAAGCTTAAAATAATCTCTAATGGCGTTTTGCTGTCTCTCAATCAAAGGAAATCTGTACATGAACATGTGTTTATAGAGTGATACTCGTAAAAAGCCAATGAAAGACTCTTCTGCGAGATGCAGCTCCAATTATCATGGATGGACATTGCAAAATGGCTGCGTTCGACGCTTTCTCTGTTTGCTAGGCTAAAAATTATGTTTCTTCATATTTTGCTGTGTTTCCAGAGAATGCAAAGTGTTTCTAGAGAACAAGTGTAAGTGATAGCATTGTAGTAGAAAGCTTAATATGTAACTGCTCTTCTGCGAGATACATCAGAATTTAAGGCAATCAATTAGCCAGAAGGCCTGAATTGTGTGTGTGTATGTGTTCAGTAGATGTGTTCAGTGTGTGTGTGTGTGTGTGTGTGTGTGTTGTGTGTGTGTGTGTGTGTGTGTGTGTGTGTGTGTGTGTGTGTGTGTGTGTGTGTTTGTGTGTGTGTGTTTGTGTGTGTGTGTGTGTGTGTGTGTGTGTGTGTGTGTGTGTGTGTGTGTGTGTGTGTGTGTGTGTGTGTGTGTGTGTGTGTGTGTGTGTGTGTGTGTGTATGCGTGTGTGTGTATGCGTGTGTGTGTGTGTGTGTGTGTGTGTGTGTGTGTGTATGCGTGTGTGTGTGTGTGTTTGTGTGTGTGTGACGTTATCATAATGGCGGCTCGGAAACCATGTGGTTGCGGAGGGGGCTAGAGAATCTCATGCTTTCGCACGAAGTCAGCTCATTGGCTTCTGCTGTATGGTGTTCCTGACACCTATTGAAGTGGAAGTGTGCACATTGTGCCTTCTAGTCAGCAAAAAGCACCACTCGTGTTGCTAGCAGAGATCGACCATCGTAACTCCAGCAAACCATATACAGTGGTCTTCGGCCGTCTTTCAACCATCTTCCACCTCACCCCCTGGGCCAGACTCGGCTGAGGAATGAGAGGCCATCTATGGCCATCAATAGTCAGGCACCCAGCAGCCCTCAAGTCCAAGGTAAAGTTGGGCGTGAGGCTTGCCACCTCATCTATGGAGGACTTCAACTGGCTGTAAACAGGTTCCAGGTTCCAGGCCTTTGTCTGGACCTGCCCTATGTCTGTGATTGGACACGGTGTATGGAAGAAGTGTGTGTGTGTGTGTGCATGCGTGTGTGCGTGTGGTAGGGGTGCTTTTCCTGCATGAATGGCTGGTCGGGAGACTTGAAACTCTTGGAAACCCAGCAGTCTATTGCATCTTGATGTATCTTTCAGGCCATCAGCATTGCTGTATCCCCAACCTTCTGAGCAGAGATTACTAGCAAGTAGTTCGAGTTCAGAGGGATGCCCCAGCACCCCATGAGTTTTTAGGGGCTGCTGCAGGCTAATCTGGCTCACTAGACTGTCTCATCTAAACGCCGGGTGCTTAGGGCTGGGAAGGGATGGTCTAGCGGAAGTAACGATTTGTTCACACCTATTCAACCAATCAGATGCGTTTTGGCAGGAATTTGTGCTAATAGTATTCATTGGCTTGAGGTGCTTCAGTTACATAAGAGTGGGTCTTCGTGGCTGTGCTCTAGATTTGGTGATTGATGAGGGCTTGTAGCTCAGCTATCTTTTACTCTATTCCTCCACTCCCGGATCACTTTCTGGCTGGAGGTTAACCAACAGACCGCAGAAAAGGTTGCAATGGGCCCACTCACTTGAGAAGAATGCACCAGCAGTGGTATCTTGCAACGCCTGCTTCTCCTTGCTTCATGCTGGTTCTGAATGCTAGAGCACTGTTAGATAGCGAGTGAGACAACCTTCTTCCTTGGTCGGATGATGAGCTGTCGCAAGTATTTTCCTCACTGCAGTCAGCCTATCAGTCTTCCACCAACCTGTACTTCTGTTCCAGTGGTTGGCAGCAGCAATTGCAAAAGTGCTTGTACTGTACCACCTCGCCCGACGTATAGTTCGGCCCCAATTGCACAGATATACAATATGGTATTGCTTATGAATTGCACAATACAATTGGTGTGAGTTTGATAATGCGAAAGTGTGAACTAATCGTTACTGCAGCTGGACCGTCCCTCCCATTCATTGCCTGGGGCGCGTAGATGGGACGGTCTAGCAAGCCAGACTACCACAGGCAGCCCCTATTTGTATTCAAATTGAGATTTTGCCGTATGGCTTCATGGGAAGTAAATTATAGTGTGTGAAGTTACGGTTATACGTCAATGCTTACATACATTAATATTGAATGTATTGGGCGAATTATTGGGTATAGGGAATTTATATTGTATGCCATTTTATTTGGCCGGAAGTGAACCATATGTGAGACCAAGGGACATTCAAAACCGGCTTCCAAACGTTGTCTTGGCAAACTTGGGACATCCTCCTCCGCTACTAATTGTGGAACAGACTTCTCGAGCACTTCTGGTCGACGGGGACAGAGACAGCTTCTGCACAGCACCCAATGGTCATCTACTTACCCCCGTGTCTTCTTCCAAAATGGCCACCTGCCTCGGAGGCCTGTCACAAAGTAAACGATCCCCCGTCGCAATTGATCCCACTGGATCGAGTACAGCAAAATGCACTTGCTGTAATCGATCCCCCTTGGTGTAAGATATCCCTGTACATTGCCAACACCAAATACCAGAAAGTCACTCTTGATGGCCCGTTGACTGAACAAGAATAAGAATGTAGGTTTGGTTTCTAGCGAAGCTTTAACGTACCTGCAACACAATGGTTGCAACACAATGGCCAATAGGAGAGTGGAAAGTGAAGATGTGATGAATGTGAAGAAGTGCAATGTGATGGATGTGAAGAGTGGTACCACTTCAGGTGTGCTGGTATCACCAGTGACATTCTTTTGACTGACTCTGTACCATGGTTTTGTTCCATTTGTACATAGTGAAATAACTTGCAATTGTAAATCTTGTTCATATCTTGCTACTGATTGATGTTGCTGTTGTCACAATATGGAATTGTCCTGCATGTAAATAGGTTTCCAGCTATAGTTCTGCATGGTCAGAATGTCAGCATGTGTAAACTCTGCCTATATAGTTGTGCATGGTCTGTGATGAACTGACAGTACATTAGTCTGCCTATGTAATGGTATATAGCTGTGCATGCAGCCTATACCTACAGGATCTGACAGTATGTTAACTCTTCCTATCATAGTTGTGCAGTATGCTAGCTAAAACTCCTCCTGTGGTTGTGCAGTATGTTACGGTGTGCAGTAGCTAGCTAGCTAGCTATATGTTCAAACTTTGCTTGTAGATGTGCAACCTACCTTTTATGGCAATTTCATACAATACTGAGGCTCTGTGACCAGTCGTTTGGGAGGTGGTCTGCTTTAGACCAAGGAGGGCATCCTACAGCAACGGTAAACAATGTTGAAAACTCTGATATCTTCAAAGCGTGATAGCGTTTGGATATCAACAATGAATGAACAATTAAAATGAGCACTCAGCTCAACAACTCAATGAACACATGCACAAGGGGCAGCCAGCCAACTCAAACCTACAGCAGCTGCAACAACTAAAAATAGCATGCAAAACATGAGCTTAAATAGTAAATAACTTGTTGCCAAGGCGATCACAGGGGACCAATCAGAAACAAGCCTAAGACCCATAATGATGCTGTATGATATGTGTACAATGAATAATATTAAAGATGATTCAGGCATGTCTACCACAACATAGCTTAACAAAGATAGGGTAACCAACATGGGTTATTACACAACACTCCTCCCCGCTAAAAGCCAATGTCTGTAGCAATCAGGAGGTGCAGGGAGCATACCGGACACCTTTGCTGCGGTGAACGAACTTCCGATACTGGGACTATTGAGCATTGACAGGCTGTGGTTGCTGAACCATTGGGTCTGGATTGAAGGTAGGATTAGAAACATATGGGAAATCATCTGAGTTTGTCTGGTCACCCTGTTTGCTGGCTTCCTTGATCTCACTTGGGTGCAGATGATCAACGTACGTGCCAGTTCCAGCCATCGCCAGGATGCAATCGAACAAGGTATAATAGAAGACCGGCACGTTTCTCGATGGTACCAGGCAACTACTTTCTACCAGGATGGAAATTCTTGGCCATTATGGTTTAACCAATTGAAAATTCACGAGACCTAGCCTGATGGTCGTGATGATGTGACTGCTGAGCCTGTTGCTCAAAAACCTGATCTGCATAGGAGGGTTTGACCAGATCAAGTCTTGTTCGCAGTTTGTTCGCAGTTCACGTTGTAGGAACAGGGCACTTGGTGTTTGATTTGTTGTTGCATGTGGAGTGGAGCAGTTACTCAGCAGGAAATTGGCAACTCAGCGTTCTTGTGACACTCCCTGATGTTCTGCTGCTAGCATGGCTCTCTTGAAAGTTTTCACAAAGTGTTCGGCCAAACCGTTGGAGGATGGATGGTATGGGGCACAATGAGCATGTTTCATGCCATTAGCTTGCATGAATTGCTGGAATTCACTGGAGACAAATTGGGGACCGCTGTCTGACACCAACTGATGAGGTATCCCAGCTTGTGCAAACACATGGCATAGCACAGCGATTGTGCTGGTAGTGGAGGTTGAACCCATGGTGAAAACTTATGGCCAATTAGAATGGGCATCAACGATGATAAAGAACATCTTGGCTTGAAATGGCCCCGCGCAAAGTCAACATGTACTCTTTGCCAGGGTTTGGTGGGCCAGATCCATGGATGCAAGGGTGCCACTGGTGGTGAGTCCCTAACGCTTTGACAGGCAGTACAACTCTTGACAACTTCTTCGATGGACTGATCCAAGCCTGGCCACCAAACAAAACTGCGTAAGAGACACTTCATTCGGGACATATTAGGGTGGTTTTGATGCAACTCGTCAAAGATTCTGCAGTGCAGCTTCATGGGGATAATGACTCGGATGCCCCACAGCACACAGTCCTCCTTCACGGTTAATTCATTTTTCCTGTTCTGGTAAGGCTTCATACACTGTGGAACATCGTGTGGCCAGCCATAGCGGGTGTACTGCAGCACCTTGCTGAGGCAGAGATCAGTGCGAGTGGCTTGTTGGATTTGTTTGGCTGTCACTGGAAGTGTGTCAATTTGTGATACATTGAAGGTGCTAGCCTCTGGTGACTGCCCTTCCATGGTATCTGCAGGAAGTGGAAGTATGGAGAGTCCATCAGCATTGGTGTGTGCCAGAGTGGACTTGAAGGCGATGTCATACTTGCTGACAGGAGTACTGCCTAGCGTTGAAGTCTGGCTGCAGCTAAGGGAGGAATTCCTTTCTCGGGACCCAAAATTGTGGTGAGTGGCTTGTGATCTGTCACAAGCATAAACCTCCTGCAGTAAAATATTGATGGAATTTCTTCACTCCAAGCACTAAGGACAGCGCCTCCTAATTTTCTAGCTGTGCATAGTTCCATTCACTGGCAGACAAGCTTCTGGAGACAAAAGCAATGGGGCGCTCACTACCATCCAGGAATGTGTGAGAAATGACTGCACCTATGCCATATGCAGAGGCATCTCCAGCCAGGGTGATTGGCAAACTGGGGTCATAGTGCACGAGAACATCTGATGATGTCAGAGCTTTCTTGGCTTCTGTGAAGGCCTCAGCACATTTAGCATCTCAGTGCTACTTGCCATCTTGCCGTAGCAGTGTGTTGAGAGGATGAACGATAGTGGCCAAATTTGGAGCAAATTTACCATAGTAATTCAGCAGGCCCAAGACAGATTGGAGCTGAGTTACATTCTGTGGTTCGGGAGCTTGCATGATAGCCTCTACTTTTGCAGGCAGACTGTGTAGCCCCTGGGTGTCCATGTCATACCCCAATTAGTCAACAGATGACTGCCGAAACTCACATTTGGACTGCTTCAATCTCAAACCATGGTGCTCCTGGTGACTCAGGACCTCTTCCAAGTTGTGCATGTGCTCAGCATCATCTGCATCCGTCACCAGGACGTCATCTAAATAGCAGATCACACGTGGCAGACCTTGCAGAATCGAGTCCATTATCTTCTGGAACAGAGCTGGGGCCGAAGCAATGCCAAAAGGCAAACGCGTGTATTGATAAAGCCCCTTGTAGGTATTGATGATTGTGTACTTTCTCGATTCCTTGTCCAATACGAGCTGTTGGTAGGCCTGGGACAGGTCCAACAAAGTGCTGATCCCCGGCTGAAAAAGTGAAACGTTCTTCTAGTTTAGGCAACAGGTACTGGTCCAGATCTTGATTACCAGTGACTTGTAATCACCACAAATGCGGAATGTTCCGTCTTTCTTAGGTACTGCAATGATTGGTGTGTCCCACCCGCTGTGGGACACTTTCTCCAAGATGCCTTCGGCTTCCAGTCGGTTGAGTTTTAGCTCCAATGACATCTTTAGAGCTGAATGGCACTGAACGTGGCTTGAAAAACTTAGGCACTGTGTCAGAGTGGACGTGCAGCTTCGCCACTTTGGTGCTCCCCTCCTTGTCTTTTGGCAAAAGGGAGACTCCAGTTTTAGCTGAAGACAGCAAAGGTCGTTTCTGCGAGTGACTAGTCAATCTCTGAGGGCTTATTCTCATCGGAGACGTTGTGCAGCTTGCGAAGAAGTTCACTTTTTGACTCTTCATAGCGTTTATTTTGATTCGCAACTGTTAGAAGCTTACCCTGGCATGACAAGCACAAGAAGTGGGATCCCAGACTTACAGACAACTCAGCGCCAGCAACTCTTCTCAGCTGATGGTACAGCCCAGTCGGGCCGCCCCTTCGGGACAACTCATGCTGCAAGCAATAATTGGGCTTGCTCTTGGCATAGATAATCTACACTTGGAAATGGCCAATTTGCAGACAGCGCATACAGAGCTCAGTGGTTCGGCCATCCTCAGTTCCAAATTGCGCTAACTGACTGGTTGCACAGACTCACTACACTGCAGAGCAACCGTAGCCTAGCAAGCCAGACTACGGTACGTGTTCCTTGTGAAGTGTGAAATACCTTATTATGAATATTAATGACCTCTGCTAGACCCTGTTTGAGGTCTTTCCTGCCCGTTACTTCCGGTTATGCGAAAACGTGAAAGAGGTCTAGCTCGATAGACTAATGCAGCCTCTATGTCATCAGTATATTGCTGTATAGGGTTGTGCACAAAACGTCAGTTACAGAACATTTTGTAACTGACATTTTTAGGTGAGAAGAAACGTCCTACAGTATTGCTTAGTCATAGTAAGGAGCCTCTGCAATGTTACAAAATGTAGAGCTCCTATTCTTACTGTTTATACTACTTATTTATATTATTGTATAGTAATTATTATGCTCATATAATGATTTATGATCTGTTCTGCACTTGTACAGATGACAGTGGGGGTAATGGAGGTAGCCATATTTGGGGCTGCATCAGAAAGTTTTAGCAAGTAAGACAACTGCATTTGATTGATGTACGAACATCTGCATGTGTGTGGGGGATGGTGGGGGATGTTTGCTGTCTGAGATGTATATCATTTTACAATTGATGACTACCCTTTCCCTTCTATCCTTTGTCTTGCTCCACTTCCTCCTTCATTCTCTGTACTTCCTATATGCATGCTTTGTGCCCTCCCTATATATATTGTGTGTAATAGAAAGAACATCAATTGTTCCATTGAAGAGAGTCTGGACAGGTTCACTGATGTGTGTGAAGCAGCAAGACAGCAGTCCATCCCAGTTAGAGGCCGTGAGTATGAGTAAGAGCATGAATCATTCAGAAACTTGAATAGATGACATTCAGCAGACTGACAGCAGCTGTTAGCATGAGGAGTGTCGGTGTATTGTCAGAGGTCTTTGAATTATGTACTCTTTCCATCTTAAATTAACAAAGGGGAGTATTGGATTATAAAGGTATGCACTCAGCATAGAATTGTTAGCTGTCTGTTCCATGCGAGTGCGTGTGTGTGTGTGTGTGTGTGTGTGTGTGTGTGTGTGTGTGTGTGTGTGTGTGTGTGTGTGTGTGTGTGTGTGTGTGTGTGTGTGTGTGTGTGTGTGTGTGTGTGTGTGTGTGTGTGTGTGTGTGTGTGTGTGTGTGTGTGTGTGTTGTGCGCATGTGTGTCTATGTGTGTGTGTGTCTGCACGTGTGTGTGTTTGCATGTGCATGTACATAGTTGGTGTGTGTGTTTGGTAGCAGCAAGTGTACAGTTTTCAGTTGCCAGCACTACATTGTAGATGCTCTTGTCTTTCATGGCATGCTTAAGTTGGTGTGTGTTTGTCTTATTTTCTTGCTAAGGTATGTCTCATGTGTCTTGGGCTGTCCATACGAAGGACCCATCAGTCCAGCGGCAGTTACAAAGGTATTTCGAGCATGCCTTGTAGTAATCACTTTCTGCTTGTGTTCATGCGACAAACATGTAACCTAAGTAGACTCCAGTCCTTGCATTGTATCTGAAGCTGACTTTATTTAGTCTCATGTAGTCAGACAGCCATTTTATTCACTCCCAGGCCTTATTGAGAGGGCCGATTGTGAACAAAATGGCACTCTGGCTACATGAGACTAGACGTATTAGTATTAGTTACTAGTATGTCTTGAGCTGTTGTTCCTGAAGTAGTGACAACTCAAGCACATTGTTGTATTGTGACTTGTCGTACTGACAGGTTGCAGTTCGTTTGAGGGAAATGGGTTGCTATGAGATCTCCCTTGGTGATACTATTGGAGTGGGCACGCCAGGCTCCATGTCTCTCCTGCTGAGGCGGATCACTGAGGAGCTCCCAACAGACTGTCTGGCAGTGCACTGTCATGATACATACGGACAGGCTCTGGCCAACATCCTCACAGCAGTGGAGGTACATTGGCATACACTTGCACCTTACTGTATTCACATGTGTGCACGCAGTCTGATGTGCATGATTATAGAGATGTGTGCTACTAACACACGCACACACACACACACACACTGGTGGCTGTATGTTATAGCTACATTTCAGTGCTTCAGCACACGCTTATCATCCACAAATGTTATGTAATGGTTGTTACCAATGTGTTTTCCTTCTTCTAAGTTTTATATTAAGTAATATTATTTTATTAGATTACAGTTAATAGAGAATGATAAGCCACTTAGTCTTAGGTCACAAAACTGATTTGATGAAGGTCAAGGTTATGTGATGCAATACTTGATGATGTGAGTACATTAAGTGCTAATTATCTTGAGTGCATGCTGTGTACCAATAATAGTGGTGTAAGTGTGATTAATGCATGTGTTCATGGTTTGGTGGATAGGGTTTCAGAGTGTATGAATGCTGCCGTGTTTGGTCCTTATAGGGTGTCGATCTGGAGAAACTTATTAGTGCTGGAGAGTACATCTGCGAACACCTTGGTAGGACATTGTCTAGAGTTGCACAGGCTCATACCTCTGCGAAGTCTTCATAGCATTTGCACTTTAAATGGCTTGACGTGTTCATACAATATCATTTGGCGACCCATTGTGTAAGAGGAGGAAAAGGAATGCACAATAGTTTGCTTGCAGTTTGCATATTCATTTGGAATTCCCCACTCCTTGTCCCATTATGTTACTATTAATATTCAGGCAGTGATGTCATATTTTACTGTTCCCAAATTTAAAAGAGGATTTTGTACTTTTTGCCTTTTCCAATGGCTGATGGAAAGGTGTTGTTGCTATCTGTGACTCTCTAAGTTGGGACTTTGCAGCCATATCACCAAGTGGCCATGGGCTTTTATGTCGGCAAGCAGACACCTTCATGATTGTAATGAAAAAATAAAAGCACAACTGTTTATGACGCAATGTTTACAAACTCATGATCACCGGATGCGGGAACCCGAACCCCGCCCTACGGTTCTAGCATATCTACGGTTCTAGGAATCCCAACGATTCCACAGAATTTGCGAGCTTCTAGTTATATAGATCTGTGCGCATTCAGGCTTATCTAGAGTGAACGGCTGAAGGGCAAGGCTGGGCGCTTAGCCTAGCGCTATCAAGTTGTTCTTCAGACCTCGGAGCACTTGTACGCCTGAAGCAAGATGTCTTTGCCGAAAGATTTTCAGGATCTGAAACAGGGTATCACAGAGTGAGTATTGGACGCATATCATCTTTAATACCACTCCTGTCTATACGCAAGACCGTATACAGGCCCTAGCTATAGGGCCCTGTCACGGAAATTTTGGTCCAGCGAAAAATTGCTGCTACAAAAGTAGCAGCAATTGCCACTGCAGACATTTCTGGGAAACTGTCTACGCAAACCATTCAGTTGTTGCTTTATTTACTGTACAATTCTCTGGATATGCTGAACAGTCTGTACATAACCGATCTGTTACTAGTGCAGAGTCAATATGCATTGATCATGATCAGGCATATGAGTGGAAGGGCATAGCTAGCGTGAGCCAATTGCAATCACTTAGTCTAGATATATTGTATAAACAGGATAATGGTCCATAGCTGATTTCGGCTATAAAATTGTATTGTATCACTCTGAATTTTGTAAACATGTAATGTTTATGTTTAATCTTACATGCAGATTGTTGGACAATTTGGATACATCCTCTCATAGGTCTCTATTCACACCATTAGGCTTACTCCGCCAAAACGTTCTCAAAGATGTTTCCACAATGAGCGTGGATAAGGATGATCCTATCAATGTTCCTTTGAAAAGTAAATTTTGGAAGTGCAGGTGGACAGTGTGTAAAGAGTTTCTTTCTTCTGAAGATGCAAAAACTGACTTATCTAAAGAAACAAGAGGAGAGGAGTTGCGTGCTAAATTGCAACAGAAGCTGAGAGGTATTACGGTCTCAGCTAAGAAAGCTGAGAGCCAATCCCAGCAGTTTGAAGGGCCTGTGGTTGTTGAGCATGGCACGGTTGTGGCCATCTATGGTGCACCAGATGGGTCAGATGATTGGGTTGGCTTCATTCTCTGTAAACACAGAGTACGTGAGTTTACGAGAGAGCACTTCCAGAGTGATTTACCACTGCCACTGCAATGCAACGATAAGGTGTCATTTTTGGTGCAGAAGACAAATCAGTGCACTGTGTTGTCAGGTAGTATTAGAGTGACTGAGTATTGTAATAAAATTGGGCCAAGAGCACGTGAGATTGCAGAGTCATTTATTCAGCAAGCAAGCTATGACTTGATCCTCCATAATAAGCAAGCTTCAGCCCTTTTTGCTAAGCTACTGTTCGAAAATGATGCTCTTCAAAGTTCTCGGTTCATTAAAGGAGTTCTGATGGCTGCAGTAGCATTTATTGTAATTCGATTCCCAGTTGGAAGTGAAGCTGAAGGGGAAACCAATGAACTTTTTGCAACTTATGAATTGAACAAATCTGGTTATGTTAATCCTGTGGAGCAAAAGCAATTCCTATCCTATTTCAGAGGATCAGCATATCCCAAACGCTTGATAGAATTTTGCAAGGAAGCAATTCATAGTAATAATGAGCAACTTGACGATGGTAGTGTTGTAGATGTTCTCCACAAGGCCATTTTTATGCTATTTGCTCTTATCAAGGAGTTTTCAGAAGAAGCTCAATGCAGTGATCTTACAGTCAATGTAGCATGCCTGATCACTAAGGAGGTGGCCCCTTTTATGGTAGAGTATGAGGTTGGAATGAGACTGATGCATCTCCTGTTACTGGTAGCATCAGCACCTCCATGCAAGACATCCTGGCGAAGCATTCCTGCTCTTCTAACTGTAGAGGAATTCCATAAAAGAGTGCATGAGGAAATGCCACCTGTTGCTGAAGTCAAAGCAACCTACAGTAATGTTGAGGAGTATTTTGATACGTACTACAAGCTATTGCGTGAAGATGCTTACCGAAGTCTTTTCCGTTCTGTGAGGCGTTACTTGGAGATGGATGAAGACAAACTTAATCAGAAGAATGATGCCATTTATCAAATTAGGTTTGTTGAAGTTATTCCCTCCCACAGGCACTTGTTCAATTTGTGTCGGGTGGAGTGGGAGCCGAAAACAGATGCTGTGAAGCAAGAAGGTGGCGAGAATTCACTGTACCTGCACGAAGGCAATCTATTTTGTGTAAGTGCTTCAGGTAAATTTGATCGTGAGAAGCCAGGAGATGCCCTGTTTGCTGTGAAAGTTTCGGAGCACCCTTCAGAGGTAAGGTACAACTACTGTATTATACATTTCCCATGCAATGGTTCTGAGCTTGAATAATTATGTTTACATCAAGGTGCGTATTATGCATCTTGCATCTTGCTGCAGGGGCACAAGAAAGGCATTCTCCTCAAGTTTCTGTCAGCTGATTGCAATGGCATTTCAGAAGTAGACGCAATAGAAAAACTATCTAGATGTGGTGACAATGCTGTAATGATAGAAAGCCCTGTCTTCTATCGAGCATATGAGCCTGTCTTAAGAGCACTGAAGGCAATGGACACTCAGCAATTTCCCTTCAAGTAAGTAGTTCTAAAGTAATACATTAGTTACTTAGTTATTAATTGTCAAACATGTACTTGCATATATATACCTTCTCCTGCCTGTAGATCAGAGATACTCAACTGTAAAGCATGCCCACTGGATGATGAGTACTTGCCAAGAGATAAAAAGACCGTGGATGTCTCTCCTTTTCAGTCTGTTGCCATGGTGCCAGCCAAAGGTAAATTATGTCATGTATCAGATGTTCATGAGGAACTTGCGACAAATTCGATTTTGGATGAGACCCAAAGGCAAGCTGTCAATTTGGTCCTCAATCAGAGATTAGCCATTATTCAGGTAAATGCAAGTGATATAAACTGTCTTATGTGGGTGAATCAAGGAATTTTGAGTACTGTTGATAGTATTGTTCTACAGTGTGCTTTATGGACCATGCATGCTTTAACTTCCATAAAGTACTCTAGCACACACACACAGTTCTACCATGCAGCATGCACCAAGTCTCCATCAATTACGGTATGATCTTATATCACTCTGACATTGAAAGGTGTGCTTCAACACACCGTAGCTACAGCAGTAAGTCTTTTTGCACTATATAGTTGAGAACTATATCCAGAACTACAGTGCACTTTGCATCGCATCCTTCTTCACTGCTGTAGCATACCTTTACTTATATAGCAAAACTTTGCAGTTCGCAGGGAGAAAAGCCTTGGCATGACTTGGGCATGACATGAGCACTATGAGTGGCTCATACTAGTGCTTGGGATCTTTCTTCATCAGGCTCAATGATAGCACTTTCACTGGTGGAGGAGGAGGAATGTGATCTTTTCTAGTTGCTGAAACCATTCGCTCCATCTCTTTCTGCTTGTCAGAATGTGAAACAAGCTTAAGCTCAAATGGACTCAACCAACAGATTGCAGATGATGCAATTGAATCAACTGGTTGGCTTGCAGAAAGCACAGCCAGAAATCCATGAACCTCATGAATACAAAGATTCATGTGAATATTCCATAATATAGAAATCTTCAATTAAAGGTCCACTGTCATGGTTATACAAGTTGCCTTTATATGATAGATTATCATCTAGAACCACCAAAAATCGCAGTTGGAGCGCTTTGAAATTCCCTGGTAGAGGGATAATGGTTCACTTCCAGAAAATTGGCCGAAGAAATCTGCCATATTGCTGTGATGTCACAGTAGGCTTGACGTACACTTGTGTCTATGCTTGAACGTGTCACACGCCGTGTGGGAAGACAATCGCCGACTGGCTATTCACGTCCCCCTTGCTGATGAACTCGTCCCAATGCATCACAAATGCGTTGCTGGAGGATGTAGTAGAGCCAGTGGAGGCATATATCTATGGTGGAGGCAATGGTCGCTGCTTCATTTCACAAAGAGTGATAGTCTGAAGAAGCGGTGGCCAGCAGCTGTTGACAGGGTCCATTGTATATATTTTTCTGTGCTTGGTAAGACTCTCCTGTAAGATGGAATGCCTTTCTGATGGCGATTGATGCCCTACTTGCCATTTTGCTGTTTCTTGGTCTAAATATTCTAGCAACACCCACTTCGCTCACTCTAGTACATCCATCAGAATCTGAATGGCGCTCTAACTCACAGGAGAGTCTTTCCTAGCACAGAGAAAGCCAATTGAGAAGACAACAAATCTCTACAAAGGACGAAAGGGTGAGTAGTAGCTTTAGGATAATGAAAAAGGAGTTCCAGGGCCATTTCGATGCCCCCACTGCCTGGTGTTCTGCGCAGCCGTGCTCGGTAGAGACATAAGAGTTTTCCTCTGAACCTTTTGCTGTGACCAGAGCTTGCGTGTGCCCTACTACCTAGCAAGTAGGAGTGGAGAGATGCTTACGTCTCGCGATGTGTGAGCCAGTGACCTGAAATACGGCGAGTGCTCCGAAATATGCTTTCGGCACACTTCGTATTTCAGTTGTTACGTTTTGTAGGAGGTGACAAATCAGCTCTAGGCTGGTGTACCATCTCTGTTTCGTGTGCCCTTCTAACAGGAATGGTGCGAATCGGCATTTGTAGGGCTGAGGATGGGCGTCACTCTATTATTGGTCAAGTCGTAAAATAGATGTTGTGCCATACGGCTGCGCAACCCGCATGCCCAGATCTATTTCAGAATCAGCAGGGGCATCTCCTTCATTGTCTCAAGAGGTTTCGCCTTCATCGTAGGAGAAAGACTAGCAGGAGACAACGATTTCTTGTTCAGTCCGTTGCCTGGCCTACTCTCCTCCATACTTGTGCAAAAATTCCGGAGCCTACTGTGACGTCACGACGTTTTAGCATTGTTGGGACTGGGAAACCGGAAATGCCCACGCATAATTGGTCTTTTTTGCAACTGTGCGCCCTCATAACTCCCCCATCGTGAGGCAAAAGACACTGAAATAGGTATCATTGAAGATGTTTCACAAAGCACTATCAATGTGAAAATTCTAAAAAACTGCAACAGTGGACCTTTAACACTAAATTTTGTATGTAGTATACCACTAGTATTAGACCTTTTTGTATATTTCTGTGCAGGGTCCACCTGGAACTGGGAAAACTTTCCTCACTGCACGAATCATTCAAAGTTTGCTCAATGTTCAGAAGCAGCAAACTCCAATTGTTATTATGGCATACAAGAACAGGGTTCTTGACCAGTTGATTTCCATGTGTGTGAAGCTTTGTAGAAGAGGCAAGATTATTCGTTTAGGTCGACTCTCAGAAGACTATCACCAAGACAGTGATCTGCAAGCCTGCTTGCTGTCAAAGCAGCCTACAGAACGGCCAGTGGCCTTTTCACTGGATTGCTTGCACAAGAGGTAACATTATAAGATATGGCTGCTGCTCATGCAAAGTGTTTGCATGGATAAGTTATTTGTTGCCCTCATGCATTTAGCTCTCGTCATTCATTTGTATGCAGTGTTGCAGGCATGTGGAAGGATTGGAAAGAAACTCTCACGTTGCAGCCTAATCAAATTACCCTCAGTGCTTGCCTTGAGATTTTCAAGAAAGAAACTGTTCAATTGTTTTTTGAAATCTTTAGTGATATCAATGCGCAGGAATTGATGCAGGTAATCTGTTATATACACTTTAAGTGTTACATGATGAAGCCATACATCAAAGGAAACAACTGTGCGTTATTTTGGCAAATGCACTGGATAACGCACAGTTGCCTTATTTGGAAGTGTATAATACATTGTTTTATAATGCACTGCTTTGAAAGGGGCTCTTATTGACATTTCCAATCATTTTCTAGCCTTATGTAAACTTTCACATGAACTTTGGCTCCTCATGATGGATGCATGACACTTAGAAATGGTCATCCCCAGAAATTTTTAAAATATTTATGCCTAGCACAGCACTGCACATGCATGTTTGATGGCAGAGACTTGGAATTGTGCATGCAATATCTTTAGAGTTTTCTGAATGTGATTTTAGTGTGAAAGAAGGTCCCTCTGCTCTCCATGCTCTACAGACCTTCCAATTCTGTGCAGTCTGCACTCTGCTGGGAAGCTCTGAGTTCATACGCCGTTAGCAGGTTTTCAAATTATCTGACAGCCTTTACCCTCACTATGCTTAGTCCTTCACCTTTCTTTGTCAAGAGGAGCGTGTTCTCCGGTTTCTATAGTAATTACAGTCTAGTTCGTTCGGCAAAATTATTCAACGGAAAGAGAATTCAAGTGCAAATCATTTCTGTTCGAACTGTAACAAGCTAGTTATCACATGGCCTCTTGGGCGTTTCGCTAATTTATCGCACTCGGGCACTTCGTGCCTTCGTGGGATATATTAGCGAACGCCCTCGTGGCCATGTGATAACTAGTACTTACTAGAAATAATATAATTTTGTGCAAAAATAGTGAGGATGTAGAGTGGTATAAAAAGTCCAGAAGCAAGTTAAGGCTGTTACACAGCGGAGCATTAACAATGGTCCTTATATTTAAGGATGCATGTAGGGACAATGGTTAATGCTCCACAGCCTTTACTTGTTTCTGGACTTTTATGCCACCCTAATCCTTACTCTTCTAGTAGAATGTTATATTATTTCTAGTTTCAGTCCTTGTTATAGTGTGTAGCTAAACTGTAGCTACATACTATACTAACCCACAACTATAGGACAGTGATGCAGGTATTGGACTTTAGTTATGTAACCTTGGAGCTCAAAGAGTCAGCTCCCCCCCCCCCCCCTTGTTCCATGCTAACCCACTGAAAAGAACACAGAAACTGGCGAGCAGAATGCGATCATGCAGTAATTAAAAATGTCCTTTGAAATGCATGCAAGCTAACTTAGAGCGAATCTGGCCACATGCATACCTCCAAACAGAGTTATGATGGCGTTGCTAGGCTATTAAACCAAAGCTGAAGAAGGACTAGGCGAACAAATGTAGCCAAATCATTCACTTACATCATCAGGAAATGACATCTCTCACATAGCAACATCACCCAAAGGTTCAGAAACCCTATTTGTGAAACTTGCTCATGTAGGTTCTAACCTACAAAGGAATACAGCCAGTGGAGCTGTGTAACACTTGGTAAGAGGTTTCTTCTACGTGCTATGGTTCGTGTGCTACTGCTGTCAGAGAAGAATTAAGAATAAAAGGAGACAAAATGGGAAAATGTCGAGGTCATCTCCTGTGGAAGAGCATGTTACTCCTGCATGGTATACAACCTACACTTCAACATTGGTAGCCCTTTTATCCCTGGACGGAAACAGCGCTACTTTTTGTTTGTATTACAGCATAAAAACTAGAATGCCCATTAGAGCACAAACCCTGCGCAGAATGTGTAAAAGTGTAGTCAGCCTAGAAGCAGTGTACAATAATATGAAAGGAACAGAAGCAAAATGGCCGACTGCGAAAAGCACCTTGTTGACTGCAATTGCTGCAAGCACCAGTCGTAGTGAAGCAATTTGAAGGGAGCTGGAGCCAGTTTTCCAAGACTTCCAGTGGAATTGGGGCCCGTACAAGTGGCGCAGATGCTTAGATGTTGAGGACTGCCGGTTTTGTGTCCATGACGACAATGACAAGGACAGCAATGGCACCTGAACTGATCACTTTACCCCTTGCACAATTGCGTGGGGTAACAACCACAGCCATTCCTACATAGACAACACTACTGTGTATAAACTAATATGTAGTCAGCTGGAGTGCATAAGAGAGCTCAATTGTGGCAGGCACATTTAGAAACGACAAGTTATTTCGGTGTCACAGTTTATTTTACCCCCGTATAAAGTATCCCCCCGGGTAACCGAAGGTTGGTTAAACGACACAGAAATACTGATAGAAGCTAGTAAAATGCACCCTACTGCAGGATGAGGCTTACCACTAACAGAAGAGACTGTTAGGTGACGATATCTGTGAACCCTGCACTTCCTTTGCAGTCCTTGCAGAAGACCACATCAATCTTGTTAACTGATGACCGCGGTGAGGTTTTTGTCCTTCTACCATGGCTGGGATGCTTGTGTAGTCCTCTGGGGTCTCAAAGAATGTCAAGAGGGCACTACTACAATGAGCAGAAGAGTTTGAGTAGCAGCACAGCGTGCAGTTTCGCAAACTGGGGGACATTGATGTGCAGGTACATTGACGCTACAGCCTGAGCATGTGAGGAGCATGAAACGGTCCGAATCTAAGCAACTGCTTGTCAAAGCAGGGTTGATGGATGTCAAAACAACCCCTCAAGGTGAAACACATCAAAAAAAGCTAAGAAATACTCAGAAATTCAAAGTCGGGGGATAAAGTATCCTAGTTCATTTTACCCGGGGGGGATACAAAACTTGGGGGATGGAATAAACTGTGACACTGGATCTAAAATTTCTCACAAGAAGTCGGCAAAAATTGTCAGTATATTTCCGTTGGTAACTCGGAAGCTATTAGTGCGAGCACATTGAAACATGGCCACTTTGCACACTGAGGTGTGCTCTTGCTTCCGATGTTCAAACCGTCAAAAAAGTCCTTCGTTTGGCAAAGTTATGGGCAAAAGTTTGCTCATGATTGAGTACGGTGAAAGTGAGTATCTTTCAACAGCAGCGCTGCCTATTTTGGAAGCACTTACGGGCATGTAAGTTGTACAACTGCCTCGCTGGCACAAGCAAGGCTGTTATCCACACTGATACTGTGATGTACTTACAGAGGACATTGAACAGCAGCCGCAGGCACTGTTTGAAGAAGACTACCTGAGCTCTATACAAGAGATGGCTGTAGATTTGACAGATGGTGTGCAAAATGGAGAAAGAGACTTACAAGAGCATTGGCAGGTACTGTTCAATGCTGATTGTTGGCTGTTATCGTTCTTGCTGCTATTCTGGGCTGACTGTGTACATACGGACCTTGCGAAGTTCTCATTGCAGTTGCTTTGTCATCTTCTCAGTGTTCGCCCAGCCGATGTTGCTACATTACACAAGCCTCTTCGTCGTTGGGTGTCAGGTTGGCCTCAGCACCTGTTATCCTAGTGCAGTAGAAAGGCCTACATGAGCAGCAAGTTAAACTTAGGCTGGCATAGTCTCTGTCTGAGTGTATGCACGACACTGCGTTGAAACAGCACAACCAGAACTTTGTAAGGAAGTAGATAAAGCCAGTGCACGCTCAAAACGATGTGCAAGAGTGGCAATAGTGAAGGAACAGCCAAAACATAGTGTAGCACTTCCATCTTTGAAACGTATACAGTCTAGTACACTCATTTGCATGCAGTAAAACAGATAATGATAATATCTGTCCTATCGCACAATACATTAATTATATGTATTACAACGTATCCTCGTAATATATATAATGTATTCATAAATGGCTGTTTCATCCAAAATACGTGTAGACAAAAATTGTTGCAAATCGTCATGCAGAAGTACAAGGTGATCTTGAAACTCGTTGGAAAGTCAGATCTAGGTGTGGTTCTTCAGAAAATGTAAAAAGTGGATTTCACCACGATAGGAATAACTTGCCGTTTCTAAATGCGCCTTCCACAATTGCATAATTTGATGCTTAATGGCATATTATGATTGTGGTATTAGGTAACGTAATGTATTCAACACTGTAGTATGTGTGTGTGCTATGTTGATTTTGTAATAGTAATTAAATGATTTAGCTCTGACCTCAAGCCATTTGCAAGGTGTCCAAGTACGTACATATAAAGATGAAATAAGCAGTCGATTATTCAAGTAGTCAATTAGCTATAATACTTTGCTGTTGTACCTTATTCTGTTAAGATAACTAGGGCAAGAAGTTGGCTTTCATTGTCAGTTGTCCCAGCCTACAGTATATGGGTATTTCCTACTGGCTTGGAGCATGTGTGTGTTGTGTGTGTGTGTGTGTGTGTGTGTGTGTGTGTGTGTGTGTGTGTGTGTGTGTGTGTGTGTGTGTGTGTGTGTGTGTGTGTGTGTGTGTGTGTGTGTGTGTGTGTGTGTGTGTGTGTGTGTGTGTGTGTGTGTGTGCATGGGCATGGGGATTGGGTGAGCAGCGAGAAAGAAGCAGATGTACTGAACAGAGTATTTACCATTCCATCGGGTTCTGTGTATACACCCTTTGTTAAATATGGATGTTAACTAATTAGCACATTGGTAGTTCAGGTGCTACATGCAAGAAGGGAGCCCTTGGGCCATCAGAAGAGTCAGCATAGTATATAATTTGCTTGCTGAAACATACAGCAGCAGTATTTAGTATATGAGTGTACATGTTGGAGACATTTGCAAAATTGTGCACCTATCCATGCTTTGGCATTACAGGACTTGAATGGTCCACTGAGAGTTCAAGCTGAAGAAATATTCATTAAGAAGAAAGAGGATTGGTTGCATTCTCTAAAACAGAACAGAGCTGTGAAGAATTCAACTTTCTCTGGAAACAAGGTGGCCGAGGATGAAGACAAGGAAAGGGAGAGGCTGTGTGACACTGAGGACGATAACTTTACATGTGCTAGTGATGCTGAAGAAACTGAAGCATTTCCAATTGATGAAGCAAGATTAGATAATTTGGAAGTGAAAGGTATGATAGAATGCATTAGAAAACATCTTTCGGTAGTTTCCATCTTATTATTTAGTCAAGCTGTGAATGTGAGGTGTTGCTTATACTCACATTTCATGCATGATCTTCGTCTGATTGTTGCAATGCAGAGGAGTTTAAAATAAAACTCAAAAAAGGTACCATGGAGGATTCTGATGAGAGTCTGCACTCTTTTTTCAATTGCCTTGCTGATGAGCTGCATGAAAGGGCTAAAGAAAGGCTGAGAGATACCCTGAACCGAATAGAAGAAGTAACCAAAGAAACGGAAGTAAGGAGTCCATTTTACATTAATCAGTTTATATTAAATGATAAATTTTCATGCTATTACAATATTCTCGACTAATTCCATAGGGCAAGGTTTTGGAAGCAAAACTTGGGGTGCTTAAAGAAGCTAAAATTGTTGCCATGACAACCAGCAAGGCTTGCATTGACCACAAACTACTGCATCTCCTACAGCCAGAGATGATAGTCATTGAAGAGGCTGGAGGTATTTTGGAGCCAAATGTGATTGCCTGTCTCACGCCTAAAACAAAACATCTGATATTGGTTGGCGACTATAAGCAGATTGGACCAACGGTATGTTATTCTGTACATGGTGTGTATGACAAGTAAAATTAATGACATTATGCTTGGGTTCTTGTGTGAGTATTTATGCTATTAGGAAATAGCTGCATTGTGGCAATGCCTAATAGGGGAAAGTGCCGCGTCACCTTACACAATCTTTCTCTCTACAGGTGGTAAGCCAAGAACTGAAGGAAAAGAAGGGTACAGGCCTGAAAAACTTTAGTGCATCTCTAATGGAAAGGCTGGTGGATCCAACCACCATTGAGAGAGATAAAACAAAGTCTACTTTCCCCTTTGTATGCCTTGACACTCAGTCTAGGATGAACCCAGCACTCTTGCCACTGTTTGAACAAGACTATGCTGTAGCAGACCAACCTATTCAAAACAAGCCACTAAGGACAAGAAGAGAAATATTGCCGGTAATTGGCGTGAATTATGCCTACACACTTTGAACTTTTGTGAAAGTGTCTCTTTCAGCACCTTCCACGCAATGTCTCAAACAAGGATAATCATCTTTAGCTCCCATTCTACCAGTGTGCGTGTAACACTTGATAATGCCTACTCTTGTCCATTGCATAGTAGTACATCACAAAGAATGAAGCCAGAGTGACAAATCTGCTACATTTCGTCTTTGATAATGAGTAGTTGTACTATAGCTAGACTATTCTCATGGTGAAAAAATTTGCGTAAAAACCTAATGGATGCATTTTCAGGTACACCTTACACGAAATGCTGTCGGCCATCATAGCTAGTACTGCTCTCAGAATGTCTAAAACATTGGAAATTTTGAGAACAGATGCCTTATCGAGAAGGTGCACTTCTTAACACTATGCATTACTGTGCACACTAGCATCTAACCTAACTACTTCAAACCTGGTGGTTACCACCAGCTTTTGTAACTATTGTAATGTTGGAATACGTGCTGCTGAGTTATACTCTCAAATTTATCTATATAACTTTCTGTCAATGAGGTAATTCGCATGCATGCTCTAATGCATGGGGTCCTGCTGCATGCTTAACTAGGATAGCACAAAGTCTTGCTGTTCAATCATATCATATCATTTCATGCAATTTCTCTTTCCCGTGCAGTCAGTGGCACATCCCAAGTGTATGCCATCCCCATTGTTGTGGTGGAGCTATCCAAATGAAAGTGGCTTTGAATGTAGTGCAAATGGGAGGATATGGAATGAATTGGAAGCCAAAATGGCTGCCACTTACTACTACTGGTTGTACAGTGAAGGGTTTAACCCAAAGCAAATTGCTATTCTGTCTCCTTACCGAGCCCAGGTTAGTAGACATCTACATATGTACAATTCTGTTTACGTATTATGCAGTTAAATGTCTGCACAAATACATTCATGTACGTATATTCTTCTAGGTGGATAAAATCAAGGGAGAACTAAGGAATTGTGGTCAAATGAATGAATTTGTTCAATCCTCCGTTTTCACAGTGGATGAATTTCAGGTAAGCACAGGTATTGTCCATGCTAAATTTCTCGTGTTCAGTTTCTGTACTGACTGCTGCTTCAACAGCTGATTTACAGTCATGTAACATTGTATGAACACACCTCTTAATAATTGCGCACCCACTGCTTGTGGCAACAGATGCTATAATGTTTAAGACATAGACACAGGGCATTGTGGCAAACTAATTGTTCTTGGAACTCTACCACAAATTATATATGACAAATTGTCTTTGTGTCCATGCAGTACTACTATTATTCTTATTCCAAGGCATTGTTACACATATATTCCCTGCAGGGCCATGAAAGAGACATTATTGTGCTGTCTTTGGTAAGACATAATAGGAAAAGCAATGTTGGCTTCCTAAAGGACCGCACGCGGCAAGTGGTGGCAGTGTCCAGGCAGAAGCGTGCCCTTTGCATTATTGGTTGCCATCCCCATTTCAATGCCCATTCTCCTTCCTGGATGGTACATAGACTATTACACTTACTTTACCGTTACTGCATGTACTGTATTGTAAGTAGTCACGGATCAATTTTACAAACTCTCTAGAACATTGAACATACTAGCTGAATGCCCCCCCTTCGGGTGGGTTCCTAGTCTACGGTTCGTAATTTGAGTGTTTAGTTAGCCAATCAAAACCATCCATTTTATTGGGAGCATTCCGTTGACTCATTCCGTAAAACTCCGTGCGTACAGATTTTACTTATGTTCATCTTTTTCGGGTAAAGGAGTTCGGTGGCGGAGGCACTAACCATCTTAGGTCACCCCCCGTATTGCCGTGATATGCTATTCCAAGTTTGGCGAAGATTGGTGAAAAATTGAAGGAGTTTCTGGACAACGAAACACAATCTTTTCCCTACTTCTTAGATATGGTGGTGACTGTAAAAGTGGCAAGAACGCGGACGGAACGACCTTAAACCAAATTTTGGCTCGGCGAGGTTACTCACAGTACGCCTCTTCGTAATCCTACCAAGTTTTGTGAAGTTTGGTCCAGAATTGAAGGAGAATATCCCGGACAATGAAAATGTGCGTTACGTTTATTATAATAAGATAATATTATGGTATCTGTGTAACCTTCCTGTCCATACCACACCTGCATGGCCTGTATGCAGGCGGGGTTCGTTGGGTTGTGCAAAATCCCTTTCCAGACTCTGTGGTGCATAAAATTAAGAGTCTAACCACTCTGTAGTAGTTTAAGTCCTTCTTACGGACCAGAAACTTTGTTTTGTAAAGCTTTGCCTCTCTGTTCCAGTGGATCCAGAGTATGTGTATGACCATTATGATTCACACAGTCCTTTTTTGTTGTAACCTCATTGGGTGGAAAAATTGTTCCTTTAGACATTTCTTCCTGGAATGTAACCACCTTTTAAACGTTTGCTGACATGCCTGCACACTTCAGAGCCCTGTTTCATGTGTTGTTGAATCTTCAATTTCAGAGAAGGATTGAAGCATTCCCTAAATGTGTACATGAAACTGTGCCGATCCTAGGAAGGGAAGTTCAGAATCCTCAGGATCTCATGCAACTGGTCAAAGAGAGGTAAGATACAATGTGATGTGGTCAAGCAGTCATGCGCCTTGGCTGTCTATTATGTAAATTATACATTGTCTACAATGTAGACTGGAAAATGGACGTTCTCCAGAGCCTCTCTATTGTGAACCACCTGTGCTGGCTGAGGACAAAGGACATGTGGAAGTGAAAGACCATGGAAACAATCCAGCAGATGCCCAGATGCCTATTGTAGGTGAACGTTCTACTGGGAATGTAATAAATCTTCAGATACAACATACTGGTGGTGATGTTCACGTGTCGATTAACCAAAACCAGTTAGGAGTGGAGGTGTGTAACTGTATTGAAACATTGCAAGTCATTATTATTGCTATATTGGCCACATCATGATGTAATGCAGTGTGTATGGTCAGTCCAGTGCACAATAGTTGCAGATCTTTGTAAGCTCCATCAATCTAGTTTGTTACACAGCAGCTATTACTGCATTGAAATGCAGGAACAACCTGATGTTGGTTTCAATGAGAAGGAATTGCCGAAATGGAAAGGGAATAAATTGGTGGAAGGCAGTAAATGGGATGAGCTAAAGTCATCCGTTTGTCTAATTGATTATCATGGGACAGGAACTGGCTTCATTGGCGAAAAATGCGGTAACTTGTACCTTGTGACATGCTGGCACACTTTTGAAACAAAAAAGAATGAAAAATTTTCAGCTACTGCTCTTTGGAAGAGATCTAGAGAACAAGAATGTATGATACGTTTTTCTCACTTCATGAAGAATGGTCAGATGAAAGGAAGTGATCTCCTGCTGAACGAAAGGCCTATAGGGAAGCAGGTATGTGTTAAGTAGTTTGTGATCACTGCTATGTACAAGCTGGCTTAATTGATTAAGATGGAGCTCTAGATCATTTCCAGTTGCCTTGTCCTTTTCTTTAAGGAGTTTGATATGGTAGCTTTACATGTGAATGAAGAAGCCTTGAGAGGCCAGATCCACCCAGTGCCCTTATCTGCAATGCGGTACATTAGGAACAGACAAGGTGGACCAGAGGAGGCGTGGATTGACTACTATGTCACTATTGTTGGATTCCCAGAAGGACGCCCACTGTCATTCTCCAGTGGTAGAATAAAAGGAGAGAAAGGTATGATTGTGTTCTTCGGGAAGTCAGCTGCAGATCATAATTATGACAATATTTACATAGTTGTAACATCCTCATGCATGCATCATTATTGAAACTGCCTACGTCTGATTGTAGCAACATGCACACACACACACACACACACACACACACACACACACACACACACACACACACACACACACACACACACACACACACACACACACACACACACACACACACACACACACACACACACACACACACACACACACACACACACACACACACACACACACACACACACACACACACACACACACACACACACACATAGGCACACCTATATGCACATACCAAGCCCCCCCCCCAATGTGCACATCACGCATGTAGCTATACCAAAACACAAGATGATGGACCATGGACTATGATGTCGTAGATACATAAATACTCTTTTGTCTAAATTATGGCAGTCCAGTAGTCCAGTCCTGTCCAGCGTACAGGCACATCCTAATTGAATATTAGTTCATATAATGATACATGTGTCTCTTTCATGAAATCCTGTCACCTATCACTCTGGCCTTAGGTCACTGTGTGCTAACATTCTTCAATCGTTTCTAGCATTGAAAAGCCTAGCTTGCATGGTTGCCTTGCTCTTCAGAACCTGGCTCACGTGTACTGTGCTGTAGCAAACGTACATAGCTGTTGCTATCACAGAACACTAGCTACTCTCGCGACTGTGGGTTCCTTGGTACATTATGTTTCTGTAAATACTCATTGTAAGATTGCATGTGCTGTAAGCAGTCATGTGTCTGTACTGGAGATTTCTCTGTGCTTGTGTGTGTGGTGTGGCATGGTGTGTGTGTGTGTGTGTGTGTGTGTGTGTGTGTGTGTGTGTGTGTGTGTGTGTGTGTGTGTGTGTGTGTGTGTGTGTGTGTGTGTGTGTGTGTGTGTGTGTGTGTCATGTAGCTATATCTGGTGACAGTGGTGTGCGTGTACTGTCACTGAGGTGTATGACACAGTGTCATGTTTACCAATCATGAGTGACAGCAGCAACCGAAAGGAGCAAGTGTTTCAAGTTGGGGCGGCAGCCCCACAAGTTTTTAACATGAAATACTTGTTTAAACTGGTATGCACCGTTTGCACTTGTGCAACTTACTTTTGGTTAAAATTGGATATTCCAGTATTCCTCCATGTCACGACAAGTACGTAAGATGACAAAATCACATACGAATGCTTTGACATCTAGATTAAAGTCTTGCACAGTCAGCAAACTCTGGTGCCTCTAGCCAAGTTTGAAACCAACACTTTGGCCATACAACGCTTACTTGCAGTGTGTGTAGTCTCATATCCAGGTCTTCGCTGCCTCGAAGGCCTGGGTATGAGGCTAGGGTGCACGTTGCCTTGTTCTCAGGCCTTTGAAGGGTCGGGGAGAAAGGAAGCTTCATTTCGTATCTTCCCTAGTGGTCTGCGGCTGTGAAGGCCTAGTTACAAGGTACGAGGCACTAGAGTATGCAATGCATAATACATATCGACGCCATTTTATGTCACATCCACATTACAATTATGCACGCAAACAGTATATACCAGGCCTTCATTTGTTATCAAAGGCCTGGGTACAAGGCTAGTGTGGGAGTGAATGCAATTGCATACCACTTATGCAGTTAATCAATAAATCGCTGAATTTTTTATCTGCAGTGAAAGGGAAGGAGTATCTCCTGTATCATGATGCATGCACCTTGCCTTCATCTTCTGGCAGTCCAGTAGTAGTTGCTGAAACGTTGCACACACAAGGTGCTACAACAGATGGGCTTGCAGTTATAGCCCTTCACAGCATGGCCTCAAGTAAGAAGCAAACCAACATAGCCATCATACTTACCCCTTTGGCTGAAATGCTAGAACAATGTGCTTCCACTCATTGCATGCATTAGTGATTAGCACATGTACTTTAGTAAGTTTCCAAGTGTTATTTTTGTAGCTTGAACCAAGCAGACATTAGATCCATTTGAGTTACTGCCCATGTTAGTATAGCAATTTGACTTGCTGTTCCGTTATGAAATTGTTGGTTGCATGAACTTTTTAGTTGTAGTGAACTCTGGTGCCATTATCTTTATTGTCATGTGGTTTACCCTTTGATTGACTATCCCTCGATTCTTGCATGTCACACAATACATGCGACATGTACCTAGTCAATCCAGCTATATCCCCACTTTGCATTATTGTGTAACCATAAGTAAGTGACCCAAGGAGGTGAATGGCTTTTAAATTAGCTATATACCTCTCCGTGGTAATTACTTCAAATTGTACAATAATGCAAATAAGAGGTCTATAGCTTGATACACTACTTTGTACCCTGAAACAGTCACCTCCAAACTGCAATAAGCTTTCATAGCACTACAGAGAATGCACTGTAGGCTATAGCTATTGGTAAATGTCAATAATTATCCTGAGGCCCTGGACTTCACAATCAGCAAGGGCCAGGTTCCTGTATATGTCATGAATATAATTTATACCTTGACATTGCAATTGGACATTGGCTGAAGAACATTCAGCTAATCATAAAGCAGGCCCAGGCCAGGCTGGCACAGGCCCATGCAGAGGAAGTGGTCAAGCCAAGTCAAATGATATACTTAGATGACATGTACAGGCTATGAAGTACCTTTATATCTGCAATTAATTTGTACAATTCTTAAGTGACCAATAAGTCAATCTTGGCCGAGCAGCCTCTGATCCTGATGCTGCAGTCACTCCAATTATCATTCTAATTATAATAAGAATGGCCAGACCTAAAATCCTAGTCAGACCATGGCCTGAGCTGAGCTGCCTAGCTGGGCAGTTTCATGGGGCATGTATTCTCTAGTAACCTTTATAATGAGAACTGGGCATTAATGTTGCATGTACTTATTACTAATTCAACCATAATGTGAGTCATGCAGTGCACATGTGTGCCTATGTACATAATTATCATGGTACAATTCTGTTCAATAATTATTATAATTTACTTCGAATTTGACCAAACCTATATAGAATAGTCATCATGACGCCAAGGAAACTGTGTGCATCCCATGGCCATATTAGTCTAGCTAGATAGCTCCGTCTAAACGCCAGGGGCACTTAGTTGCATGTACTGTTTCCCATTCCTATATTTGTTTTTGGCGAATCAGCAACGTGACATGAACGAGAATGGCGTCTAGGAAACGAGGAGCGTACTACACCGGACCGTATTCTGGCAAAGTCAAAAGCAGATCTCTATTGCAAGATGTTACGTTAACAGTAAGTGATATAACGGGGCACCCTAGCTTCTATGATCAGTTTAGGATGAAATACCTCTGGCCATGGGGGGGGGGGGGGGACCACATCATTATTAAAACAGGGGTATACAATCAGTGATAATGGTGTGATAGAAAAGGGGTAGAACCTCGGACACAGGGTTACAAGTTGCTAAGCAGTAGACTGCATTGCTAGGGAATGCCCTGGCAAGGTAAGGGTGAGAAAAAGCTAGAGGGAACAAAGTGGGGAAAACATAACTTTGGGGAACAAAAGGACTGTATGGGGGTACAATTTGGGGGATATATAGGCAAGTAATACATGGATATGTAAGGATGGTGGTGCTACATGTGAACAATAATACATGGGTATGTAAAGGGACGGTGGTGCTAAATGTGGACAATAATACATGGATATGTAAAGGGGTGGTGGTGCTACATGTGAACAATAATACATGGATATGTAAGGGGACGGTGGTGCTACATGTGAACAATACACTAAACATAACATTAAAAAAAACAAAAAAAACAGTGATTGATGGGCATATTGGCGGTCAATTGGGGCTCAGTCTCCATTTGGGCAACCGGCACCCAGGTTCCAGGGTGATTTGTGGGCTGAAAAGATAATGTAGCTCCCAGAGATGGCTGCTTTAGCCGCGTCGGTCAGGGCTTTACGTCTGTCAGAGGGTTTGCTCTGGGGGGCAGCAAGCCTTACAGCCGTATAGGCCTCGTGTGTGTAGTGGCCTAGGCAGCCAATCTCAATTGTCAGCAGTTGAACTTGGTAACCCTGGGCAGATAGGTCCGAAGCCAAAAGCTGGTAGTTGGTCTTCCCCTGCTTCCGGGCTCTAGCATTCTTGATGCTGGTGAGGTTGTTCCAGGGCACAGTGAGTTCCAACATGGTAGCACGCTTACCATCCACAATAAAGAGATCCGGCCGAGCGGTGGTCCCAATGATGGTGGGGGGAATGGTTGCTGGAGGAGATTCACATGCTCTGTGATCCGGCAGGTCTGCATAGACGGAGGCTTCTGGATTGAACCTCTGCAAGAATGGGAGTAGGGTGGTGAGCACCATGTCATGGCGCCATGTGTACCTGCCATCAGTCAGGGCTGTTGGGCAGCAATTCAACACGTGTTGCACATTGCAGAGGGGGGCATTGCACAGAGGGCACTTCCGGTTAAGTGAGTAGCCCCATCGGACCAGGGAGCTTGGGCATGGTAGACAGTCACAGCTTGCCCTCAGTATAAAGGACAGCTGACCCGCTGGCATTCCTGTGAGGAAGCGCTGCCAGAGGTGGTCTTCTGCACCAAGAGGGAGGATGTCTAAAAGACCATTCTGGACAGTGAGCTGGCTGAGATGGTTCTCCCAATCCTGCACCTGCTTCTCTCTTGCCAGCTTCTTACACTGGGCAAGCACCTGCGGCTTCTTAGGGGCGTGTGGCTCAGCTCTGCACTGGGCAACGGCTGTTTGGAACCGCTCCACAGCCTTTGGGTCAAGGTAGGAGGCCTTCAGGTAAGACGGGTCCTGCAGAGAGGGGGAGACACTCAAGAACATGTGGATCAGTAGAGTGAGCCACCGTTGTCAGCAGTGACATCTTGGCCTCTTCCAGGAATAGCGGGAGGAACTTCAGGTCAAGGCTGTTCGGATGAAAAATAGCAGATGGAGTGGTGCAGCGAGGGAGGTGCAGCCACTTCTTCACCATTCTTGTGAGCAGCCTCTGAAGGGAATAGACATGGCTCTTGGGGATGTCATTGACCATGAGGTGGAAGTGTAGGGATGGTAGCAGTGAGTGGTTCAACATCCATGTCTTGTATTCACCTCTGACTGGTGTTTTGTCCAGAGCTGTGAGTTGGGGTAGAATGAGTGCCTTCAACCGCTGTGAAGCGCTCTGGCCGGTAGACTTGGGGCAGTCGACTAGGGTCTTCCCAAGGAACTTGGTCGGGTGGTCATGGATGTTGGTGGTGCTGCCAGAAGAGAGGGGAAAGGTGGCGTTGGGGACAATCCTCTTACCATCGAATGCCAGGGAGATACACTTTGATGGCTTCAGGTGGAGATCCAGGCATTTACAGCGGGCGTCGATGAGGTGGAGGGCAGACTTGTGTTCTTCACGATTGGTCGATATCAGGGACAGGTCATCACAGTATGCCTTGGCTCTGTGGGGACGGATTGAGAAGAACTTGATGTCTTGGAGCTTTGCCCTCACTTTTGGGACCTTTGCAGTGGGTGGCGTGCTGTCCTTGGACAAGAAATGTCTGGAGTTGCCAGTGGCAAGGTGCCACTGCACTGTGCGAAGGTCAACCGTTTCGGTGCTGCCGTTGGCGTAGAGGACTGTGGACAGGCCTGCGGGCGAATACTCGGTGACAGAGCAGCGGTACCAAGCGGTTCATCTGATGGGGGCTCGTTCCACTCCACATAGATATGAGCGTTCACAGGGGGCAAGCCAGCTGAAGATGGGACGGGGTATCTGAGGGAGAAGCCTGATGCCTTGTCCATGTTAGCTAGTTCCACAATGGGGTTGAAGGCAATGAGGAAGATCATTGGGGACAGAGTGTCACCTTGAAAAACCCCACGTTCTATCGGGAACACATCGGTTGTCCAGTTGGGTGAGGAGGCGAAGCCCTTCAATTGAGAGTAGGCGTTACTGATGTAGCTGATGACTGGGGTGGGGATGCATATGTGTTTTAGCATATCTGTGATCAGCTGGTGAGAGATGGAGCCAAAGGCATTGCTGAGATCCAGGAAGGTCATATACAGCGGGAGACCATTCGTCTTGGCGTTGCTCAGGATGGCTGAGGTGGTGAAGATATGCTCAATCACACCTGGGATTCCAGATAGGAAGCCTTTCTGTGTAGAAGGGTCGATGATATCGTTTGCAAGGACGAAGTGTTCTAGGCGACTGGCAATGATGCGGTTGAATAGCTTTCCTACTGTGGAGGTCAGGGCAATGGGACGGAAGGAGCTAGGCTCAGATGGGGGACCTGACTTGTGTACAAGGGTGATCTTTCCAACACACCAGGATGGGGGGCAGCTGTGTTCATCAAGTAGGATGCGGGAGAATAAGGTAGCAAGGAAATGGTGGGTGGTCAGTAGGTGTTTCAGGTGATGATAGGAAATGCCGTTGCAGCCGGGGGATGACTTGGAGGAGCATTTCCTCAGGGCACGTTTGACTTGGCTAGGGGTAATGGGAGACATGTCAAAAGGTTTCCTAATTAGTGGGGTGGGCATCGCGGAGTGGATCCAATCAGGGAGGCCAGCATAGGTGCACAATTCCTTGCTGAATGATGTTCGTAGGAACTGGTGCGCACTTTGTGCGCTGAACTCTGGAGGTTGGTTCTTCTTTGACTGAAGAATAGATCTAGCAAACTCGAAAGGATTCTGGCGGTACTTCCTCTCTTGTTGTAGGGTGGAGCGGTGGTTAGCGGCGTCAGCCGCCACTTTGGCCACTTTGTTATGTGCCCTAACTGCATCTAAGTAGGGCCTAGGGTTGGTGGAGATGGACCCACGAAGGCTGTTCTTGGCCATAGCCAAGTTCCGTGCTGTCTTCTGGATTGAAGAGAGGCGGTGAGGCCCACGCGGGTTGATTCCCGGACGCTTTTCCTTCAGGAGGTTGCTCCGCGATAAGGTGCTAACGGTGATGGTGACAAACGACTCCTCGGCAGCGGAGATACTAATAGAACGAGATGATAACTGGTGATGTGGGACATCTAGGTCAGCCTGTAAGTCAGCGTTGACAACTCGCCAGTCGATCGGAAGGTTTGCGACAAGGGCGGCTCCTGATACGGGTAAGGGGTCTCCACCCGCCATCTTGTCACACCTCCTCATATCAAAAATCGGACGTCATCAATAATTGGTATCCAGATCTCGACGGTAATACTTTCTTTCCGCTCGATTCCTAGCACACTTATAGGGGAGAAGAAGCTAAGAGTCTGTACAGCGTTGGATCCGAATAAGCGGTTCCGCTCACGAGTTATTGTAACAAATACGAAAGTTTCAAGTAACATAAAATCGGTTGGAAGTCAGGCCGGCGACTCGTACACCACGGCCCGAGAAGATCTGATCGCTCTGACCTACTACCCAGATGGGTACATCCAAGTCCTGGCCACAGCAGAAGATTCGGGCGAAATCGTTTCACGGAAGCCGAGCATCATTGACTAGAATAGGAAGCCCAGAAGTCATCAAAATCGCCAGGATAAAATGGCATCTGTACAGGGGAGTGCGAGGGGTCCGACATGATTCACTCAAGCGTACGAGATTTCGAAATCCACCGGATTACAAGATCAAACGGTTTTCTGGATTTCACTCGGATTTCACGTGGATTTCTGGATAAGTAACCTGTTTCTGAGCAGTATGAGTCATTATAGTCCAATTCGGGCCAATCTTAGCAATGAAGCGTCTGTGATAGTTTGCGCGCTGCGCCTTAACCTGTCTAGTCACCAAAAGTACGCAGGCCAGACCCTCGCCGGCAGACCTCAGCCGTCACACTATTATAATTGTATATTACTAGCGGACAGACCTGCCCTTTGGGCAGGTCTCACCGCGTGCTCGGCGTATGCCAGCTGACCGGACACAGGCTGGTAATGCCATTGCTACTCGGGCCCCACCTAGTAATGTACTGGCTGGTTATGCATGCTCTGGCAAAGGATAGTCCAGGCTGGCTTGGTGATCTCAGTGTGACTGACCTACCATGTGTGCATGCAATTTATAGGGAAGATCACCATAGACAAACAATGGATAGTTGTAAGAAGTTGATGGTTTCTGTGTGTATACATATATACGTACGTATGCAGACTTTCTGCAATAGAAAGCTATATAATATATATACAAAGGAATGCTATAATTATATGCACAAAGGAAAGCTCTATGTGTACAAAGACATCAATAGATGTAACTGTGTAGCTACATGCTTATGTTTATAGCTATAGCACTTCTCTATAAACAACATTCCTGGTCTCACCACCAGGTGCATAAATAAAAGGTTGTTAGGACAGCCAACTCTAGAGCAACCCACATAGAATTGACCATGAGCAAAGCAGGGTGGTTCAAGGTATAGCCCAGCGACTATCAGACTTTGGCATTGGGCTTTGTTGATTGACATGGCAAAACAACGCGAACGCCTGGGATACGGCATACTCCAAGATCCAAGATGGCCGACGGTCGGTTCGTCCTGGGTTTTCGCCGCGCGCTCCTTAGCAGCAGCTTATTTCAGAACGCCTACCACCTTATATTGAGACGGGGTACAGAGTGCGACGGATAGGAACGTTTGGGCGCTATTCGTCGACGCTCGCGGGAGGAGTTCGCGAACAACGGTTGGGACTCTTCTTTTGTATTGACAGCATTGGAGCGTGCCCGGAAAACCGTACATTTTCTCCGTATATCCAAGATGGCGGACGGTAAATTGTATTGTATTGTATTGTATTGTATTTATTAAGGTTACCCCTTCAGCACAAGGCTGGTGTGAATGGGGGACCCAACAAGATACAGTAGGATAAAGGCAACAGGGAAAACATGAAACATAGACAACAGGGAGAACATGAAATAATATACTGTTACTGAATTGTGATAAATTGCATTGTCATAACATAATTCAATGGTTCAATCCAAGGTCATGGTCAATGAAATATTGCTTTAAGGCTGATTTAAAAGTAGTGTCACTTGCATCTCTGATTGACAAAGGTAGACTGTTCCAATCCTGCCCTGCACAGTAAGCAAAGGACCTGCTCAGCCAATTGGTCTTGCATGGTTTCAAATGCAGATCATTTGGCCTTCTTGCACTCCGCAGCCCAAGGCTCTCATTCGTTGCAAACATTCTCTTCATATAGTTCGGTCCCATACCTCTTAAGCATCTTCTGGTGCACACCACCCTCTGCATCCTCCTTCTGTTGTGAAGGGTCATCCAGCCCAGCCTCAACCTCATGCTTGCAGACGGACAGCCATAATCTTCATCTAAAATAAATCTCATGCCTCTCTTCTGCACACGCTCCAAAGTTGTGGCATCTTCCCTCGAACATTCAGTCCAAACAACTGCACAATAATCCAGGTGTGGGAGCACGATCGACTGGTAAAGGAGTTTCCTCAGCCTGGGAGGTAGTGCGCGTTTGACCCTGTAAAGTACTGCCAAGGCAGACAGACACTTCCTCCTGACTGACTCAATGTGCCTCCTCCAATTTAGCTGTTTGTCAACAATAACACCCAGGTACTTAACAGCATCGTGCCTTTCTAGCACCTGATTGTCCACCTGAACCTCCAACTTCATGGCTTCCTTCTCCCGGCCCTTTCTGGATAAACACATGAACTGTGTTTTCCTCAGATTCATTCTTAGGCCGTTCCTAGAGATCCATGATGACAGGTGGTGTAATTCCTCTGTAAGCACATCCTGTACTTCCAGGCAATTCAGATGAGAGTAGTATACTGTGGTGTCATCAGCATACATCATAACTTTGCATTTGTGTAGGGCTGATGGCAGGTCGTTCACAAATACACTAAAGAGGAGTGGTCCAAGGATGGATCCTTGTGGAACTCCTGCAGACACATCAGTCCACTCTGATGCCTCTCCACCAATGACAACTCTCTGCCTCCTACCAAGAAGATAGTCTTGGAACCAAAGAACTGAGTCCCCTCCAAACCCATACCGTGCAAGCTTCCCCAACAGTAGTGTGTGGCATACAGAGTCAAAAGCTTTGCTTAAATCAATAAATACCGATCCCACAATCTCGTTCCTGTCAAGACTCTGCCTCCAATCATCCACAGTTTTCAGAAGGGCATCCTGCGTGCTATGCTTTGGTCTGAACCCAGACTGAGATTCATGCAGGATGTCATGATGTTTGAGGTAACCATAGACTTGGGTGTGGACCAGGGATTCAAATACCTTGGCCACAACAGGCAAAATAGAAATGGGACGATACTCGTCCACACTTCGAGCATTCACTGACTTGGGAACCGGGATAACATTGGCAGCCTTCCACTCAGTAGGGATCTGAGATGTCTTTAAACTGTAGTTAAACAGCTTGCATAGACTGCTGCTGATTGCTGGAGCGGTAGTCCTGAGTATTCTGGCGCTAAGTGCATCAGCACCTGTTGCCTTGGAGGGATCAAGCTTGGACAGTGCACAAAGAACATCCTCTTCAGTGATACAGTTAAAGTGGAAGGAGCTGGAGTATTGTGGGATGGTAGGGGGTTGGTCTGGAGGGGGTACAGTCGCTGCAGATCCAGAGAAATGATCGCTGAGTCTGCTGGCTATATTATCACCATGTTCGAGATTAACAGCTGACCCAGCCCCTTTGTTCCTGCCAAGGAGCCTATTCAGCTGCTTCCATACATCCCGTGTTGTTGTAGAAGATTTGGAGACCAGTGATTCAAAGTAAGCACGCTTCCCTCGTCTTAGGTTCAAAGTGACCTTGTTCCTATAGGTCCTGTAGTTCCTCCATGCCTCCTCGCTTACAGTTTCATTAGCCAGCTTCCTCAACTTGTTCCTTCTTCTCATTAGCTTCCGGATGTGCAAGTCAATCCAAGGCAGTGGGTTTCTCCTGACACGACAGCTGATGATTGGGGCATGTTTGTCAAGTACCCCAAAGAATACTTCCTTCCACTGGTTCCACCTGACATTGATGTCAGAGCTATCTGTCTCCCAAGATGCACTTTGAAGGTCCTCCAAGAGTGATTCATTGTTACATTTACCAAAGGCTCTAACTGTCTTAGTTTTGTGACCATGAGGATGCCCACCCACTCTGACTGTAAACACCAGGAGATGGTCACTCACACCAGCGTCCAGGCAGCCTGATTCAAAAAAACTACCTGGGTTTGAGGCATAGATATTGTACCGTTGTCGTGGGCACGGGGTACATGGGACAAGTCCAGACAGCGAGGACAGGGTAAGGGACAGGCACTACGCGAACGGACACTGGTAACGGGAATCAGGGAGCTTTATTGAACAACAACAGCAGCAGTTACAGAGGGAGGAGGTGATCTTTTATAGATGCATGTGTCGAAAGTTCTAGACAAAGTGGCACTACACATTGTTACATGACACATTGTTACATGACAGCAGGTGATCGGAGCCTCTGGGAGACATGCCTTCACAACACTCTCCCCTCCTTAACTTCACACTGGGTTTGGTTCCTCAATCAACTGTGATAACGATCAGGAGGGCGTCTGGTCCGACTGCTCCTTCTCGGTTGGCTTGATGAGTCCCTAGGTACCGAATCAGCCTGAGGATCAGTAGTGGTGCAGGGCGCTGAAATTGTTTGCTCCAGGGCCCGGAACCAGGTTGGAGGGCTAGCCCCAGTATAGCTCCACAGTCTATTTCTGTGAACCACTTTTGGCTTTGCAGTTGGACTGAGCTTGATCCTGTAGACTACATCATTGATCCGTTTAATGACGGTGAAAGGGCCCTGCCATGGGCGTTGAAGCTTAGGGGAAAGGCCTTTAGTCCGCTGTGGGTTGTGGAGCCAGACTGCGTCACCTGGTTGCAGCCTGTGACACTCCGGTGACGAGTCGTACCTCTGCCGCATTCTGTCCGTTACCAGCTTGAGATGGTTTCTGGCAAAGTCATGGACCCTCTCAAGTCGCTCGTGCAGGGCATTGGTGTACTCCACAGTTGTCTGAGGCTCCTCTTCTTCAGGTCTACCAAATGTCAAGTCAACTGGCAGAGTCAGTTCTCTCCCCATCATCAGCTTGGCTGGAGAGCAACCAGTACTCTCATGGACGGCTGAACGGTAGGACATTAGGAGAATCTGGAGGTGCTCGTCCCAGTCCTTCTGGTTGTGGTCAACGAACTTAGAAAGTAAGGCTTCCAAGGTCCTATTGAATCGTTCAACCATGCCATCTGACTGTGGATGGTAGGGAGTTGTTCTGGTCTTCTGGATGTCTAGTAACTTGCACATCTCAGCAAATAAAGCTGACTCAAAATTTCGCCCCTGGTCAGTGTGAATTATTAACGGCATCCCAAACCGGCTGATAAATTCCTGGACCAGTAGTTCTGCTATGGTCCCCGCTTCTTGATTGACCATTGGATAGGCTTCCACCCATTTGGTGAAGTAATCCGCAATGACAAGGATATACTTGTTGCCTGCTTCTGTAGGGGGTAGTGGGCCCAGTACATCAATGGCTATGCGCTCCAAAGGGGATCCCACATTGTATGCCCTCAGCGGGGCTTTAGGTTTTCTCTGAGGTCCTCTCTTCTGTGCACACAGATCACAGCTTCGACACCACTCCTGGACATCACGTCTACACTGGATCCAATAGAATCTCTCCCTGACACGACTGAGGGTCTTAGCCATGCCCAAGTGTCCTGAAGTTGGGGCATTGTGCAACTCCTGCAGAACCTCCCTTCTCAGGGACTTGGGGAGCACCAGCTGCCTGACAGTGGCATCTCCAGACGGTGTCTCCCAGAGTCGATACAACACTCCATGGAAGATTTTCAAACTCTCCCACTGGGCACAATAAACTTTTGTGGCTGGAGGGTGGGATGCAGTCTCCTCCCATGAAGGCTTGTCCTTACTTCTCTCCATCCATTCTAACACTGGCTTGATCTCTGGATCACACAGCTGGGCTTCTCTCAGATTCTCCCAAGACCTGCCTCCAGTGGGTTCTGGTCCACTCAAGGCAAGCGTGGCTACCTGTGGTACATCTTGACCAGTTATATGGTCATGAGGCTTGTTCCCCCACTCTCTTGACTCCAATCGTTCACAGTGCTTACAAGTATCTCTCAGGCACGGCCGTCTTGAGAGTGCATCTGCATTGGTATGTTGAACACCGGGCCTGTGCTCCACTGAGAAATCATACTGCTGGAGACTCTCAATCCATCTGGCAGTCTGGCCCTCTGGGTGCCGGAAGTTCAACAACCAACGAAGAGCTGAATGATCAGTGCGAAGCCGAAACTTCCTACCATACAGGTAAGCATGAAAGTGCCTGATTGCCTTCACCATGGCCAGTAGCTCTTTACGGGTCACACAATAGTGGCGTTCTGGTGCTTTCAAGGCGCGACTGAAATAAGCAACCACCCTCTCTTGTCCATTAACCTGCTGTGAAAGAACAGCACCAATGCCAGTGCTACTTGCATCGGTGTCAAGCACAAACTCAACATCCAGTTGCGGATAGGCAAGAATAGGGGACTCTGTCAGCATCTGCTTTAGTTTGCTGAAGGCATCATCAGCTTCCTGTGTCCACTCAAAAGGAGAGACTGTGGCACTCTGATGTAGGGGGTGTGCAATGTGGACTACAAGGGATACAAGGGGAGTGGGCTATGGCAGTTCAACATCTTCTGCCAGCTCAGCCAAGGTCTCATCTCTGTGACGGGTTCTGGACTTGAGGCGCATCCTGTTCAGTTCAGTCTGGTGTGTCGCACCAAATCGGGAGTCCAGTGCTGTAGTCAGGGCTGCATAGTCATGGCGCTTCTCCGGAGGGAGGTTTGTCAATACGGTGGCTGCAGCCCCTTTTAGACTGATGGCCAGATAAGTGGCCTTCTCTGCGCGGTCCCACCTATTCATTTCTGCCAACAACTCAAATTGGGCATGGTAGGCGTCCCAAGCAAGCGTCCCATCGAATGGTGCAGGGCGCTGTTGTACCACACTCGGGGTGAGGGGTGTCCTGCCCGCTGCACTGGTGTCCCCAACCCGATTAGTCTGCCCTCCAATTGCTTCTGTATTCGGGTCCGAAGGCGTGAAGGGGCGCGCAGCAGGGCGAAGACCGGGTGTAGCTCCAAGCTCCCGTAGTAGTTCCACGCGAAGTTCCTGCTTCAGTGACTCGCGGCTTTCTCCGACCTCGGTGCGGAGCTGATTCGTCAGTCCTGATACTGAGCTCTCCATTGCACTCAGCCGACCCTCAACGGTCAGCTGTACGGAGCTCAAATCTCCTGCGATGGCACTGACTTCCTGTTCAGTCTCCTTTTGCTTCTGGGCGATACCGTCTACTCGTTCCGACTGCTGCTGACTCAGCATCCTCAGATGCTCGCTAATTTGCTCCGACTGCTCGTCCATTCGCCGGACTATCTTTTCGTTCTGCTGGATCACCTCCTCAAGAAGAGCCTCCATCTTGGTTGTCGCTCTGGTACTCATCTAGATCCCACTTCTGACACCAATTGTACCGTTGTCGTGGGCACGGGGTACATGGGACAAGTCCAGACAGCGAGGACAGGGTAAGGGACAGGCACTACGCGAACGGACACTGGTAACGGGAATCAGGGAGCTTTATTGAACAACAACAGCAGCAGTTACAGAGGGAGGAGGTGATCTTTTATAGATGCATGTGTCGAAAGTTCTAGACAAAGTGGCACTACACATTGTTACATGACACATTGTTACATGACAGCAGGTGATCGGAGCCTCTGGGAGACATGCCTTCACAACAATATGATCGATAAGAGTTGTTGAGTTTTGAGTCACTCTAGTTGGCTCTGTGATCATCTGGGTCAGACTAGCCTCATCGCTAAGGGATTGCATGCGTCTCGTACTAGAACAGTCCGATAGATAGTTAATGTTTAAATCACCCATAACCAGGATCTCCTTACATTCCTTGTTAGCAGTCTCAAGCATGACTGAGAGGTTATCGAAAAATTGACATCCAGCATCCGGAGGGCGGTAGATGGTGCACACCAGAAGAGGTCTCTTCTTGCTAGAACCAAGCTCAATCCAAAGAGCTTCTAGATCATTGCTCTCAAGGTCTTCTCTCCTTCTGCAGCGGGAACCATCAGGACAGAATATAGCAACGCCACCTCCACGTCCACGTCTGTCTCTCCTGAATATTCTGTATCCAGGAATTGACACTACACCGTCAGGGCAGCTACTGTCCAGCCAGGTCTCACTCAAGGAGAGGAACAGGCTGCCATCTCCAATAGGGGCAATAAGGTCGTGGATCTCGTCAACACATCGAGACAAACTCCGCACATTCAGGTGACCAAAAACGTTCCCCTTCTTGTACCTCTTCACTACATCTGCTAGTGAGACAGGGTCTAGGTCCACATCCTCACTTGACTCCAGCGTGGAGTGGGAGGCATTGTCAGAGGTAACTGGAGGATCAAAAAAGCTGTCTGAGAGGGAGGGTAGGGAACACAATGAGCAGAACCAGTCATCATCCCCACCTGCTAGGGTTGAATACACTGCTGGAGGAACCTGTTCACACACACTGTGGAACCATTTATCGCACTCATCACACTGCAAGCCTTTTTGGTTGGCTCGCACAGGTTTTTCACACCTGCCACATGGGAACTTGTATCTCGGTCCAGGATTGAGCTCAACATCACCCGACAGCAGAAGGCAAATGGTAACAAGATATAGCACTGATTTCTGGCTTACTTTGAGCTTGTTCGCCACCAAGGTAGAGCGAGTTCTACACCGACTCTGGCGTCTACTGATGTCGGGAAGGCGAGGACTTCTGCCGTTGAAAGCCGCGAAGGGTTCCAAAGCAAATTGGCAGCGCGTTGGAGGAGAGGAGGTAGGGAAAGGTTGCTCACCGGATGCTACTGGATGTGAGTTGGCGTTGGCGTACAGGATTCGCAAGAGGATCGCGAGCAAGATCAACTCAAATTTCAGGACTTCCACCATTTTTCATTTAGTACGTACGCGTGTGCTCGGAGAAGGGGCCAATTGCAAGGGACTGATCGGGACTTGAATTGAAACTTAAATTCGAGGGTTTTCGCCGCGCGCTCCTCGGCAGGAGCTTCTTTGCGCAAGTCGCCCACCTTAGGTCGAGACCGGGTGTGGCGTCCACAATCTGGGAAAGTTTGGTCTCAATTGGTGGCCGCTCGCGGGAGCACTTAGCGGACAACCGTTCTGCTCAATCCCTCTTTATAATAGACTAGCGGACAGACCTGCCCTTCGGGCAGGTCTCTCCGCGTGCTCGGCGTATGCCAGCTGGTCGGACACAGGCTGGTAATGCCATTGCTACTCAGGCCCCAGCTAGCTAGTAATGCACTGGCTGGTCATGCATGCTCTGGCAAAGGATAGTCCAGGCTGGCCTGGTGATGTCAGTGTGACTGACCTACCATGTGTTCATGCAATTTACATGGAAGATCACCGTAGACAAACAACGGATAGTTGTAAGAAGCTGATGATTTCTGTGTGTGAGACAACTCCCCTTTCCTTTTTTTCCGCTTCGGCATTGTGCTAGCTTGGGTGTAATCTTCGCACCTGCGCGAACGCCTAGGATACGGCATACTTTCTTCCAAGATCCAAGATGGCCGACGGTCGGTTTATCCTGGGTTATCGCCGCGCGCTCCTCGTTAGCAGCTTATTTTAGCACGTCTACCACCTTATATTGATGTGAGGTACAGCGTGCGACAGCTGGGAACGTTTGGGCGCGTTTCGTCGACGTTCGCGGGAGGAGTTCGCGAACAACGGTTGGGGTTCTTCTTTTGTATTGGCAGCATAGGAGCGTGCGCGGAAAACCGTATATTTTCTCCGTAAATCCAAGATGGCGGACGGTCGTTTGGAGGTTTTTCGCCGCGCACTCCTCAGCAGGGGCCTATTCGCGCACGTCGCCCCCCTTAGATCGAGACCGGGTGTGGCGTCCGTAATCTGGGAAAGTTTGGTGTCCATGCGTCGCTGCTCGCGGGATCACTTCGCGGACAACCGTTCTGCTCAATCCTTCTTTATATATTGAGATTGAGATTAAGATGGCGGCCTCGAACGTGAGAGCACGTAGATTGACAAAAGATTTGATGGGCGACTGTGAGCGAAGAGAGAAAAGATCAGTAGGGAGGGTGATTCAGAAGAGAAGAGGACAAGAGAGAAAGGAGATTATTCACAATATCGATGGTAGGACCGCAGAAGGGGTCGAGAAAAAGAGCGGAGACGGGATTGGGACAAAGATCGCGAGCAAGATTGGTGGACAGTTGGAGGAAGTAGTCGATGGTGTGGTTGGAGAAGGGGTTGATTATGTGAGTGACGAAGGGACCGATGGAAGGAGTGGTGATGGCAAAGTGAGTCTTGTGAAGGAAGGTGAGCCAGGACTAGGGGAGACCAGGGACGAAGCAATTAGATGTCTCTGTACTCGTGAAGTAGAGTCAGGGGAAATGGTGTGCTGCGAGATTTGTGAAGGATGGTCTCACATCAGATGCCTGGGAATGAAAGAGGATGCCGGAGTGATGGAGGGGAAATCCTTTGTTTGCTATTTTTGCTTGTCTGCTTGTCTGGTGCAATTGCGCAAAGAAGTAGGGGGGTTGAGGGAAGAAATGAGCATGATGAAGAGTGAAATGGATGAAATGAGAGTGGAGAATGAGAGATTGAGAGGCCTGGGCTTAGGAGGGTCCCAGAGAGAGGAGGTGTTGGAGTGTATGACACAGAGTGAAGGGGTGACAGGTGATAAGGTGGAAAAGATGGTAGTGTCAGATGAGCGAGAGAAACAGGCAACATGCCTACAGAGATCTGGTCAGGAAAGTAGTGAGAGGCAAAATGACTGTGGGGGGAACAGTCCAAAGAGTGTAGGAAGGGAGAAGTCAGCCAAATATGTTTCAGGGGTGCGAAAAGTGTGGGGAACCCGGAAGAGAGAGTCCTGCAATGAAATTACGAAGGAGATGGTCAGGGTAGTGGGGAAGATGTCTTCTAGGTTCTTCATTAGTAAGCACGTGGGTCAGTGGAAGGAAAAGAAGGTGTGGTGGTTTGTTGTGAAAGCCCAAGAGAGAGATCTATTGACATTGGATGAGCAGTGGAAGCATAAGTATTGGCGGTGGCAGAAAGTTGGAAGAGGAGAGCGTGATTTTTTAGCGATGGAACCTGTGTCGGAGGGGCACAGGTGAAAGCTACTGGTGAGGTGGCAGGGGGAGGGGAAGAAGAGGGATTGTTTGCAGATGTTGGGACCAGAGGTGAGGGGAGGTTGAGTATGATGTGTTGGAATGTTTGTGGGTGGGGAAGAGGTGGTGGTGAAATGGAGAAAATGAGGGAAGGGCATGATATGAGGGCAAAGGTGATAGATTTCTACAAGCCAGATGTGGTGGCATTGGTGGAAACGTGGTTGAGGGGAGAGGAGGAGATTGCTGTGGAAGGATATAGGTGGTTTGGGCGGAATAGAAGAAACCTCCATAGGAAGGCAGTGAGGGGTTCAGGTGGGGTTGGTCTGTTGGTTCGTGAAGAGGTGCTGGAGAAGTGGGCAGTGGAAGTCATAGACGCAGACATTGAGGATATTCTATGGGTGAAGTTAAGTCAAGGGAATGAAGACACTCTGATATTGGCAGCATGCTACATCCCACCTGAGTCCTCAAGCCGGGGACAGGGGGCAGAGGAAACCCTCCAGCTGCTATCTGAACAGGTGGCAAAGTTTTGCTCACAGGGGCCTCTGATAATCTGTGGAGATTTCAACGCTAGATGTGGGGAACTTAATACAGACAGGGATGGCATCCCTCCTAGAAAAGTGATTGATGGGGTGAAGAACAGTCAAGGCGAAGCATTGGTGGACTTCCTCCGAAGTACAAGTATGACAGAGGTGAATGGGAGGAAGGGAAGGGATGCATTCACTTGTGTCTCTGGCAAGGGATGTTCAGTGGTCGACTACTGCCTGGTCAGCAAGGAGAATTTTCATATCATTGAAAATTTCAAGGTGACAACCATGTCAGAGAGTGTGGAGGAGATGGATTGCAGAGGGGTGGTCACTAGAACACCTGACCACTCCCTTATGAGCTGGGAGGTTGCAACTGACTGGGTTAGTGGGATGGAAGAAGGCAAGGAGGAAGGTGAACTTAAAGATGGCATGGTAAAGCGGTACGCGGTCCCAGAGGGATACTTGGAAGGTGAGGTGGAGAGGGTGAGGTTGTTGACGGATAAAGTGGAAACAGCAGGGAATGACCAGGAAGTGATTGATGAAATATACGGAGAATTGACAGAGATGATGAGACAGGGATTGGTAGAGATGAAGGTGAAGAGAGGTAAAGGTGGGCAACCATGGTTCACCAAAGAGATTGCCAAACTGAGGAAGGCTTTCCACAGGGCAGAGAGAGAGTGGTTGGAGTGTAATGGTAGTGATGCAAAGAGGGGGAAAAGGAGAGACTATGTTGAGAAGAGAAGGGAATATAAGAAAGCAGTGAGTAGAGCGAAGAGAAGTTTTGATGAAAGCAGACGAAATGAACTGGATAGAGTGATAAGAAATCCTAAGAAGTGGTGGAGAATGGCAAGAAAGCTGGGCTTGACAAACGGTAAAAAAAAGAGGAGTGACATTGGTAAGGTATATGATGAGCTGGGTGTGGTGAGACAGGGTAAGGAAGCCGTAGGGGTATGGAAGAGATACTTTCAAAATGTGTTGAATGAGGGGGGAAGATCAGAGGTTCAGGGAGATGAAGGGGGAGAAGAGGTAAATGGGGGGAATGAATTGTTAAATGAAGATGTGACAAGAGAAGAAGTGAAGCAGGCTTTGGACACTTTGAAGCGGAAAGCAGCCCCTGGGAGTGATAGGCTAACGGCTGAAATGGTATGCAGTGATGTCCTGGTGGATTTTTGGTGTAGCCTCTTCAGTTGGTGCTGGAAGAATGGGATGGTTCCCTCGGAATGGCGAAGAAGCACCGTGGTCCCCATACCAAAGAGGAGTAGAAGTGGGGTATGCAAGACAGAGGATTTCCGGGGCATTTCATTACTGCCAGTTGCTTATAAGGCGATGTGCAGTATTGCTCAGAATAGGTTGGTGCATGTAGTTGAAGAAAGGAAGCTGGTGGCAGAGGAGCAGGGAGGGTTTAGAAAAGGAAGAGGGTGCAGAGATCAGTTAATGACTTTGGTATTATTGGGGCAGGTGAAAGCAGTGACAAAGACAGGGATGTTTGCCAGTTTTATTGACTTTAAGAAGGCATATGACAGGGTGGACAGAGGGAAGTTGTGGAGGTGTTTAGAGGGAATGGGGTTAGGAGGTCGCCTCTCAGCTTTCCTAAAGGCAGTTTATGAGGATGTGAGTTGTGAAGTGAAGGTGGGAGAGGGACGAAGTGAACCTTTCAAAGTAACATGTGGGTTGAGACAGGGATGCATCCTTTCGCCACTGTTATTCTCCTTGTATATCAATTCACTGATAACTAAGCTGAAAGAGGCAGGAGTGGGGGTAAAGTGCAGGGGTCAGCTAATCTCAGTGTTGTTGTATGCAGATGACGCAGTGATTCTTGCAGAGGATGAAAAATCTATGAAGCATGGGTTGAACACATTAGTAGAATGGTGTAATGAATGGTCAGTTGAAGTGAATGTGGAAAAATGCGGGGTAATGCATGTGAGAAGGACAGGTATGAAAAGGACGGAGGAGAAGTTTGATGTTGGAGGTGAAGAGATTGCAGTGGTGCAGGAGTACAAGTATCTTGGGTGTGTGATTGATGAGCACCTGCAAGGTACGAGAATGGTGGAGGAGAGAGGAAAGGCGGGAGCAAGAGCACTAAGTGACTGGCTCAGAAGGTGCAGGGCCACTGTGGGGGAAGTGAGAGGAGCTACCTTTGTGAGGCTGATGGAATCTCTCGTTGAGTCTGTGCTATTGTATGGGGCAGAGGTATGGGGTTGTGGAGCACAACTCGGGCCAGTTGAAAATGTGCAGATGCGGGCGGCAAGAATCTTTTTAGGGGTGGGGAGACTACACCCTTTGGTCTCCCTGCAATTTGAGATGAACATGCTACCAATGAAATGGGTGGCAATGAAGAGAAGTATTGAGTTCTGGGTACAGGTAATGAGGATGACTGATGGCAGGTTATTGAAAGTTGTGATGCTTGAAGCCTTGGAAGTAGGGTGTAAAGTACGGTGGGTGAAAGAGCTACAACAAAGTTTGGTGAGGTTCAAATGGAAGGGGTTAGATGCTGAGGCCGTGAGTGGGTTGACATTGAAAGAAGTAAAGCAGGTGTTGAAGGACATAGCATGGAGGGAAGTGAGAGAAGTATGGAGGGAAGCAGCTAGGGAACGGCCAAAGCTGGAAGTGATTGGGAGTTTAATGGATGCTGAATGCAAGGCGCGGTGTGTGGAGATAGAGTGTAAGATGCAAAGGAGGATGATGGTGAAACTACGAGGGGGAACAGCAGAATTAAGGGTAGAAACTGGCAGATGGTGTGGGTTAAGTAGGGGCGAACGACTTTGTAAGAACTGTGACAGTGGTGAAGTGGAAGATGTCAAGCACTTTGTGTGCCGGTGTGTATTTGTGGCAGAAGAGAGGAGAGAAATGGCAAGGCTGATGAATGAGATAGTGGTGGGATGGGAGAGCATGAAGGATGATGACAGGGTGATATGGGTACTGGAGGAGGCATGCAAAGATGGAAGAGTGCGGAAGGCGCTGCAGAGGATGTGGCAGAAAAGGACAAGCTGCCCTTAAAGAACTATGCCCATTGTGATTCTTTTGACACTGTTACATTTAATTATATTATAGTGCTGCATGGGGCTGACACCCTAGTGTTTGTATTATACAACACGGTGCACTTAAATAATAATATATCAATAATATATCAATATAGTCTAGATGCAAGGTCCCCGCCTTTGGAAGGCCCTGTATTCAGGAGGGTAAACTGTAAAGTGGTCGAGTGCTTCCTGTAGAGGGGTCTAGTGCATCCTGTAGAGGGGTCCTGTACGTTTATCGCAGATCCAAGATGGCCGACGGTCAGTTCATCCTGGGTTTTCGCTCCGCGCTCCTCAGCATCAGCTTATTTTAGCACGTCTACTACCTTATATTGATGTGAGGTACAGCGTTTCATGGCTGGGGACGTTTGGGTGCATTTCGTCAACGTTCGCGGGAGGAGTTCGCGAACAACGGTTGGGGTTCTTCTTTTGTATTGGTAGCATGGGAGCGTGCGCGAAAACCGTATAATTTCTCCGTAAATCCAAGATGACGGACCGTCGTTTTGAGTTTTTTTTTCGCCGCGCACTCCTCGGCAGGGGCCTCTTCGCGCACGTCCCCCCTCTTAGATCGAGACCGGGCATGGCGTCCGTAATATGGGAAAGTTTGGTGTCGTTGCGTCGTTGCTCGTAGGAGGACTTCGCGGACAACCGTTCTGCTCAATCCCTCTTTATATAGCGCAGGTTGGAGGTATGCGCGTAACATATATATATAGACTAGCGGACAGACCTGCCTTTCGGGCAGGTCTCTCCGCGTGCTTGGCGTATGCCAGCTGTTTGGACACAGGCTGGTAATGCCATTGCTATTCAGGCCCCAGCTAGTAATGCACTGGCTGGTCATGCATGCTCTGGCAAAGGATAGTCCAGGCTGGCCTGGTGATGTCAGTGTGACTGACCTATATACCATGTGTGCATGCATGTTACATGGAAGATCACCGTAGACAAACAACGGATAGTTGTAAGGAGCTGATGGTTCCTGTGTGTGAGACAACCCCCTTTCCATTTTCTCCGCTTCGGCATTGTGCTAGCTTGGGTGTAATTCTCGCACCTGCGCGAACGCCCAGAATACGGCATACGTACTTTCTTCCACCAAGATGGTCGACGGTCGGTTCATCTTGGGCTTTCGCCACGCGCTCCTTGTCAGCAGCTTATTTCAGCACGTCTACAACTTTATATTGAGATGGGGTACAATGTGCGACAGCTGCCGTTTGGGCGCGTTTCGTCAATGTTCGCGGGAGGAGTTCGCGAACAACGATTGGGGCTCCTCGGTTGTATTGGCAGCACAGGCGCGTGCTCGGGAACTGGGCAAACAAAATTGAGCCAAGCAGTACTTGTGCTGTTACTCAACAGCTGCATGTTTGTATTAATTAAGCTATTTACCATAATAGCCAGCTTCCAGATTTGTAACCATATGTGTGTAGCTAGGAAGGTTATACCGGCATTTACTATGCAAAGTTGCCCTTTATTCATGTATGTTCTTTACCTGATGCCATATATAATTTTATTGTACTCATACTTGTGCAATAATAGGTGGGGGGGTTGTGACGTCATCAAGATGGCAGCTTAGAGACCACGTGGTGTCAGAGGGCGCTCACCCAAGCAAACATCAGCATGGAAGTGGCACACTTTTTCACTGCTCGACGACCTTTCCAACTAGAACAGAACCCACAGTAACAATGCTGAGGTTCTTCGTCAGCAGCGAGTACCACTTCCGAACGGCGCAGACCATCGAGCATCTCTGGGGACTACACAATCGTCTTCTATGGGCCGCCACGCCAAACATCCAACCATCCTCCTCATAGAAGGCTCTCCTAACTTCTCCACAGCCATTGGCGAACCGCGCGATGTTTCTGCGGTGGCATCAGCTGCGGCGGCTACGTGTGGGCAGTGGAGACACTGTGTAGACACCTTCAATTGCGTGCCACAGTGAAAGAGATCCTGGCTCAGGTGGGTGACGCCCCTGAGTGTCGCACAGCTTCATCAGTGCCAGTCGAGAGTGGTTAGAAAGCAGAAAGAAAGAGTAACCACCAACAGGCCAATTGGAAAACGAATCATTTTAGCTAGCTACTGATAGGCCAGTATCCATCTGGAACTCTTTCATTAACTTGCACACATTTTAGCTTCTTACTTTCTAACTCCGGTGCTGTAATAGGCCGATTCATGTATGTATGTATGTATGTATGTGCAATAGTTTGAAGTGCCTTCCAGCTCAGTGGGGTTGATCATAGGATCAGAGGGTGTGCAATTGAAGAGATTGAGGAAGAGGCCCAGCTACAGCAGAAATCTATTCACATCTCACCTAAGGTTAGTCTAGGAACTAGCCCCCTCCCTTTTCTGCACAGTTCCTTGTGCTTCGATCTACATTGGCTCATTCAACACCCCCATCACTCTTGCCACATTTTATATCCTATTTCTGATCTTTTCCATCACTCACAAATACTTCACTGCACCCACTGCCTCCAACTTCCTGACCCAACTTCCATACAGCAATGTCCCCTCTCCTTCCCCACCTTCATTACTTCCGTCTTCTCCCTCTTTGTCAATGCCTCATTCAATTTTGTTAAATTAACTCGTAGGGACTCTTCACTGTCTGCCACCAACACCATGTCATAAGCAAAAAGCAAACTGTTGATATTCTTCTCTCCCAATCTCACACATTCTTAGAAGCTCTCTCTTGCATCCCTCACAATGGCGAACATAAGTACATTAAAAAGTCATGGTGAGAGAGTGCACCCTTGCCTTATTCCTTGTTCCACTTCCAACCACTCCGAATGCTTTCCCCCACCTTCACTCTTGCCTCACAGTTCACATAATAGAGATTGTATTGCCTTCAGAAGCCCCTCTCCCAACTGTGCCTGTCTTAGTTCCTTTCACTGCTTCACCTTATTCACTTTGTCATATACGCTTTCTCCAGATCAATAAAAGCTCTATAACTCTCTTCTTTTCTCAATTACCTGCTCCATTGCTTGTCTTAGGTCGAACACTTGATCTACACAACCTCTCTTTGCTGTATATAAATCTGCCCTGCTCCTCCATCACTCTCTCTTCAGTGCTCACTCTTAACATAGCATTCAATACTTAATCAGATCATTTCCCAGCCACACTCAGCAGACCTATTCCTCTGCAATTGCTGCACGTCAGCCTGCAATCCTTATTGTAGATGAAAATGACCACTGCTCTTACCAAACCTCATCCCCATATTGAACACCATTTGCGGCCACTTCATTAAGCTCATTCCTCCTGCCTTCGACAACTCTACTTGAATTTCATACACGCCTCAGTCTTGAACCTTCCCACTGTTCCTTACTGGTCTGTCACTGTTTTTAGATTAATAAAATATGCAGTAACTTCATTTAGATCATTTTTTGCATTTTAGATAGCTTTGAAAGATATGGCATGTTAAAAGACTACCGTGCAGTTGTCTGGCAAGAGTGTACCAAAGAGCTACAGGCTAAAGTAGAGAGGGTCTTAAACTATGGTATGTGACTGATCCTATCCCAGCCACCCAGGACACCTAGTGCATGGGGAGATGAGGCATACTCTGCATTGGATGCCCTTAGAAAGACATAGAGTTATGTTTTGGCTTATCCTCCTACACAGATGCTTGAACAATCTGACCCCAGCCTACCTTACTCAATCTTTTCACAGAAATTGTTTCTTGGGCTATGCCAGGACAAGGGGCTCTGACAACCCTCATCTCTTCCCTGCTAAGTTTGAGTGGGGAAGAAGAGTTTTTTTAGAGCATTGGTAGACTGGTCAAACCTTCCTCCGGAGACCAGAAGTATCAAGTCCGTTCCACTTTTCAAGAGTGCATTAAAATCCTATCTTATGAATTAACTTTCAAAACTCAAACAACAAACTTCAAACTTTCAGACCATTTTTGTCAATCACAATCACGTTTTTGATCTACTAGTACTCTTATCATCATTAGCTGGACATATAGCATTGCTATCGCTTGTGTGTATTGTATATGTTTTCAGGATTCGATCCCAGGTAGACCAGCCATATGAGCTGATGGGACCATCCTGTTTCAATAAAAATAACTTAACCTAACCTAACCATAACCTTTAAACTTATGTTGGTTCGGCAAATGCCATATGGTTTTGAGTGAGTAATATCAGATTGATCTGCCAGGTTGTTTAATTCAAGGTAGCACATTGGCAATACCTGTGGCAATAGTGTGCTTCTGGCAATGGCCAGTTGTTCTTTAAACATGGATTGATATATTGTCTCCGCTTACACAGAGCACAGACATGGGTCTAGGATAGTGTCTTGTAGTACATGCAACTGAATATTCTCATTTGATGATATGACTCCTTGAAGCTCCAGGCCTTAATGGCTGGCCACTTTGAAAGTAGGCAAACAAATTCTGCACACAGCATTCCCAATTTCCCATTGAACAATGCTAAATGCCAAAGTAATGGCATCCTTGGCCTGCAGTCGTATGTATATGTATTAGTTGCCATGTGCAAAAGGTAGCTATTATACAATTTAATATCTGCAAGGCACCCGTTAGAACGCCCTTATACCCTCCCAATGTTGTTACTTTTGATTACACAGAAACATAAGAGTGCTAAATAGGCTATAAATGCAAGCTGTGCGTTAAATGCAAATTGATTTTACTGGAGGTAAAGTAATGGTCTTTTATGCATGAATAATCAATAGTTAACTCTATCCTATTCCAACTAGTGTACGTGTATAGGCAATTGTTTTAGTTGATTCTTCATGCTGCTTGCTTTGAAACTGCTGTGAATTTGTTAATTAAATTCAGGATGGATCAAATGTGCACAGAGTGTCTATTGAAGGGCATCAACACAACTGTGACTCTGCGAAATGCAAGATTATAGCTCTAGTTAATTTATCAAGTGAGGCAAAACCCCAAAGTCAGAGGGAGGTATGTGCATGGGTCTTTATGTATACTGACAACGCTGTCTTAGTGCATTGTATGTTCATGTCTAGTGGGAGAGATTTCAGATAAAATTTCACTTAACAGCAGTAATTTCATGATTTAGCTTGTGTGTTGATATTTTGCAAGTCTATGTTGATCTTTTGTATTTTGGTAGCTTGGCTAGCTAGACCATTCCAAACAAATGCTGTGAGGAATGGTCTAACACAAATAGTGATTAGCTCACACAAAGCAATTACCAGTATATTGCAATTTTTCATGAATCGCTGTCAAAATGGGGGTCAGAAATGTCCGTGAATGAAATTTTGCAAGGAGGCCCTACTACATTGGCCTCAAAGGGCTTCTGTCACAAAGAGCAGGAGTAGCAACATTTCTGACCTCAAACAAAGATGCCCTTTGTCCTCATGATTCTCCAAGCTGCCATCTTCCTATGACATTGTACTACCATAGCTATTTTTGCACTTAAATTCACATAATGGGGCCTATGACCTAATCTGCCAATCCTTTAGCCACTGAGCTACGATGCCCATCAGCAACCACTCCCCTCTTTGACCCTTGTATTCACATGCTGAAGGTGATTGTTGCTGAATATAGGATGATTGCTGTGTGCAGAGTCAATGTGTGGAAGAAAGTGTAAGCAAAATGAGAGCAGTCATCTGATGGAGGGGGCACAGTCCAGAGACTGATAAGAGAACATGTCTAATTGCAGACACAATCTAAGCCATTGCTTATCATTCTTTCCATGTCTGTGTTGTTCCAAGGCTCCACAGACAGTAAAAGCCCAGAGTGTGACTTTGATTTGACACATCCATCAGTCTCCAGATGGTAGTCCCCTCCATTGAATTCAAGTTAGGATTTCATGCACAATTATTTCCAAACAATGACTCTGCACACAGCAGTCATCCTATATATATCAATCCATACCTCATGGTTCCAGCTAACATTTGTGGACTTTCAAATGATCATTTATTGTTTACTGTAGCACCTACATGTGTATCATTTATAGACCATTAATAGCATTACATTGCCTGTTGCCATGGCAACCACATTGATATTTTATATCACTTAAGAGCTCAGGGCTAGTGAGTTGATATGACACTTGATCTGTGTGACATGAACAATATTGCACAAATCAAATTTAAGGTTAATGTCAACGTCAGTTATTCCATGCATGTCCTTGCACACTTTAAAGTGCCACTGAAGCAATTTTTATTTCATATTTAAGTAGTCTAAACCCTTCTAAGATAAACTGCCTATCCTTTTAGTTGACGGAAATGGCTCCTTCGTACAGTGTTTGACAATTTTGCTTGCTCCCACCACCAAGAAAATGTGACAATTCTTGTGCAATAATCGAGATGTCACAAAATGTCATTGGGTTGAAGCTTATCACTTTTTACATTGTGAAGATTTGACTAACAGCGGATTGAAGCATAGTGGAAGGTACTGCATGGCATATCCATGCATCGCTTCTCGAAAGATGAAGGTTGTCAGGTGTCAGGTGTCATCGCACTATCGCACCACCTTTGTTGTACTCTGCTCCTTGCTCCGACCACTTCGCACCTACTTCCTTTGAGCGCAAGTTACTTTTGGAAGCTGAAGCTGACAGGAAACCTAACCTTTTGAAGAGAAGACCTGTCCCGACTATCGATGCAGTAGAGCCCCATTGGATTATCCATTGATTAGCTACTGCTCTGAGGAACCTGCAGGCACGAATGCAGATGACAATCAGCCTTGAAACAGTGGATTGAGAAAACATTTGTTTAGCTTACTCATGTTGTGCCTGGTTTCTTCTCCTACCATAGGCCTGTCCATTCTTGTCCTTGGGGCCATTTATTTCAACATAATCCAATTCAGTAGGTGACTAAAATCACTGTGCTGTGTAATGCATACTTCCTGCCTTCCTTTCAGTGCCAGCTTCTCTGAAAAGTCTCTAATAATCTCCCTGCAGCAACGATATTCTAATGCGCTGCTAAGGTTTGTGTCGTTGCAATGCTTGCAAGTGCACCTATATATTGACTCTGCTATTTCTTCCCCAGCCAACGGTTTGTCTTTATAAAGTCTCACAAGTGAAGAATACTCGGCATTATCTTCCTCAGACGAGCCTCTGTCCAAATCAGCTGAAGAAATTCACGAATCAGCACTTCATTCAGCCATAGAGCCCAGAATTTCCTGTAGCGCTATGTTGTGACATATACTTCTTGAAGTTCTTCAAACCCAAAATTGTGGTAGGCGAATCTGTCTGCTCGCCTAGCCTCCACGACAAAACAAGCAAGCCACAGATTCAAAGTCTGGGCAGCAGGGTGCTCAAGAAGATCTGAGGGGCACCTTTCGTTACAGTACTTGTTATGTTCTTCCTGCCACTCGTCCAGAACACGAACTGCCCAGTTAATTGCTCTCACTATGGTCGGCGGAAGGTAGCAGTTGCAAATTTCAGTCATCTTGCCTGGCGAAACTGGAGACTAAGGCAAAGCGTGTCGTGCTTTGGCTGTTCTGGAAAGCTGTAGATTTCTTTTTCTTCTTGCACGGTTCTTCAAAATCTGGACCCCAATCATCCATTTCGCAGCAGCCCCACTCTGAACACCAATGACAGTCACACTGGTGTGACTCTGACTGCAATGTGAACGAACTGTCACACCAACCAAATCCCTGGCCAGCTGTTCCCACCAAAAGGTCACTTGTGGAGCCATGGCAATAGGTGATAATGGTAACAGTTATAGCCCTCTTAGTACGTGATACGATACATATGCAGCACTTTTCCTTGGACCCTTTATACTGTGTGTGCATTATATCATGCACTAAGAAGACTATTACTATTCTGATGTACGATGAGATGTACAATGTCAAAATCATTGTGGTATGCTATTATTTGTGCTGTCATAGCATTCATCTGTTTGCAACTTCTATTTTGATAAACTGTATTATAGGTAGGACATTCTGCAGTTGCTGGGAGGATGGGGAAGCATCTTTCATTTCTCACATCCCTTAAAGACACAGACCAGATTATCTTTAAGAAATACAAAGGTGTCCCTCCCATTGATTGGGAGGATTATGATTTGTACTTTCTGGAAGTATGTCGAAGGGTAAGACTATTCATGCAGAAGATACTTATTACATTAGTAGTTATTTTAATTGGTTTTAATTCACCAAACATTGGAACATTGTTTACTAGTAGTGTTTGCTTTACTTGTAACTACAGTTACAGTTATAGTCAGTACAAGCTTTTTGGGACTTGCTACCAACTTCTCGTCTCACAGAGGCACAAAGAAGAATGCCTAATGTGCATTGAAGATAAAGAATACCTTCAGAAAGGGTTGGTTCTCCAATACCAGCTTCACAACAAGGTTGAAACCTTGCCGACGTTTCGACCAGATGCTCTGGTCTTCTTCAGGACATTCATCTTCGCCCTGAAGAAGACCAGAGCATCTGGTCGAAACATCAGCAAGGTTATCAACCCTGAGCCAGCTGAGAAGCCCTCACTTCAGAGAATACTTTCTTCATCCACTTACTTAATTGGCATCTAATCCCTCCTCTGGGAGGCGGGAATTACCTGTCTCTTAATATGTTATGCATGCGTCATTCTTAATTGCTGGCACAGTGGCACAATGCGAATACCATATCTGTTTTACATATGCACTGAAACTGTTCCAAAACTCAAGCAGCCAAGGAAAAGCTTTTTTTAATACTTCCACATGACATGCAGGAAGAACAACTGCATTTCAAAACTGTAGAGTGGGCGGATATGTACCACTTCTGTAACAGGTTGAAATTTGCAGTGCTCATTCTCGCAGGTACCCAGTGCACTACCATTGGAGGACATGCACCGCTATCTGCGGAATTACAGCTGGCTACAAAAGTGCTTGTGTACAGCCATTGACGAATGCCTTAAGGGTGCTCCTGTTTACCTGAAACTGGAAGCAAGGTAAGATTCATGTGTGTACAAGTGTGTCTTTTTGTGTGTCATATTTGCACATGTGATGGCATTGAAATCAACAACTACCCTTATGCCTTAAAATTAGTATGCCTGATAATCTAAGCGATGTGGACCATGTGATGTAATTTTCACATACTCGTGATAGCTTAACTGGTAAATTGCAGGGCACTTAAAAGTCTTCTGTATAGATCTTTGTGGCTGAAGGGAAGGATTGCTTTATATGAGATGTGTGGCCATAGTATTGGGCAATGCATACTTTAATTTTGTATGTATCACGATACGTATAGTCAAATTTGGATCAAAGAAGATCAGTAGCAATTAAATAGTGCACATTACACAAAGATAATTCCAGTGTGAGGCCTGTAGAGTGTCAATACCAATTTAAAGAAATGACCTAATTCTGGCTAGATTACAGTTACTGCAATGTGACATGGCTGTCATTAAAGTACTCCTGCAAGGCTCATATTCAAAACTTGCTGAGACAGTATATAGGCCCATGGGCACCTAGAAGGCATTAACTGCAGGATTCCTTTGAATAGTATTATAATATATATATATATATATAGTATTATAATAGTATTAAGAATAAATAATGCTGATCATGTGACCTCTAGCCAATGAGATCCTTTTTAATGGGTCACATGACTAAAGGTTAAATTGCTTAATGCACAATTTAGTGCGCATTAAGTTGTTGCTGCACACTTTTAACTACACGTTCCAGGCCTAAATGTATACAGCTTTTAAGCCAAAAATACTTTGTTTGACTCAGTTCTGACTGAATGATGCTCTTTTGAATAGAGAACCAGTCAGTGCCAGCTTTTCCACATCCGTGTCAAAGAGCAGAAGTTGACCACCGGCTCATTCGCATCTGCACAGAAGTTCACTGTGTTGGAGATGGGTGCATGGAGCGAATGGAGTTGCCTTTAGTTGTGTCCAGAATGGCAAAACTGCTGGTCGAGCACTTGTTGCTGCTCCCATAACTGGAGATGTTGGCTGGAGATGTGGCACAGTTAAGTAGAACGCTTGCCCTGAAGGTTAGAAAAATCTTGGAAATTTTGCAAAAGAAGTCTGGTGGCTGTCCGCATTGTTGCTCTCTGTGGGACTACGAATTGAGGGAGCGCTACAGCTCTTCCACTGAACTGAGCAAATAATTACGTAACTAACAAAGTTTTCAAACACGGTGCCTCTGAATCTCATTGGACGGATGTCGTGTGATCAGCATTAAAACATTTAGAACACGTTGGCAGGCTTTGTGCTGTCTAAATTTAGTGCTCTTGAGTGACCAAGAAAGGTCATGGTTGAGTAATGCACTTGCCTTTGGCTCATGCATTATGTAACCTTGACCTTTCTAGAGCGCTAAGATTAAACAGCCAAATGCTCTACCAACCAATGTTACTTATGTGCAAATGTCCCCATTGCATAATAAGTCAGCTACTAGAGCATCAGATTGACTTGTATAGGGCTAAAGCATACAAATTTGTGACTTTGTATAATCACTTGCACGTTCACAGAGCACAGCAAAGGCACTTCATCTCACTTAGTGTTCCCTTTCTGTTCCAATTGATAGGTTTGGTAAAGTACTCTGGAGGAGTGACAGCCACCGCACTGTATCAGATGAAGTATTGCAAGGAAGGCATAGAATACAGGACCTTGAGAGAGATGGCAATGTGTCAGTTGAAGATGTACTTGGAGGAAGAGACACTAGATGGAGGTTTCAGACTATGTAAGTAGGGACTGCAGCTGTGATATGTTATATAGATGCATGAAAGTTAAGCACATTTTTGGGGCGCCGAAAGTGCCCCTATATTGTTTTCACTTTTAGGTATTCATATGGCTTCATGTTGGTAATGGACTATGTATGTATGTATGTATGTATGTATGTATGACATATTTCGGGCAATTCAAGATGGCGGCGCTTGAGGTTTACGCTTTACAAGGCTCGCAATCATCTATGTTCGCACTTCGCCGTATATTTATTAAACGAAATTCAGACGTAGATATATGTTTACACGTTAATACTAGTAAGAAGCCTATGGAAAGATTCTCCTGTGAGATATAGCTCCAAATATCATGAAGACCGAGCGACGGGCATTTTAAAATGGCGGCGACTTACTACATTTAAGCTTCCTCTTATTGCATAGTGCTTTTTAATTAGTTAATGCGGGCTTAGAACCATTTTTTATTATAATATACCAACGCAATGAGTTTCCTTGGATGAATTGGCTTGATTTTCAACCGAAAAGCCTGATATTGCGCACGATGGGAAGCTGTCTAGCTACCCTCGTGGAGTTCGTTGAGACAGCGGAACAGCGCGCGGCGCACTTCAGGAAATCATGGCACCGAAGTATGAAAAGGTTAATACTCCTAGAGGAATCGAAATTACACTATGGGCAGGTAACATGCGCCGAAATATTCCTCCATTTACAACAGACCTTGCTAGCTGACGCTCTGTGTCTACCCCCATCTCTCTCTCTCTCTCTCTCTCTCTCTCTCTCTCTTTTTATTTTTTTTTTTTTTTTAACTTGTCACCATTATTATTCAAAACTGCAGGTAAGTACATACTTGTTTCGAATGCATTAAAAGTGACAGGTGGGTAGAGGTGACCCCGACACTGCCAAAAAGGATGTTCTGAAAACAAACATGCACAGTTAAAGTCGGACCTCAAAAACAAAAGGAAAAAAAAATAGATAGAAATACTATTCAGGCATGCAATTACAGTTAGGTTAGGTGAGAGAGTAAGGGTAAAGTTAAGAATGCAGGTTATCAAGTAGTCTGTTGTGTTCACTCCAATTCCTCTTGCACCATATGCGGAATGATTCCTCGATGACTCGCCGAATCACCTCCCTCTCCAGTTCACTCTTTGCCTTTGAGCTAGCATCCACCATCTGATAAAGTTGATTGAAGCTGGGGACATGGATGAAACCTCTCGAACCAACCTCAATGGTGGTGAGAGTAGCAGCAAAGCCATTCCTTCTGCATCTCTCCACGAGTTCTGCATACTTTGCTCGCTTCCGCTGTGCTGCATCCTCGATACCAGTCTCAAATGGGATGGTCAACTCCACCATGTGGATGGAGGAGTCACTCCAGACAACGATGTCTGGTCGTTCGTCAGTGGCAACAATGTTCTGGGGGAAGGTGAATGAGATGTTGGGGAGATCCGCAGTGATCCTGCTGTCCTGTGGTAGATGTGCAGAGAGGAAGGAGTGGATGCAGGCCAAAACGCTGTCGTGCCTGTCGTTGTACCGTCTCCCCTCCAGGGCCACTATGCAGTTGTTGAGCACGTGGTGTAGGGTTTGCTCTTTGCTGCAGAGTTGGCACTGTGGGGAAGACATCTTCTTCCACAGGAAGAGGTTCCTGTTATGTGGCAGTGTGTCTGTGACGGCATTGAGGGCAAACTTGAAAGCACGCTCTGGGAGGGACTGCACTGTGGTAGACCACAGGTCAGCTGCTCTTCCCTGGAAGTCCCGCACTGTCTGGCCTTGGACAGTCAGACCTGCACTGTGGGCGAGCCGGGCTGCATTGTCTGCTGCCTGCACTTTGGCCTTGACTTGGGTGGTGATCTTCTTCTTTGTGGCACCTGGGTCTTCTTTCATCACGTCAACCACCTCTTGGAATGGGCGATAGGCAGGTCTCCTCTGCGCGGCTTCCCTCAGTGTCTCCTGGGTGGCAATAGATCTCACTGTTGGGTCTCTGGAGCACATGTACGAGGCAGCTTTCGCTGCGTGTAACTTCTTGTACATGGTAGTCAGTTCTGGTAGGTCCAGGCCACCATTGGCTTTGGGTAGAAACAGCCGGCTTGTGTCTGCTGACCTGGCTAGACCACACCAATGCTTCAGGTACCGTGTGGCCAGAGGCTGGAGCTTGGTTTGGAGCCACGTGAGGGGGAATACGGATGCTGAGAGGTCCCAGGAGAGTCTTGGACAGATGCCAGCTTTGAAGAGCCTTAGCTTCTGCTGCCTTGTGATGAGAGTTGCGTCAACTTTCTCCAGAAGGGACTTCAGCTTCCTCAGCAAGCCTTCTCTGGCCTGTGCACTGGTTGAGTGAACAGAGACAGGAGCACCAAGGAAACGGAAGGTTGAGTCACCGATGTAGGGGATGGGTTCTCCATTCAGTGTCAGCTCCGGATCATATGGCTTCCCACTGGATGAGTGGATGGCTAGGGACACGCACTTGGGTACATTGGCCTTCATGCCTGACCAGGTCAGCCAAGACTCTGTGGCAGCGAGGAGACTCCTGCAGGAGGATGGGCCATCTGCGATTAGAGATGTGTCATCTGCGTACTGAAGTAAGTTGGTGCTGCAGGGGGATGAACTGTGGGAGTAACCAAGGTCTGGGTACTGCTTCATGATGGTGTCGACCAGGGTGTTCATGACGGTGTTGAAAACAAGCACTGAAAGTGGGTCACCCTGGTACACCCCGATCTGAAGATGGATGGGGTTTGTTGTCCAAGCCTTGCTGGATATGACGCCTGTGAGGTCTTCATAGAGGTTGGATATAGTGCTGACCATCACCTGAGGCGCATGATAGTGTGACAAGGAGAAGCGAATCAGTTCATGGTGAACACTGCCAAAGGCGTTGGCGAGGTCAAGCCAACAGACAGACAGGGATTTGTGTTTCCTCTGGGCTTCACTGATGATGGATAGGAGCTTCAGGTGATGTTCTGTGCATCCAGGTACACCGTCAATGAAGGCCTTCTGCACAGATGTGTTTAGGTACCGATTCTCCATCATGTAGGACAGCCACCTCTGCTTCAGCAGGCTGGTGAACACCTTGCCCACGCAGGATGTGAGGGCAATGGGGCGAAAGTGTGATGGCTGACTGGGGTCCTCCTCAGCTTTCTTCTTCCCAAGCAAGTGGATAACACCAACCTTCCAGGCTTTTGGTACCGTCTGCGTTGACCAGCAGTGGTTAAACAGGTGCAACAATGCAGGCATCAAGGATGGACACTTCTTCAGAACTATGTATGGAATTTGGTCTACTGGGCTAGGACTGGATGCTGACTTTGACTTACCAATAACACTCTCAACCTCCTCTGCAGTGAACTCACTGGTCACCATAGGCACTGTTGGTAGTGGAGGCTGTGGCATCCATGCAGGACATGTGAATGACTTGGGTGAAGCCGAATAAGTGCTGGCAAAAAAGGATTCAGCTTCTTCCTTACCAAAGGTTGGTTGGATGGATGCATAATCATCTTCCTCCAGGATCTTCCGGGCAAACTTGTGGAGATCTCTGTGGCACTCTTTCCTCTGCTTCTTTGCACTCATCTTAGCATCTGCCTTCCTGGCCTTCTTAGCAAGTCTGCTGTGCTTGCGCACAAGCTGATGGAACTCTTGGGCAAGTAGTCTGACTTCCTCAGGGCTGTTTCCACTTCTTCTCAATTGTCTCAACCTCTTCTTCACTGCATTCTTCTCAGTTTTCACCTTTGTTATCACAATTTGATTTCTTCGCGGCTTGGGTGGGTGTTGATGGTGCTGATTGGATACTATGGTACCATGCTTTGATGTGAAGAATGAGTAGATGCCATGGCAGAGGACCTCGTTCATGGTATCCACATTGACTTCCATGAGAACTGCTGGTACAATGGTGGTTTGAAAGAACTGATCAGCCTCCACCCAATCCTCTGGTGTCTGGGGCAGCTTCATTGCTGGTAGGGTTGAAACTGGTGATGTCACTTGTGACGTGGGTGGTTGTTGGGCTTGGGTTTGGGATGAACTGGGGTCAGGGACTGTAGCTGAGATTGTATCTACAGGGGTAGGTGATGGTGACGTAGATGGCTGGGTGGGGGCATTCTTACAGGTAGCACTGTTTCTCAGGTGAGTATCTAGACGCTCAAACTTGATACCACACTTTGGGCAGGGCATTTTCTTAGCCTTGGAGGTGTTCTTGGAGAGAGTCTTCTGTGAAAGAAGATGGGTGTAATCCCTTCCTTGCCTTTGAGGGCATCCTTTCAGGTGGTTCCCTAGTCTGGCAAAGACTTGGAGACAGAAGGGACAGGCTCTAGAACCATTGGGTAGGGCTTGTGGGTCCATGCTTGAGGTGGCAAAAAGGTGTTAAAAGTAGTAGCCTCCAAAACTGCTGAGCTGGTTGAGGGATGTAACTGATGATCTCCCAAAAGAGTACTGGGGGACTGAACAACAAGTTCCACTAGACAGAAATACTGAAAAGTAGCCTAGAACTCAGTTGGATCAGAGCCAACTTCACTGCTGATTATAGACCTTCCACCATTTTATGCGTGCGTGCGTGTGTGCGTGCATGCGTGCATGCGTGTGCATGCGTGTGCATGCGTGTGCATGCATGTGTGTTTGTGTGTGGCTGTTCTGGTGACTTAAAACTCTCAGACTTGCAACCCAACGGTCTATTGCATCTTGATGTATATTTCAGGCATTCAGAATTGCTGGAATCCCAAACTTTCTGAACTACTGAACATTCATGTGGAGATTGCTAGCTAGTAGTTCGAGTCAGGGGCACCCCGGCACCCCACAAGTTTTTAACTCGAAATACTTGTTATACATACAGTGATCTATTGTCATGACAGTACTCATTCACATCATTTCATCCTAATATTATTAAGACATTTTGTGCATACTATACATACCATTTAGGTTAATTATTTAACAATAGCAGTTATTGCATAATTGTTTGTATTCTGTACATTGACTGACATGAGCATGTGTCTCATATTACGTTTTCCAGCCTTTCAGATGCCACCCTTCTGGACTCTGTGACAGATGCTGATATTCCTGTAATCGGAGATGCTGACAGGCTTGACATAACTATGTGTTACCGCAAAAGTTCAGAGTACCTGATTTGTTTCAAACAGAACAAAGAGGCATTTGAGGTTTTAGAGGTCCTTGTGATCAAAACCCTACGTCTTTGACTGCCTCAACTTGGAAAGGTGCATAATAATTATAGATTAACTCTCATCCTACTTAAAGGTTGCAGGTGTGATGTGTGTGTGTGTGTGAGTGCGTGTGTGTGTGTGTGTGTGTGTGTGTGTGTGAGTGCGTGTGTGTGTGTGTGTGCATGTGTACACATGCTCATGTATAGCTTTTAGTGTGTGGTATATATATATGTGCGTACATATGTTTCCATACTGTCACCCACAATTTGAGCATTATTCTGTAAGACTGTGAGTCCAGAAATGTCTTACATTATGTTGATTCATTTTGTCTATATGGGGTCAGCAATGAAGAGGCCAACTACCTTATATGTCAGTCACTCTCCAGATTTCTGTGATGAAGTCTGCTGCATTTTAGTGTAGATTATATTACTAGGAAAGCAATGGAGGCATTCGTGAGCAGTAAACTATATAATATGATCTTTACCTTTTTGTCTCTAAGCTATTTCAGCAACCATAAACAATGCAAAGAGCCCAATCACAACTCAAGCACATTCCTGTACAGGCCACAATTCTTACATAACTTTGCAAAGCTTCAAAGTACTACTGCATTAGGAGCCTTTCACATTATTTTGTACTCCACCAATGTATCACACCTGTATACGTATAGGTAGTCATTTGTATGGGACATAGGCTGCTTCCTATTAGTACTTCTTCCTTGTCTGATGGTCGTAGATGCACCACCCAATAGAAGCATACAACTCGGAATCAGGCATAATACCTAACTAAGACACTACTTGGTTAGAACTAACTTTGGCTCTGTGTTCCTATTTAAAATCTTTATTGCTTTGTAGGGACCTGGACATGAGGATTGCAATTAGCTGTTCATACCGAAATGCAGATGCTGCAGCAGCGGCAGAGATGACAAAGATAGCAGAGGAACTTTGCTATGGGATGGCTTTAAGGTGTATAAAAGTAGTTCACTTACCCTATGCTAGGTCCAGATACCAGCCTAAAGCCGAAGGGGTTACATGCATTTATATATAGTAACAATAGCTATAATACTGTTGCCCTATATTTTGGCTATGTGCATAGGAGGTTGTACTTGACCAGTTATTATGTTTCTCATCAACTGCACACATTACGAATTTGGGTAGTTGCAGACAATTGTGATTTACCCATGTGATAGCAGATGATGGCAAGTCCATTGAGTAATGTAATGAAAGCCACAACTCAAAGAACAGGCGAGGAAGGAAATTTCCTTCATTAAAGGGACAATTAATATAGAATTATATATTATAATTATTGTCATGTACTAGCTGGTATCAAACCTTGGACCCGTGTTCTAGCATGGTGACTCAGCCACATGAGCCTACTGACCTGGCCACAATAATTCTCCCTTCCTATATAGGCTAGTTCAGAATCTGATGGGTGAGCTGCTCACTATAGCCACTTTACAACCCTTGTTGTATGTGGATTCTAAGTAGTGAAGTGAGCAGCTCACCCGCCAGGTTAGTTGAACCTTTCCATCATTCTGAACTAGCCTATATGTATGAGGCAAGGAAGAGTTAATTGTCACCACTACATCAGTTGACTCATGTTGCTGATACTGCACATTGGAGCATAGATCCTGGGGTCACTGGTGGCAAATTTTAATTCCTTGCCTATTTCTTTGAGTAATTTTATTCATGCGTGCATGCACAAATTGTGTTCTGTGCACATGTGCACATTGACTGCACAAGATTTGTGAATCGGTGCCTGTCCTTATTAGAACAAAGGCTTATAGTTCCATAATAAAGATAGATAACGTTGAACTTCCATCACTGTGTAAACTTTCGATGCTGCCAAAGCATGCACTCTTGTGACTGCCATTTTGTGATATTATACTATTCTACAGGGAAGGCTGCTTGTATTTGAAAGAACCGCCAAGGTGTACTATTGACTATGCCCGACAGGCCAAGCACACCATATACCTGGTCTCCCACCATGATGAAGTGCATGGAGAGTGCCCTTACATATTGGCCCACTATCAGGTAGCAGATTGCAGACAGCCTCGGCATTATAAATCTGCCACAGGAATCAATGAAATCCAGCTCCATTTTAGGAATGAACACCACGAAGTGGAGGTGTGTCTGCATCAGCTGAGCATATATCTGTGATATGGTGTATGTTGATCTACTTCACAGGTTGTGCGCAGGAATTGAAGTTGATGTAGAGAAGCAGCTTTTTCTTTAATTTTGCTTTACAGTGTATGATGGCTCATTTGTTTACACTGATATTAAGCTGTTTGTAATGGATTTTACTTCTAATTAGTCCGTTTACACATATATAGGATTCAGACTTCTCCAACCTGCATTAATTGCTATATCTTTTGAATATGTACAGTTGTGGAACTGTCAGTGGATGGCTGACTTTGCTGTTCTGCCTGGGAATACACCAGAGGAGGCATTTGCTCTGAAGTGTTGCGACCCCACAAAGATCAAGGTTAGTCCCAAGGACAGGAGCAAGGTGGATGTAGCTTCAGTTATCCGAGAACTGGACCCGTTGTTGCCTGTGCCCTGGAACTAGCTCTTATTGACAGAAATTAGTGTTCACTATTGTCTTGAGGAAGCACTTAATAGAATGTACTATAATATTAATTGCATGAGATGAGCAAGCTTTCCATAGAGTTTATTGCATTATTTCAAACTGAAATTTATGGACCATCATTGATCATGCATTATTCCCGTATAAACACTGGCACATGTGTCGGCATAATTATTTGATCATTACTAATAGTTGCAATGAATTCAAAAGCATGTGAATATTATTTCAAAAAGCTTACAATTGTATAGCCATGCATGTACAGCTAGCTATAGCTATATACCTGCAGGATTCTTGCAGAATGCAGCTTAAGAGGGTACATACCAGTACAGGTAGCTACGTCACATCTTTAGCAAGCAGAAGTGTTTGAGTTGCATAATTTAACAGAGTGCAGTCTTGCCAACTCTAAGGCAAAGTGGACATTGATGTAATAAAATTATATTGCATACATGCAGGTGCAATGTTGCTACTGTGTGAGCATGTGAGGATCCAGAGTTCAATGTTAGCAACTGTTTGTCCCAACCAGCAGGCCTATAGGGTTATATATAATTGTTTATGCTGATGGATGTCAGCAGCTTTGCTATTGGACAGCTGTATTGTATAAGATTTTAACATACGGTAGCTATATACTGGATCATATAATAAATTTAATAAGCACTATACCCAAATGCAAACTACCCATTTTCTTGCATGGATGCACATGCACATGCATGTGCCACAGCGGTACTACCTGGCATGATGTTGTTTGTTATTAGTGTATTGTTCTCACATAATTGTATGGTGAGTACTTAAGTTAAAATATGTTGCTGTAATTGGTTTATCTCACCTTATTGTGACTTCTTGATGTGTCTACATGTGCTGCTTTGCTTTTTAATGCTAATAATGAATGTATAACTTCACAGCAACTATATTTCTCAGTGTATTAAGTATTGATGCACATTAATTCATAATTATCATGTGAGGCACTCTTATGCCTTGGTGTAAGAGGGCCTCGCATGGTGCCTCACATGCAGGTCCATTTATTATAATATTTTAATGTAAGTGCTGGTGTGTTGATGACATGTGTTCAGCACTCCCCTCAGACCAGGTCCAGACCTTCCTGGACCATTTGAGCTGCATTGAACCGTGTGTGCAGTTTACAGTGGAGAAAGGAGTAGATTGGCTTTGGGCTAACCCAAAGTGTTCCTTGATGTCTATTTCTGTAGGAACAATGATGGCACAGCCACACCATTCAATACCTTGCCTTTAAATCTCACTATCCAATGGTACATGAAGTAGTTGTGGTGAGGACTTTCATGAGCCGAGCGGTAGCTTTGTCATCATTGGGCGTGGAACAGGTACAGGAAGAGAAGGAGGCAACAGGAGCTCTGAAGGAGAATGACTATCCCTCTAGCTTTGTCTACAAGCACTCTTGCCTTGGCAGACCAAGGTTAGACAGAGATGAGCAAAGACCCAAATGTACTCTGACATTGCCCTACATCAGTAATCTCTCTGAAACTATCAGACGAGTCCTCGTACCACTGCACATTCAAGTTGCGTTTTGCCCCCTGATGACACTTCGCCAACGCTTAGTGCATCTCAAGGACCCAGTGCCTGTGGATGAGCGGAAGGGAGTGGTCTACTCCATTGTTATCCCTTGCACAGAATGCCCAGAGGTGTACATTGGGCAGACTGAGTGGTTGAAGGAGCATCAGCATGCCCCCAAGAACGGTGATGTCGCTGCAGCTGCTTCTGCACTGGCAGAACATGCTTTGACAGCAGGCCATGGCATAGACCTCAGCAAGGCAGAGGTGCTCGACAGCCACTCCTACACCACCACACGTTACCTACTTGAGAGCTGGCACATTCAGAGGAATGCAGACAGGCTGAACAGAGAGCGAGGAACTCTATATACCAGAGGTTTATATGGCATTCCTGGACTGAACTCTGTATTTGTATTATGACTCCACTCACTCACATCTTACTCCTTTTCGGTAGCATCATGTACTATATTGCACATCATGTCACCCCTTTGGACTCATGGTTGTCTTAAGCTTGTTTGATCAACATACATGTTTCTTTGCTCTCATCATCTCTCATTTGTCATTATAACCTCCAGTTGTTATTCATCAGCCTATGTCACCACATGCTGAACAACAATAAAGCATGGACAATCATGCACTAAACAAATTACTAATTAATTTATACCAATCCATATCCCATGCATGAGTGAATATATAACTCCTCAGTCTGATGTATACTCCTGAATAATATCATGTACTTATCATAATTTCAATTACTGCTGTTATACAGCAATTTCATCGTTACTTACTCAAAAGTCTCGATCATTTAATTCATGAATGCTGTATATATTTTATGGCTAGCTCACATTGCTATAGTGAGAGTCACTGATAAGCAATTTACACTCAAATATACATTTGTATCTGTGTACATCGCTTACAGGGTTAGCTAGTTGCATGTCTACAAATACTAGACTTTTTGTCTTATCCACAGGGAAGGCTGTTTGTGTATGATTGAACCACCAGGATAAACTATTCAATACCTCGGCAGGCCAAACAAACCATGTATATACCTGGTCCCCCATCATTACATACTGGCCCAATATCAAGTCAAAGATTGCATGTATCAGAAGGCTCAGAAGCCTAGAATGGCAGAAAGAAACAAGGAGCAAGGAAGTTAAGCTGCATATACAGAATGAGCATCATGAAGTAGAGGTATGTCCTCATCAGCTGATAATGCATTGAATCATATGACATTGTGTGATCTTGGGTTCATGTGATCATACAACATTGCATGCAGAGTCAAGCTATGCGAAAGCAGTTATTTCTTTGTAACTGTTAGTCAATGTACGTACAGATGGCTTGTTTGCTTTCATGGAGATTTTGCTTGCAATCTCTTTTATGCTTTTGCACATGGCATATAAACACTCTCTAGCATATTTCTCTCCTACGTGCTATAATAGCTGTGGAATTGTCAGCGGATGACTGACTTTGCTATTCTGGTTGGAAAGACGTTGACACCAGAGGAGACATTTATTCTCAGGTATTGCGACCCATCAAAATTCAAGGTGCATCCAAAGGACAAGAGTGAGGTGACTGCAGCTTTAGTTATCAGAGAGCTGGAGCAGGTTGCTACCGGTGCCCTGAAACTAGCACTTATTAACAGAGATACGTAGTAGCTAGCTATCTCTAAACTCAGAAGCCATACAGCTAACACCTGATATTCAGTTTTTGTAAGAATATGGTGACAATTATGTGCACATGCATATTTTTTATTCATATTCAAGGGTGTACTGTGCGGCATTCTTGCATGTAGGGACCATGGTTAATGCTCCATTGTGTAACAGCCTTTACTTGTTTCTGTACTTTTTATGCCATCCCTACATTCTTACTAATTTTGTAGAAAATTTTTATTATTTCTAGTAGCAATCATGATCAAAGGTGGTTGCCATATACTGGTGGGCATGATGGGATAGAGCGTGCAATGCAGTGTCTACTATTATAGGAATAATTAAATGCACTGTCATGGGATCTCCCTGGAAAGGTAAAAGTATTTCTATATTTTATAATAATTAATTCTGTCAAAATGGAAAGGGTCTTGGGGAAATATAGAGTAGAGAATGGATCTAGATCTAGAGGAAAATATGCTGCTCGCATCCACTGTCTTCCTGGACGTCGCGGCAAAATAACGTGCTTATGCAACTCTCCCTCTAGATAATCGTCGACTTCCTCGTCACCAGTTCATCACTTTCAAGGGTCAAGGTTAGTTGATAGCTATTGACTTAGCTAGCCATAGCTATTAAATCATCGTCAGGTGGCAGGCTGTGTCGAGCGATCTATAGCTGCGACATTTTGATAGCTCTATTTAGCCAGCCGGCGGCCGCAGATGTGTAGCTATCCTGTGGCAAAACCCTCGCACGGAGACACGACCGCGAGCTATCAAAATGTCAAGGCTATAGATCGCTCGCTCGACACAGCCTGCCCACACCATAAGATACTAGTCTCGCTCCCAGCTCCCTTCCCTATGGTAGGGTCTGGGGACAAGACTACACAGATACTATGATTATGTAGTGCCACACCTTTCACCACGTGCACGCCACATCTCCTAACCGCAACGTTCCGCCTTAGGTCAAAACATGGCGCACAAATCTGAGGGAGATGATTCATGCCGCCCCACCAAGAGCACTGGCCTAGGCGGACACCATAAAGTAAGTGTATTGTTTCTGTGTACATCTCGCAGGAATGAAGTCATGGATTGCAGTTTACGAACAAGATCTTTTTCTGACAGACATCCGCACGACTATTTCCAGATGTAGCTAGCTAGCCGCTTCCCATCAAAATTAATGTTAACCATAGAGTTACTGTGTTGATCTTGGTTTTGCTTTCGTTGATAGACTCTGCATAGATGAGACCGATACCACGGCTTAGCTAACATGTTTTATATATAGTCGTGTATCAGTGACACGCACCCCCTGCAGTGGTGGCAGCATGATTAGCTAACTGGGCTATGGCAACGATATGTACAGACACTAAGCCATGCACTGAGGGCACCACTGCACGGTGATACTATAGGTGTGGTGAAACTACATAGCATCATTTAATTTTAACTGGAAACTGGCTGCACATCCAGGCAAGACCAATGACCATCAATGTGTGTTCAGACTGAGCAAATTATGTAATTACCATGTATAGCTATGTCCCACTGTCATTGTTGCTAACAGTCAACTTCTAGTTTTGGCATATGCCAGTCTGCAACCCAGTATAGCATGTACTATCATGTTCATGACCATGATGTTCAGTATAGGCCAGATGTACAATGGAACCTGCCTAATTATAAGATAGTCACTATCTAAGGCAGCCCCCACTCTAGCTAAAACAGCCAACCTCCCTAGCCCAAATTGGACTAACATAGCATTTATTGTATCTACCTCTGTAATGTAGACACCTCTCTACAAAGGCCAGTTATGACTGGCCTACAGATTCTACTGCAGTAAAGTGTAAAGATTTGTAAAAAAATTGCACCGTGCAGTATAATCACTTGCTCAAGCATAATGCATTTTTCCAATTTCAAATTTAATTGTCTTAGTTCGAAGTGCCATCCAGTTCAGTGAGATGGATCATAGGATCAGGGGGAAAGCAACTGAGGGCGATAGAGGTAGAAGCGCAACTGGAGAAGTTTTCCATCAAGGTCCCACGTCATGAGGTATGAGCTAGTGGAATTTTACCAAACCTTTCACTATTGACAGATGGTTAGAAAGGCCATCTGATGTGTGCGTGTTGTCTGTTGCAATTCATGGAATGTCCTTTGCTCTTTTAACTCATTGTCAGTGGTAGTATATTGTCTCATATAATGTGTAATGTTATTTTATTTATTTATTTTAGCATGCTGAGTCTTGTAATTCCTTGCCTCTACTTGTGTGATTTATTTGTATATCTGTTGACTATAGACTTCACCAGGCATGCAAATGGTGACTATTCAAGGGCAGCTGCCCAATTATGAGGTTGCAAAACGCAGGATTGAGGAAATTGTTGAATTGTCGACTAAGAGTGAGGTGTGTCTTTGCCAGAATGTATACTCAATGTGCTTTGTTTCAAGTGTATTCTGTTAATGATCATGTTCACGGCTGCCTTTTCCCTTACTCCGGTTTTTCTTACTATACATGTATTGTTGTCTAACCAACCATGCATCATTGTACAGTAGTTATTTTAGTACAGTAGTTATAGCATTTGAGTCAGTGCTGTTATGAGAAAGGTAGCATTTTTGTGCCTCTTGCTCAAGTCAAAAAGTTATTCAAAAAAGATATATACTTGTACAGTCATGAATATATTTCAGGCCCGCAACTGCTAGCTAGTGAGTCAATCACTATATTATATTATAATATATAATATGGTATATTTTCAGACAGTTCTTGCTGCTGCTCAGACAAAGAAAACTTAATTCTGCATGTGTATGCATGTAGGTAATTAAATTATGGATGAGAACAATTAGCTTCCTAATGTAGGTACATATACAGTACATGTAGGTGCTCAGAAATATGAACTGCTGTGTGTCTTACTACTGTCACTACCACTGTCTTTGCAATTTACCTGTACTTAGATTACTATTGACTTAATTGCTATAACTTTGAAGTGAAGTCTTCTATAGTACTATGTGTATGCAAGTAGTGTTGTTCTGTATGCCATTGAGTCATGTTGCATTAAGGTGAACTAGTCGAGTGCATAGAGTGTAATAATGTGTAGACCGGGCATGCAAATAGTGAGTATTTAAGGGAAGCAGTCCAACTGTGAGGCTGTGCGAAATTTAAGATTGAAGAACCTGTTGGATTACTGATGGAGGGATATCCCTACAGTGGTATTACAGTGTGTGTGCATGGGATGTAGTAATTTTACCATTTAGGTTAAGCACATTTCAATTATGCCTATAATTATGTTTTTAGAGCCCTGTGTACTCAGAACAAATGTGGTATAATTGCTGTTAAAGCTATTATATAGAGTAGCTTAGGGTATTTCTGGTCAGCGGTTATTACCGGACTTCCGAATGTAATTTGACTTAAACCCTGGTTCGAAACTCCAAACTCCGGTTGCGAGTAGCTTTACACCTGCTGCTTTTCACATGCTGAAGTGGTCAGCCTGCAACTTTGCTTACCAGTGGTAGATCCTTATAAGTGATTCGCGGTGTGACTGCTGCATTGCAAATCTTGAAGTCCTAAGAAATAGCCTTGTAATGGAATAAGATAGTGCAACCACCCATGGTCAGCATTGCCATTGGCCATTTAATGCATTAATTCGCAGTACTACCAAATTGTGCACTTGCATTCCTGGAGAACCACCCACTTGAACACATGAACCAGTATAGGGTATTACCAGACACATGCATGCATGCCTTGTTTTCCTGCACAAACTATGTGAACTTGCAAAAGCAGAAGCCTAAAACAAATTATCCGGAGTGGGATGGTGTCTATGAAGAAGGACATGATCGCCAGTTCAGCATGGGCAGTGTACACTGAATGCTAAGAATAGCTCCACTGCATTGTGTTAAGTACCCCTTAAAGAGTATGGTCTCTACTTGCCACTTCTGTGCTATTGGTAGCTTGTGTTGATACCTCTGGACACTGACAAAGCTGCATTCTGCTAATTTGCACTATTCTCCTAGCAGTTTTCTACCGTCGTCCAGAAACACCCGCTCGTGACTGGATACACTCTCTGCGAGAGTGTTGTGATTGGGTCTTGCTCGAAGAGGACTCTCCTCGTCTTACATGACTGGAAATCTCCCATGCTACTCTTAGACTAAGCTAACTCATTAACATGACATTGTCCTGTCAGTGTATTCAAGCAAGTCAGCTTTATTGTGATTCAACAGAATTATTTGCTTTTGTAGGTGAGGCAAGAGGATATACCCAAGGATCTCTCCTATTTCACATTCCTGAAAGACACAGATGAGATTAAATTTAGGAAATACGAGGACATACGTCCCTTTAACTGGAAGGATGAATACATGACATTGTACTTTCTTAAAGCAGTTAAACAGGTAAGAACTTGCACACAGAGAAAATACACTAAAAATGACACTATACTTGTATTGTCATTATTGATAAGTATATGGTTGAATTGATTTTGATGTAGTCAATTTCTTTTATTTGACTTTTCTTGCTTAGTCGTCAATCTATGTGTCTTTTAAACTGACCAACAAACTCTTGCTTATTCAGAAATCTTGAACTGTATGAAGCACACTGATGACATGTTTGAAGGTTCTTTTCCTTTACTGTTAGTGTTGTACTAGCTAGCTCTCTATGTGTTTTCAGACACTCTATCTAGTACCTGAACCCCTTTGGTGAAATATGTCAGCTGCTCTGATGAACAATATCTATAGGCATTTAGAATCTTTAATCTAATCAGCACCAGCTCTCGACATTTACAGTGTATTTTGGAGAGATGCTCAGCATGTTTACCGGTACTTACTAGTACATATTTTGGGCTCTTCTGTTTGCTTTGGCCTATAGCTTTCCAAGTAGATTTGACTGCAGAGTTCCAATCTGCACCAAGGAAGAGGAGATTGCTGCAAAAGTAGTGGTTGACAATGATTTACACCAGTCAGATGACACTTTCTACAGGAGAATATGATTCCATTTGACTGTGGCTATGTACATTTTGACCAGCATGGTATACAGAAAGGGGGTTGGTTCTCTAATACCAGCTTCACAACAGGGTTGAAAACCTTGCCGACGTTTCGACCAGATGCTCTGGTCTTCTTCAGGGCGAAGATGGTATACAAGAAGCCATGGGGATGATATACACTAGCAAAATGAACTGAGCTGACCAGTTCAGCTGCAAATGACATTTCCACGTACATGCAGCCTGTGCATAGACTGAGAAAAAATGTTGCAAATGGTATCACATCTTGCTCCTTCCCATCCATATTTATTCATTATGTACTCCCAATTTTCGCCATGGCATTGGCTATAGCAGTTTAATATGTAGTATTGTGTGCCGTGCTTGCTCTTTATTTTTGTAGGTGGACAGTACGCCACGCAACGTGCTTGATCATCTGCAGAATTACGAGATGTTGCAGAAAACTCTGTGTGCATCCTTGGAGAAATGCCTTGAAAGTGATCCTGCTTATCTGGAACTGGAAGCCAGGTATACTATAGACAAGTGTGTCTCACTGTGTCATGCATAACAGTGGAATTTGGATAAATTATGCAAGACAATGTAAGTGATAATAGATACCATTGACATGGCTTTTTCTAAAACTTGTGGACACCCAGCTGTGCCTTCATGCCATGATCTCTGATGACTTAGATCGCTTGGCACTTTATTGCTTTGCACCCTCAACTTTGTGATTTATATTCTTTTAGACACATCTTGGTCAGAATTTATTATTACATTACAATATAACTTGCACATGAGTGTTCTGCTGGCCATGCAATCATACAATAGAACTGTCACAGTATCCAGTGTTGCAGTATTAAATTTGTGGTTGCTGAACACATTGGACTTCATTGGTTAACTATTCACAATTATGTTATGTATTTGTTGTAGTGTTCAATTTGCACTATTATGTGGGTACATCACAGCTATTCTTTAATGTTCACCTATTTGGTCCACTTCAATCATGTACACTACCTGCCATAGCACATGCATTTAACTTAATTACCATTGGCTCTCAATGGTATGTACATAATATGTACACAGGGCCGTCGGAGGACATTTAGAAGTGGTAAGGCCATTGGGTGAAGGATACAAAATGTCGCGAGCGAAGCGATCCAAAAATTTTTTTTAGCTACTTTTCATTATCATACAGATAATGTTTGCTTCAGATCTGTGCCTCAAGAATGGTGATGCCTTTGCTAGCCCAGCATGCATTCTCAATCAGTCAGTAAGTCGTTTTAAGAGGGTTACATAGATTTCACAATGATATCAGTGATATACAGCAAAAAGCAGCTAAATCATGTTTACTAAACGTTCAGCATTGTATGAAGCTAGATACGTGCCCATGCATAGGCTACACATACGTATATATAGCTAAATATTAGATACAATAGCTAGTCTTTGATTTAGCTAGCTAGCATTTCAAAGCTGCTAGCTATTATGCAAAATCCTCACCTGGTATACTAGCTCTCTTGGAAAGTTCGAGAAACAATCTTCTTCACACTGAATTGACGCTTAGGGTACTAAAAACCTGCGCGAGGCTGATGAGGCTTGTCACCTATTGTTGGCGTTCTTAGGTCTACGTGCTTCGACGATGAGACCATTTTGAATTGTTACATCACCGTTAAGGGTATAGCGATTCGCTGACGTGTGGTGCTACAAGCCATGCTTCGTAGCGCCAGGTGATGTGGGTCTATTGGTGTGAGAAAACGATTGCCTACGTACGCGCTGCTGGCCTCCATCTTTATTACGTTTTGAATCGATTACGTAACAAAACATGGCGGAAGAAAGGAGCGTGCTTGCAAATCGTGAAGTATTGGACCCTACTTGATATCTCCTGTTTCATTGCATCTGTTAACAACCTAAGATCATTGCTTCTTTGTTTCCTCAATGGTTAGTTAAGGTAGGGTAGGGGTTATCTGGTTTAGTAGCTAAGAACACTGCTTTTGAAAATTAAAAAAAACTGCTAGCTGTTCAAAAAGTGGTACATACGGCCCTGGTACATACCATTGAGAGCCAATGGTAGTTACAAACAGTACATACAGTAGTGCTGTCTATGTTCTTGTTATAAACAGAAAAGTGGCAAAAGCCCCGTGAGGAATACTTGCTTGTATACCCTGCGTGAATAACCTTACTTCCAAGCAAAAGTGTGTGCTCTTGTAGAATAGACCTTGGCATTGTCCATGCATATTTACTCTCCTTCTCTGACAGCAGTAGCTCATAAACTGCATGGAGACAGAGAAACCTTTGCTACAGAATTGCACCACTTTCAACCGGCTGTTTTTCTTATAGGTTGGGTAGCTCCAGGATCGCGCAGTTCAACAAATGGAGGTTTCTAGGTCTTAGGAGACGTAGGGGCACAGTTTGACTACAGTTGGCCTTCTTCGGTTTTCAAATTGGCTCAATGGCCTCAAAACGTGGTCAGATGTCTGCTTGGAGGTGTACTCACTGTTGTGCCATTTACCCACCATTATAGTTACTGTGCTGCTAGCTTTTGGTCACCATTTTCTGAGTTCATTGGCATGGAGCCTAGGTACTAGCTGACGCTTCCACTCCAGAATTATAGAGATTAAGGTCAAACATTAATTACCCTGTAATAGTAGCCTGGTGTTGGTACTGGTTTATTTCTGTCCCAATTTACAGGTTTGGTAAGGTGCTCTGGAGGAGTGATAGCAAACGCACTCTCTCTGATGAAGTATTGACAGGAAGTTACACAATAAAGGACCTTGAGGAAGGTGGTAAGTTGTCGATACAAGATAAACTTGCAAGACCAGACATTCGCCGGAGCTTTCAACCTATGTAAGTGGCATCTGCAACTGTGTTGTGGGAGCTATAGAGAGGTAGGAAGGCATGCATGTAATAGTGGTGGCATTCTAAGCAGGAGATTTCCCTTCAAAAACTCAGTGCAATCAATTGTTTTGTGTTAGTTATACCAAACTCAAGTGCGATGCATATGCATAAGTGATATCTATCCAATTAAGACTAAAGGCCGAGGGTGGATATCGTGCATTTACTATAAGTGTGAGATCTAACATTTATCACTCTCCAGATGTCCCTATGCAGGTTGCTATGGTAGCATGATATATGATTGTATGTGCATGTACTGTTCAACTACAATGATATGCTGGATGCATATTTTGCAAATGCACCCTGCATGCATGAATGCATTTGTGCATGGTTGTTATTCAGGCTGTCAGAATGTAGGAAGCTAAACCTGGTGGCACAGGTGAAGCAGTGAGCCTGTGGGAGTTCTTGGGGTAGTTCTGTAGTGTTTCAAGGTGTCTCTTTAGATAGAAAAGGGAATTCTGCCCTTGAATTAGAATGCTAAAGGATACGTTCTGTATTGTTTCTGAATTTGAAGGTCTAGCATAGTTCATTGTGTCTACTCAATGTGCAGAGTGCAGCATAGATATTATGATTCTGCATCCATATTATATGCAGCGTCTCAGCCACTGCTCTTAAGTCTGTGGAAGAATTACCTGTAATTGGAAAAGCTGATAGGCTTGACATAACAGTGCTTGTCGAAAGAAGACCAGTAGATAGACAGTATTTGATCCGATTAGAGCAGAACAGGAAAGAGAAAACATTTAAAATTTCAGAGGTCCTCGTGAAGACTGACAAGCCATTCGTATTTGATTGCCTCAACTTGCAAAGGTATGTATACGTATGTTGCTACTGCAAATGTGCATGTGTGCGTGCTATCATAGTAGCTATCATGCAATGAAATCATTGTATTATGACTTGTTTGTACTGATACTGTTATTAGTTAAGTATCTTACCTGTCAGTAAGTTTCCTTGGTTAATGTACCATAAATATTCTAAACATTCGTGAACTTTATGTGCATTCAAATCTTAACTTTTGAACTTTAAGAGGCAGTATGATATTCTTTGCTGTCTTTGTGCAAAGATTAGAGCCTGCTTGCAAAATTGGAGCGTTCTGTCAGCCACCATTTTCCGGAAGGCGCAGTATAGAAAATGGCCGCCGCTGGTGTTTTCTTTGTCACAGTGTGCGTTATTCGCAGATATCATGTCAACAAGGAGGTGTGGAACCCCAGTATTGGAGAAGCGTGTGTGTTCATCAAGCATGGAGGCGAAATTAACGGCAAGATAACCTTACCCTTGCCAAAATTAGAGGTTTTCTCGAACTTTAGAGATGGCCAATATATCGAATTTTTAGAGCGGGTCGAGACAAGATCGCTGGCAGTTTTTGAACTTTAGATTTTCAATTTTTTAGAATATTTATATTTTTTACGGTAACATGTGCCACATTACATGCTCACTTTACACATTCTTGCCACTGTATGTACATTGTAACATAGCTAGCAGGAGAATAAATGCAAATGGCCCAATGGTCAGCCATGAAGGAAACCCTTGGAATTATTTATTGGAAAGAGCTGAGTGTGCTACTGTCACAAGCTCAATGAACACTTATTTGGTGTAAAAGTGACACAACAAACTTTGTATATGTTACCTATCCCTCCCTCACCCCTTTTGATCCCCTTAAAAGTAGTCTTATAGCCATGGACACCTATGATTGGTAACAAATGATGAGATCCATGAAATAATGTTTTGATTAGTAATGAATGTCCCCTGTGATCTGCTTCAGTAATGAATTAGCAGCAGTATTGACACACAGCAAGGAATCTTTATAGCAGTATTTTTGAGCCATTCCACCCACTTGTTCTCTGCCTATACAGCGCACAGTTTCCAGTGTTTTGAAATCTGTATATTTAAACATAATTAACGGTCTAGATCTCAGATAACATCATCCTTTGCTGTATTTTTTGGATGTATGATTTAGTTTATATGCAGTAAGTGGCCTCAGTTGGAAGACATGCATTCTGGCTTAAATACCTGTGCATGGGCTTTTCCTCTGTTGTGCAAGTTAATAAATAGCTTAGCAACCCGGCAATAGTGGAGTTGCTTAAACCAAATCTGTGACCTTCACTTTACAGAAGGGAAGGAATAGATGGAGATCTTGAAAGCAATTCATGAATTCATCTGCTTCTGCATGTTGTCAAGAATCCGGTATATTTCACACCAAGGATATCCCAGTGCATGCATGGGTGTTTAAAGTGGTTATACGTCAGGACATAGATATGCAATTTTGCATCCTCAGCTGTTGCACCTTGGTTCTTCTAAATTGAATTAATAACCTTACACCCCTATAGCCTGTGCACTGCATGAACTAGCTCTGTGCTGTGTATGTATCCAGTAAGCTGTAGTTATGAATCTGATTGCATTGATTAATTGCTGTGTCGAAATTAATAGGGACTTGGATATGAGGATTGCGATTGGATGTTCACCCTGCCTAACAGACACTCAAGCAGTAGCAGAGGAAGTGTGCCGAGGGATGGCTTTTAGGTGAATGTACATAGTCCCTATAAATATGCCGTATGTATGATTCACTTTTGCTATATATGTTACTTAAAGTGGGCTAGGAGTGCTTTACGCAATTTATGGCTCGAGGTGTGGGGGTCGAGTTGCTGATAAAGCACGAGGCTTCGCCTCGTGCTTTATTACGCAACGAGACCCCCACACCGAGTGCCATAAATCGCGTAAAGCACTCCTAGCCCACTTTAAATAATATAGAGTGACTTGCGCGGGCGGACGGTCAGCTTCAGTCTTCCATTTTCCGATTGCGTCATCTGCAAGCCATATTTGGCCGATTCCATTGCGTCTTCTGTAATCCGATTGGTTGACTCCATTCAAACTTACCTCGCATTCTGGTCAGAAGGAAGGTAGAGTGAAGCGAGTAGTTGTAGCAGTAACAGACGAAAACGGTCCTTCACTGGCAAGAAGACTCTCAATGCGCCTTAATGGAACAAGTCTGAGTTGCGCTATGTTCTTTTAGCATCGCAGAAGAACAACTACTTCCTGCCGTTGTTACTATCCGTTTGGCTAGCTAGCTAGCTAGCTAGTGCGCAGATGCCCGCTCGGACTGCCAGTTCAAGAACCGCAAAAAGGACTAGCGAAGCACTCTTTCTCTGCCATTAAAGCACTTGTTGCCGCCTTTCAGAAGCAAAGGATGGGTGGCAGGCTAGGCTTTAACTTATGGAGCGGCGAGGTCACACTTCTGCAGAAATGAAAAGTAACTTTTGTAATTCGCGGTCTCAGTCAGACCACACTGGACAGAATCCACCCTTAAAAGCGTAAGGAGGAAGTTTGAGTGCTTGCGTTTCTCGCTAGAGTTCTTTATGGCTCACCTAGCGTTCTTTAACTTCCATAAAGAACGGCCATAAAGCACTCTGCAAGATTACGCAATATAAAGTACTCAAAATTCCTTTGATCCGCCCACGCAAGTCACTCTATAAATTAATATGTTGTACTGGCCTCTATGCATCACATGTCTGTATTGTCTTGCATGGCCAGGCCCTTCCCATCAAGTTTTCAGTGGGGCACTTTCATATGTGCATGTCCATGTGCAGTAATGATTAATGAATTGATACTGGCCCACCGGTAACTGTACAATGTCAGCTAAGGTCCTTAATGCCATGACTGCATGATAGAGGATAGATATAGCATCTACCAATGTGTGTTCGTGATCTTCAGTAAAGCGACACTACCAAATGCCTGTATCATTGTCAATGTTTATCATGACATTGTACTATTTATTTCTGAACGTATAGAGATGACTGCTGGTATGTAAATGAGCCTCCAGGAGAATACCATATCAAATATGCTCGACAGGCCAAGCAAACCATGTACCTGGTCTCCTATGGAGATTACCATTACATACTGGCCCACTATAAAGTGGAAGATTGGCATCCTGAGACATCTGGATCTGCCACCAAAGGCACAGAAATTAAGCTGCAGTTTGAGAATGAGCACCATGAAGTGGAGGTGTGTTTGGCTGAACTTAATGCATGTGCGTATATTGCAGGGTCTTAATTAATAGCTCTAGGGATTTTAGTAGCAGTTAACACACAATCCTGTGCATCTATTGCATACAAGAGTCGAGCCAATATGCAAGGCTTTGAAGTATTTGCTGTATGGTATTATAGCAGTATCCATTCACAATTTAAATCTCTAGCATGCTTTACCTCACTGCACACATGCAGTTGTGGAATTGTCAGTGGATGGCTGACTTTGCTGCTTTGGTTGGGAAGACACCAGAGGAGGAGTTTGTTCTCAATTGTTGTGACCCCTCAAAGATCAAGGTCCGTCCAAAGGACAAGAAGGAGGTGACTGCAGATTCAGTTATCAGAGAGCTGGATCCATTTGTTGCCTGTGCCCTGGAACTAGCTCTGATTCGTGGAGATTAGAACTCTGTGTAATATCTCAAGGTAGCTATAGCATTTGACTGAGTATTAGGTTTGTTTATATCATTTATACTTTCGATGGATATTAGCATTTAGCATAACAGAACATTAATTTAACATAATGCTATGCTTATTTGCCATTACTAGGTGGTTGCAATGTTTATTGAGTGACTATAAAAGTGCTACTTGCAGTGAGAGGTGACAATTTGTTATCAGACAGCATTATGTATCTTATTGGAGACTGCATGATTATATCTTATTGGAGAGCAAGAATATCTAATCAGGTTCACGAAAGTATCTAATGGGGTTCGATCAGTGTGATTCAATCAATAGCAACAACACTTCACATGCATGCAAACACAAAAACAGTTCAATAAAGCATATATAACTCTACACTACCCAACCATTAACATGGTTGGGTTTTGAATATCTATGGTACCACTGTAGTTTTAGTCATGGAAAGGCTTCATCCTATTGGAAGCACTGAGCAAACTGATTACTGCCGTTCTACTGTACAAAATTTGTACATCGATGGTGGCCAATTTTTCTGTACGAGAGGACCCGGTTGGAAAGACATCCCAGGTAACTAGCTAGCTACAGAACGAACACAGAGACTCAGATCATGGTCAGTTCCCCTGCAGCTGATCCCCGATCCATCGTGCTGTCCCACCGTCAGATTCTCTGGGCCAGCTTGGCTCCCTCTGCCTCCAATGCCGTCGGGCGCACGATTCACCAGCCAAGACTAGCGGTATATAAGAAGCATGACATTTATATGACAATCATACTCTGACAATTACTAATTAATACCAATCCATATCCCAAACAACCTCCTGCATAGGAGATACTGTTCAGTGACTGATGGATTGACCATATCCTATGCATGAATGAATGTAAATAACTCCTCAGCCTGATGCATACTGCTGAATAATTCATATACTTGTCATAATTTTACTTCCTGCTGTTATACAGGAATTTCATCATTACATTACTTACTCAAAAGTCTCGATCATTTAATTAATGAATGCTATATATTTTATGGCTAGCTCACATCATTATAGTGAGAGTCACTGACAAGCGATATACACTCAAATATGCAGCATCTCTTGATCTGTTGTTGGTTTAGCGATGCTCTGTCGTTGTATGGCCCATGCATGTATATAGAAAGCCATAGCCAGTAATCCCAAAATGACGAAAGTACAAGGGCATGCATAATAACACCCCACACACTCGCAAACATCGCACACATATAACACATATATTGGAAACTTCTTCCACTGCTGCGATTGCTCATGATTACGGATAAACTATTGCAAATCTCCAAACCTATAGATACTTTTTACTCCTCCAGGGAGCTCATCTCATCCAGTGTGCCGTGTCTCTACTGACATATAGCTAGTTAGCTATAATGTGGCCTACTCTAAAGATTATATGATCATTTCACAAGTGATGCATTGCTAGCTAGTTAACTAGCTAGTCATCTTGAGTCTATAATTATAATTACAATACAAACAATAGTGTGTAAGTGTGATATAGTAATAATACAGTGGAACCTGTCTAAGACAGCCACCTGTGGGCCAGTTCTAACTGACCCTTGGAAAGAGTTGGCTGCTCTACAGAGGTAGCTAGAGATTGCAATATTTTAGAGCTATTTGGGGCTAGGGAGGCTGGCTGTTTTAGAGAGGTGGCTGCCTAGCTAACACACTGCCCATTATAGACAGGATAAATACAATCAGTGCATGTGTAGCTAACTAGTTTGATAGAGAGATTTGCTCAGTATACTGTCACAACTAGTTGTTAGCTATGAATGTTATCCTCTGTGGTCTAAGACTAGCTAGCTATTGGGTGTTAATCTGGAGATCAGCACTGGACAGCAGCTAGCTACATCTGTGATCATCTTGGTCTAGGGTTACACAAGCTCATGTCTCTAGAGAGCCTTACAACTGGAACACATACATGACCACTTTGAAATAGCAGGACCTGGCCGGTGCAAAGGAATGCCCGTTGCCCAGCTACGCGTACGGCTTCCTTTGTTTGTACGGAAATCCCCGCTGCTTGTCCCGTGAATGCTGTTTTTAATACAGTGGTACATGGTGATGTCATATATTCATCCCCTTGTGGGTTGGTTTGTATATAGCTGTAATAGCTAGGAGGTAGCAATCAAATCATGTAGTGGACATACACGCCAGTAGAAGGGTGAAGTACATTCGTTTTATCGGGAACATTCAAAGCCAGGATTTCGACATCACACTCCAGCCGGCCTGAATTCTGCACACGACTCTGCGGATCTATCATGTCTGTGACTTCGGAATGCGCAATCGAGTTTCTGAGCGCATCTACTATAGAGTGAACGTCCGGGAGCCAAGGCACATGTACAGTGTGAGCTCTTTCAGATAGTTCTTTAGACTTTGAAGTGTACGGCATGTGTTTTGAATCAAACTGACGTAGCTAGCTGATTACTGCATCTAAAACAGTGTGTAGCTACTCAAGTGAGCTCTAGACTGGATTGCGTGAACTGAAAGCGACAAAAATGAGCTCAGCACTGGAAAACTATTTTGCTAAAATGGAAAAGAAGAAGAAAAAGACTAAAGGAAAGTTGTTCGTTACTACAGAAGAGATAGCAAAGGCTGTAGAAGCAACCCAAGCCGAAGCGGCAGACGACACTGCCTGTGCTCTGAAGAGTAGTATAGCTTTTATGCACACTGAGGTGCGTGCGCGCGCGCGTGTGTGTGTGTGTGTGTGTGTGTGTGTGAGTGAGTGTGATTTCTGGTTTCTGATTCCTATGATGGCCTCACCACCCTCCTTGAGTCCCTGGATTTCAAATGTCGCCACATGGGTTTAACCATCAACTGTAAGAAGACTAAGCTTCTTGCTGTCCTGCCAGATGCTGATGCCCAACCCCCAGCCCCCATCCTCCTCCATGCGGAGAGTGACCCCATTGAGGTAGTTCCATCCTTCCAGTACCTTGGAAGTACTGTTTCCAGTGACTGCACTTCAATTGTTGAGGTCTCTTCACGTATAACCAAGGCTTCTCAGTCTTTCGGATCTCTCAATCGCATCCTTTGGCACCAGAAGAAGATCAAGCTGTCTACTAAGCTCCACATCTTCGACTCTGTAGTCCTCTCCACCCTCTTGTACGGCCTAGAAACAGCAGTGCTTCTGGAGCCACAGGTACATCGACTGCAGAGTTTTGTGATGCGCTGTCTCCGCTCCATCCTTGGAGTGTCCTTGTGGGATGGACAGAGAGACACCTCCATCAGAAAGACTGCACGGCTTCACCGAATCTCCATCATGTTGACCCAAAGGCGTCTTCGTCTCCTGGGTCACATCATGCGAATGTCTGAGGACCGTCTACCAAGGAAACTACTTGTGTGTGCCCCATCTCAAGGTAGGCGGTCAGCAGGAGGCCAAAGGATGAGGTGGAATGACCAGGTGCTCAGGGACCTCAGAGACTGCAACCTTGACGACAAATGGAAGATACTAACACAGGATCGGAGTGAGTGGAGGCAGAAGGTATGGACAGAGACTGGACACCTCAACGACACCAAAGAAGCTGAAGAGAAGACCCGTAAAGATGAGCAGAAGCGCCGCCGTGAAGCAAGGCAAACATCATCAGACCTTGCTCTTCGTTGTACTGAAGAGGGTTGTGGTTTCATTGCACTGAACCATGCCGGCCTTGTTAACCACCAGAGGCAGACACATGGTCCATCTTCGACTGGCCAATGCCAGTTCTGCCACCAGACTTTCAAACTACAGGGCCTTCACAACCATGAGCGTTTTTGCAATCAATGAACCACCTCAAACTCCAACACAACCACAGTGAATTGGCCTGCATTGTTCCTCATAGGAATAAAAGCAGCGAAAGGAAAGGTGTGTGTGTGTGTGTGTGTGTGTGTGTGTGTGTGTGTGTGTGTGTGTGTGTGTGTGTGTGTGTGTGTGTGTGTGTGTGTGTGTGTGTGTGTGTGTGTGTGTGTGTGTGTGTGTGTGTGTGTGTGTGTGTGTGTGTGTGTGTGTGTGTGTGTGTGTGTGTGTGTGTGTGTGTGTGTGTGCGTCTCGCATCAGCCCTTGCATGTATGAAGGGTTTGCAGGTAATATACACCACTGTGTCTATATTGTCAATGTATACAATATTATTTCGACTCTCCTAGCTTGAGGTCCCAATTGGTTCAGTAGAGCGAGTCATAGGAACAAATTGCATGCAGATCAGACTGATTGAGGAGGAGACGCAGTGTTCCATTGCCATCTCAACTGAAAATGAGGTATGAGCTAGCTAGTGGAAATATGCCAAGCCCATCAATAATAAAAGATATATTATCTACTGTATGTATAATTATTACAGAGTGTGCTATAGAATGGACATTTGATGTATGCTCACCTGCACCGTTTATTATAATGCATTGACTTACTGCTTTTTATTCATTCATATTGCTTATTATTCAGTTATTCAGTTGCATACATTTCTTCTTTACATGCAATATACCAGGCAGTACGCAAGTGTGCCATGTTAGGCACCTAACACTCATGCAATGTCCTACCAATTAATTTTATGTATGCCTAGTTACATTATTTACTACCTATAGTTACTCTGCATGCTGAGTCCCTTCAACCAACTTGTGATTTACAATTTATATATTACATGTATCTTTATTATAACCATAGGCTAAGCCAGGTGTGCAAACAGTGTATATTGAAGGGCGACAGTGCGACTGTGAGGCTGCAAAGCACAAGATTAAACAAATAGTTGAATTATCAACAAGGAAGTACCGTGAGCGGAGTGAGGTGTGTGCACAGAATGCATTCTTATCTACATTGTTAATGTGTTCTGTTGATGTCTGGTATGGGAAGTTTTCATGTTCATGTTTTGTGTTTCATTTCTTTATTTCATTTTCAAGTTTCATGATATCACTATAAAACAAACATTTGTATGTTTTACTTAATGATTTGCATATTTTATTTGTATTATAGTGTCTTCACCTTGTAGGTTTTTATTGATGTGCCCAGTTGAATTCTAAGAAACATTGGGCATCCTAAGCTGTATATCATCGTTTTTTTGCTTTAATTGGTAACATAAATGACAAAAATTCTAATATAGATGATATAAATGATGATATAATGCTAGTATGTACATTAAAATAAATGAAAGAATGGCAGTCAGTTAAGTGAGTGCACTCAGTGCCCCCAAAATAGAAAAGACAGTCAAAGAAATGAAATCAAAAAGGGAGATGGTGCCTCCAATTGTCCCCATCACTGCAGCGGTGTTTCCCTGCTGCACCACAACAGACAGTCGTTGCTTCAGGAAGCTGATGGACTTGGCTTCCCCAGTGACCTTTTAGGCAGTGACTTAGTTCTCTCAGGAACAAGAAAGTCTCTGGATCAAAATGGCTAGCCGTCTCAATGGCCACGGGTGTGAATGTGTGGCATTGGTTGAGGGCTTAGTACTTCTCCAGCTTGCTTGGCTCAGCCAGGGCTGCCACTGCACCTGCCTCTCTGGCGGCACTTGGTAAGTGGGATGGGGCGAATGTGTCTAGACAGGTGGCGTCCCACACAAGAAGCTTACCACTCCTCCAGGGTATACCAGCGTGATACCATTGGGGCATTTGCCATCAGAGCAGAAGAGGCCAGTTGGCTCCAGCCTCGATGCAAATGAGCCACAGACTATGCATGGTGAACAATGTCATTGACAATTCGGTAGAGGCTCATAGCTGCGATTGTAGATTTCGCAAATAATTAGATGAGCAATACTGCAGCTTGAAGAAAGGAGGGTCGCAGGACGTTTCGGCTCGAGAGCCTTTGTCAACTGCCAATGTCATTGACAGCAGCATTTCGTTGGTGATGGCCCTCACTCCATTTTCAGCTGAGGCCATGGGTCCATGGCAGTGCCATCAACATACACTCCACACTGGGGACATGTTTGGGGGTGGCAAAGAGCTGATCCTAGGCGAAGGCCAACTGTGATGTGAACAGTGTTGTTATCTATGCACTAACCCAGAGACAGAACAGGAAGGGCTTTCAGCCATGCACACCAGACTCTTTCGTTGAGATTGCCAAAAGGCGAGAGTGGGACACTACATCTGGACATTATACTTCATCAGGGTGTCACTTGTAGCAGAAACTCTTGGTGCATTGGTAACACTTTGATTGGTGGTAGTCTTATCCTGATCAATGGCCAAGCTGTGAACATATGCTTAAGTCCAAGTTAGTGCTAGTTAAGCATTAGCCCCCTAGCTTATAGTTTACCAGTACTTAGTTATAATTACAGAAAATATTGACTTGGTGTAACTAGGCTAGCTGTATATTAATATTCTTGCATGAAGATAATTGACTGGCTACTTTGCATTGTTGGGGTTTCTCTTGAAAGTCACTACTGCAGCCAATAACTTGATTAAGACCGGCCCACTACTACCATGGCTGTTATAGCAATCACATAGAAATTCCAAAATATTCTTCCTTGCAAACTCTTTTCACTCATATACCATTATGTGATCTATACACAAACGTATGTGCACTGTAGTTGTAATATCCCGTGTTTATTGTATTGTCCATTATGCACTTACTTTGCACATGTTGCAGTTTGCATATAATTTTGGCACTTGTTACTGAATCATGTAGTTGCTTCCACATTACAATTACAGCTTAGTGCCTGTGATCAGAGAAGTAAAGCAGGTCCTTTACCAAGCCACTGTATATTTCTTTGCTACAGAGCGGAGGAATCCATTTCTCCTATATCACGATGCAGACACAGATGAATCATCCTCTGGTAGCCCAGTGATAGTTGCTGAAATATTGCACAGAGATGGTATTGATGGTCCAACAGAGTTTAATGGGCTTGCAGTTATTGCCGTTCATACACAGGACTCATCGAAGAGGCAAAGCAACATAGCTACTTTACTGACCCCTTTAGTCAAAAAGTTAGAGTAATGTCTTTCCATTCTTTGGATGCATGATTGTATTTACCATACAGATTCTCACATTCTCTACTTAATTTGGATAGTATCTTAGCTTGAGACAAACAAATAATATATAGTGTCGTTTCATTTACTACCCTATTTAGTGATTGAGTTTTGACTTGCTAAGATGCATGCATGCATTCGAACTAAACCTTTTGTTTGTTGAGTAGTTTGTGTTCTAAAATGGGAAAAGGCCCAAAAAGCCTGTCCACTTACTCTGTATATAATGGTGTGCAGCGTGCGAACTACTTGTATGTTTCAGCAAGAATTCAAAATAATGGATTAACTAGTTTGGAATATCTCATTGGCTGGAGCTCAAGGACAGTGGAGGTTGTGTGTAGCTACTCGCTCAGCACTAATAATTGAGAGTGTCTAATTATATATACATATATATGTAGTTACTGTATAAACAGCTATATATAGCTATATAGCTGGCTAATTATTTAAGTGTGTGATATATTAATCAGTGCATAGTGAAGTTTGGTACTATATAAGGAGCTAGAACTGTTGAGTGTATGAATGAACAATGTCATGTTTGGTCTGTACTAGTAGTAGCAATAGCTAAGGTGTCAATTTGGTGAAGCGTATCAGCACTGAAGAGTAGCTTGCTAGCTAGCTACATCAATGATCACCTTAGCTATACAGGCAGAAGGACATTGAATGTAGAGTGCATCAACGTAGCTAGCTCATTTTGTACAATAATTAAATCTATGACAATGTGTGTCTATCCGTGTATATGGGCACTTAGCAATCAATCTACAGGGGTACAAAGGAATACTGTTATGCCAGCTTGCTTTGCGTTTGTATGGAAAATCCCCACCATTTGTCCCGTGAATGCTACTATTAATACTCTGTTGTGATGTAATCATTTTTTACACTTCGCATGGGTTGTTTCTCACTTATTCGTTTCAGCCAATTGCAATGGTATTACTACAATTATAGTTGCCAACAAATCACACATGCAATAGACATACACGCCATCAAGTAGTTTGCACTGCATTTACCTGGGACCTTAGACAGATACCTCTTTCGAATGGGGGGAAGCATTACGTAATTTTTAGCCGGCCCGAATCCCGACATACGATTCCGAGAATACAAGATTCCATAGAAACTGTGGGCATCCACTTCTAGAGTGAGCGACTGATCGAGAGACGAAGCTCAGCGCCAGTAGTTCGCTCAGACAGTTCTTTAGATTTCAAACTGCAAGACGCGTTTGAAGCGTAATGGATTCACATGAACTAAAACAGTGCCTACGCAAGTGAGTGTAGCTACGTGGCTGGTACACTGTATCGTATTGCTGTGACACTTTACGAGTTCTACCTAGTTGAAGCATAGATACTCGATTAATTGTTGTAGCTGAAGGCAAGCTGTAGCTAGCTTTTACCGGAACCGGAGTACTAAGCTAACAAGAACTCCGTGTCTGCTGTTCTTTCTACTCACTTGATAGCTATGCGACCTGCTCCTAGTTCTAATTTGCACACGGGAGCTATAAATGTGTTGAAGCGTATGTGTATTTATAGGACAAGCATGCATGTTTGCGTGTGTGGATGCTCCATCCACACAAATGTATACATGTGTATTAGAGTGTGCTGACAGAAATGTGCTTGTGTGTTTTATGTGTAATTATCATCCTCCTTACTGAGAAGATTGATCTTCTCAGTGTAACCATCCTTGTTGTGTCTACAGAGGATAGTCACAATGCTGAACTTAGTAATCTACTATTGTTATGCTGATGTAGGTGGTTTATGTACCATGGTTACACAAATGAAATACATCGTTGAAAACTACACTTGGTGGAGAAAGAGAGAGGGAGGGGAAAATGGCAGTAAACCAGACCAGAGCCAGCGACTTCCGGAATCTTTAGCCGACCCTTTGGCATCTGACATCTTTCTCACCATGTGTATAGTTCTCGACGTTGTACTACTATTGTTGTGTATGTGTAGTAGCTATGTAAGAGGTATGCCAAAGTGGGCCACATTTTCTTGGAATAGCGGGACTCCACGCCATCCAAACCCAGGCTTCATTCATGCACTGCCTGCTGTGACTGGGGCATACATGTAACATGGCAATATAGTCAGTCAGGTGCCAACTCTTTTGTCAGTAAGTATATATGATACAGCTGCTTGTGCATGCAGTGCATGGAGTTAAAAATATTATTAGCTAAGCTCAACACCATGTCCTCACTAATGCAATTTCCAGAATAGTCAAGTTTGGTATAGTATAGTACTAAAAATGGTGATTGTAATCCGGTAGCAGTCCATTCTAGAGTATCACATCCCGTTTCCACTACTGGTAATATTATGGTACGGTGTGCCACTCATTGTGTTATGCGGACACTCTCATTAACCAATTTCAGTGGAATATATGCAGATAGTTCAAGACTTTGAGAAAACCTAGATGATGAACAATAATGCAGGCTGTGATGTAGCACTGAGAGAGCAGGTTGGATGCTGTTTTCCATTTGGACCACCCACCTAAGTACTGTCACTATGTATACCTTTGTTGCTCTGTGTAATTGTTTTGAATTGCTCCGTGCTGAACTGAACCATTTCGTACTGAACCGAACCATACCGTACAGGCACAAGTGCGAACAGGGTAAGTATATATGTAAATGAGTGCCAAGCTTACTAGTCTTTGTTATGTCTGTAGGTATAGTACCTGTGGGTTTGATTTCTCAAGTACAGTATTAAGTATGTACTGTACAAAACACACCTTGCTCCTATTTCAGTGACAAGAGCTGGCACTGAAGACTATTGTAACACCGGGATGCCCACAGTGTCGCTCGAGTAATTCCGTAACTGGATTGACCGCTCAAAGATTAATCTCATGACAACAACTACAATCACGATGCTCATGCATAGCTTAAATAGTCTCTACAAGTACAATGTTGTGTTATTACAGGACATGGACAGATCACAGCAACAGTACACAGTACACGGCAACATGTCTGATCACAGCAACATGTCTGATCACGGCAACATGTCTGATCACGGCAACATGTCTGATCCCAATAGACGGATGGATGTGTTAGGTCTTTGCTACACTCTTGCTGCATGTCCATTCCAGATATTCATCTTTCCATATACAAGGCTGGGGGAAGGTTGGCTCATTTGCTCAGGCCATTTGGAATGCCAAGGCATCGTTTAAGCAATACTAGCTAGATGATGATGTGACAATTCTGTCTGATTCAGGAGCGTTAATAAGCACAATCTGTTGAAGAGAGTGATTCATCTCGAACGCTTCAACCTTGAGGGTCGTCATCAGCAAGTTGAAGTGCCACAAAGGGTGCCCCCCTTATATAGGGTTTGGACTTCCCGCCGTAGCACTTCCAGTCACGTGAGTTCTGCTTGGGTGAAGAATGGGTGTCCATGATGGATCCAGAATTAGACCAGCATCCAGGTTCATCATTGGTCTTCTTTCCTGGATCTCAAGGGCTTCGAGAACCCTTCTTCTTCCCCAGTTTTCTTCCCTCACAAGGATCCTTGGTTCTTGCCAGTCGATGACGTGTGCAGTCTTTTGGACAAGCATGGCAATTCCATTTTTGGGATCCATGTTCTTCACCGCCCTCCTGTGTTCTGCCATACGGACTTTCAGTGTTCTCCCCATCTCACCAACATAGACAACTTGCTGATGATGACCCTCAGGGTTGAAACGTTCGAGATGAATCACTCTCTTCAACAGATTGTGCTTATTAACGTTCCTAAATCAGACAGAATTGTCACATCATCATCTAGAATCAGCACAATCAGAAATCAATACTAGCTACATACTCATCCCAGAATCTTGATGGTGTAGCTACACAACAGACACGATTTTAGCAAGCCAGGATAGACAAAAGGGGAAGGGGAGCTGGTACATAGCTCAAGTTCGTGCCCCTAGGAAAATTTTGGGTTTTAGGTCCTCCAAGATTTGTTCTGGTGCATTCTGTGAGGTCCAAAAGCAATTTTCTGTCATACATTAACTGCACATTAATGTCACATTTCTACTGCAATCGGCAAACATTGGGGGAAAGGGGATGCTTGAATGTTTGTGGCTTCCCTCCCCCATCTTCATGCCCTTCAGGGCTATAAATTGTAGAGAATTTCAGCTTAGAAAAGCCTAAGTGCTAGGTAAACATCCAAGATGTTCAAAGATTATGGAGAATAACCCAGAAAGTGTCCTCCTGGGATATAGGGCACAAGCACGAGGTAATGTTGTAATAATTATTGTAATTACGAGGTTTGGTGCATACCACTGAGCACACGTTATACAGCTGATCAATGTTATGTTGAAAGCCACTCCATAGCTGTGGAGTTGGACTATGCACGGAATAGAGGCAAATGGGGAGGGTATGATAGTGGGTGAGCTGGTTTGCAGACAGCAGTGTAGTGAACAACAATTAAGGGAAAGCACTGGCAGTACATGTAGCTTGTTTGTTGCCATTGTATCATGGTAGGGCAGGATGCATAATTATGTGAGTGCACCCTGAGTTGTGCAACTGATCCGTAGAAGCTCAAATGCATTGCAAGAGTTGGAGCCTTTAGGGTCCACAGCAATGAAGGTTATAGAATAGCAAGGTAGGGTGGGCAAGCAAGAGTGTATCTGGTAGGGAGAAGCTGAATAGTTGGAATGGGCATGCAGGAATTCAAGGAACGGCAAAGTGTTGCCAGATGTAGGGAGGGTGAAAACATCTCCCAAGTGTCTTAAAGCCAGTAAATGTTGGACTGGTTGCATGGATCAGCCCACTCCTTGTTCCTGAGATTGTTCCTCCAGTCACTTTTGGCATACCTCTTACATAATGTACACTGCACCATTCCTACATCTATCCTTGTTTTTGCAGGTCCGTATTGTACAGCACACACCTTGCTCCTATTTTACATTCATGAAAGAACCCTAGATTAGTGTGTCCAAGCATTATTCATAACCGCGAATTATTGCATAACCCTAATAAATGGGAGTAATGTAACAATTCGCGGCACCAACGACGTATAACCTATATAAGTCATTTTGGCCACAGGTAAATTCTCAACTATTTCGTTCGAATTGGGTATCAAATTGCAGCTCTTAAGTTGTATTTTTTTAATCTTCTGGTATGAACTTGCTTTCTCTAAACTTGCGAGCTTTTGGTTACGGTTTACTACCAATTTGGTAGCTTCTCGAGTCCCTTCAAGCTGTATAAAGATCTTACCACAAGATTTAGGTTAATTGGGCATAGGCTTTGTTATTTTGTGATGCAACTACTGCTTGAACAGTTGGCCTTCTGTGGGAAACTGTTCAAGCCACTACAAACTATTTATTGTGCTGTGTACAAGCTTGAGAATAGCCACGTCGAAGACAGAAATGGCTCGGTAGTATCCTGAAGATAGTACTTGACACCCATTCATGACAGCGATAATTGGTACTGGTTGTCCTCAACAGACATTCAAAGTTAGATGTAAAGGAACATCATGTTCTTGCTAGCAACTGTTTCAACCGCTGATGATGTCTGTAGAGCCCTGAATGTGCTCTAAATACATTGCCTGTACGTCTGCAACTGATTGAAGTCGTTTTCTAACTTTAATTCCTTAATACATTGCATTTTGGTATATCATTGGTGCAGCAGTTTCTATTGGCAGCCATTTTGAAAAATGGCTATGGTAGTGCTTACTTTTGAAAGGACATGTCTGGAGACAGACACTAGGAACCACGGAAGCATACATATCAATCAATTTCTCGAAGACTGCTCTTCAATTCTGTGCTACAGTGTTCTCTGTTCGAGTTACCTTTTTATTTTGTTTAGACTTGCTACCTAGATTGCAATGCTGAAGAAGAGCATGTTGGGATTGTGGCTGAAGTAAACTGAAATGCATTTGAAGTTCAGTGTTAGTCCCATGGAGAAGCACTACATGTAATTATGTAAATTGAATATTTCAGATACCAAGTGTCCATGGTCTCCTCATCTTTCTTCCTTTCCTGTAATACTGCTACTGTAAAATGTGAATGTGGGTAGCCCTGCTGCTTCCGTGATTGTGTGAGGTTGGTGTATGTACATGATGACATCATATGACATCACTGGTGATGTTACTGATGACATCACATACTTCTTCCTCAAAATGTGCTAACGATCAAAATTTAGTGGTTATCACCTTTCACCCAAAGTAGAGGTTACATGTTATAACTACCCTGTGCACATTGGTGCATGCATGAGGTGTGTCCTTATTTTAGAGGTACATTTGAATGTAGAATTATATGTAGTTGTGACAGCATGCACAGCTGTCCTCATTAGAGAGGTGTCAAATTAATCCTGAATACAGAATGCATATCCTTTGCTCCAGTTCATGTCATACATATTTGTACATAAGCACTCTAGACTTAATTGCACTAACCGTGATAGTATGGAAAACGTATATCTATTGCCACCACCATGCTCCTACAGAATGATTTAATTTGTTGCTTTGAAAATAGACTCATGCCATGATGCCTTTAGAATTCATCATTATTACATTAACTCTTGGCATATACATAGCTAGTGAAGAGTCTGCTGGAGTACCGAGAATGTATAATTTCTCTAAAATCAAAGTTAATTCATAATTATTATACACCAGTCATGAAGACATCCATGCACTAAATAGCTTCACTCCGCTTTTATGCAGTATTATTATTTCAGAGTTGATATGTACTAGTTATAACATGGCCACGAGGGCGCTGGCTGATTTATCACACGAGGGTGCGAAGCGCCCGAGTGCAATAAATCAGCTAAGCACCCGAGCGGCCATGTTATAACTGACTTGTTACGATTCAAACAGCAGCGATTAGCTTTTGAATTCGTTCGCTGTCGAATGAATTTACCGAACGAGCCTGACTGAAGTTACTATAGAAACCAGAGAACACGCTCTTCTCGGAGCAGAAAGCGAAAAGTGAGAAGCGTCGCAAGAAAAAGGCTGCCAGTGGCCTCTCGTACTGAATAAAGCGTCGGTGCCGCTTGAGTCGGCACTACGGCAGATGATTAGAAGTCCTACAAGCAGCGTATGAAGTGAGAACTTCCCTTTTAGAGAGTGTACTAGGATTTAAAGGACTGGAGAACTTGGGAGTGGCGAGACCTACCTTCAAGTTGTTCCATCAAGTGAACTCGGGAAAAGGACTTGAGTTTCTCTATCACTAAAGACATTACATGCACAATTACATGTCACTGCCGTAAAAGTACATGTGCAGTGATGTGCTAGGCATAAATTTATGTTGATGACCATGCTTCCAAGTGCCAAGCACGCATCATTCCAGAGCCAATGGTCATGAGAAAGTTCACAAGGTGATGAATATCAAAGGAATTTTACTAAAGCAGTAAACAAAATGTTTGTTTAAGGCTAGAAAGTGATTGGGTTAGCAAATAAGAGCCCCGTCAACACAGTGCGTTATGAGGTGTGAAAGTGTAAACAGTGGCGTTATGCAAAATTAGCACACTGCAGCTTGCTTTGATGTATGGCTTCCTCCAAATCAGCTAAGCGCCCGAGCAGCCATGTTATAACTAACTTGTTACAATTCAAACAGCAGCGATTAGCGTTTGAATTCGTTTGCTGTCGAATGAATTTACCGAACGAACCTGACTGAAGTTACTATAGAAACCAGTGAACACGCTCTTTTCGGAGCACAAGGCGAAAGGCGAGAAGCGTCGCAGGGAAAAGACTGTCAGCGGCCTCTCGTACTGAATAAAGCGTCGGCGCCGCTTGAGTCGGCACTAGGGCAGGTGATTAGAAGTACTACAAGCAGCGTATGAAGGGAGAACTTTCTTTTTAGAGAGTGTACTAGGATTTAAACGACTGGAGAACTTGGGAGTGGCGAGACTTACCTTCAAGTTGATCCATAAGTAAAATCGGGAAAGGGAATCTGAGTTTCTCTGTCACTAAAGACATTACATGCACGATTACATGTCACTGCCATAAAAGTACACATGCAGTGCTGTGCTAGGCATTAATTTATGTTGATGACCATGCTTCCAAGTGCCAAGCACTCATCATTCCAGAGCCAATGTTCACAAGAAAGTTTACAAGGTGATGAATATCAAAGGCATTTTGCTAATGCAGTGAAGAAAACGTTTGTTTAAGGCTAGAAAGTGATTGGGTTAGCAAATAAGAGCCCCATTCGATGCAGTGTGTTATGAGGTGTGAAAGCGTAAACAGTGGCGTTATGCGAAATTAGCACACTGCAGCTTGCTTTGATGTATGGCTTCCTCATGTAACAAATATATTATATATATATATATATATAACTTAAGTTGGCCCTTGTCTCAAATCTGCTCACAGATTGTACATTATTACACTGACATTAATATATAAGTTCAATCTGACCTGCAGAATTCTGATGAATTTGGATACTTCAACTGCTGCAGCAACGACTATTAACCCTTTAGGGCTACTCTGTACAGAGATTTTGAATTATGTCTCCAGAATTGCAATTGATGAAAAGTGTTCTATTCCTTTTCCTCTGAGCTTTTTTGAGGCCAGGTGGACTGCATGTAAAGAGTATCTCACTTCTGAAGCAAAAAGAAGCAACTTATCAGATCGTTATTCGAGGAATGAGTTGCGTGATGCAATTAAGCAGAAACTGAGAGGTATTACTGTCACAGCTGAGAAGGCACAGGTTAAATATAAATGGTTCCAAAGGCCTGCGCTTGTTAGGCATGGCACAATTGTGGCCATCCATAAGACTCCAGATGGATGGATTGGCTGTATTCTCTGTAAAGACAGTGTAAATGTATTCAATAGACAGCATTTCCAGAATGACTTACCACTTCCACTGAGGTGTGATGATAAGATATCATTTTTGGTACAAAGAAATGATTTGTGTACTGTCGTGCCATGCAGCATTAGAGTGATTGAGTATTGCAGAGAATTTGGGTCAGAAGCAGTAGGTCTAGCTGAATTGTTTCTTGAGACAAGAAGTGAGCTACTCCTTCGTAATAAGCAAGTTTCAGCCCTTTTTGCCAAATTGTTGTCCGAAGAGACTGCTCTGCAAAGTGAAAAGTTCATTGAAGGAGCTATGAAGGCAGCAGTAGATTTTGTTGTATTTCGATTTCCAATTGGAAGTGAAGAAGAAAAAGAAACTGCTGAACTTTTTGCACCTTTTGGATTGAATACATCAGCCTATGTTGATCCCATGGAGCAAAGCAGATCCTTGTCTTCCTTCCAGGGATCTACTTATCCTAAACACTTAGTGGAATTTTGCAAGAAGAAGGTTAATGCACATGAATATGCTGAAGTTCGCGATGTTGTGTTCAAAGCTATATTCTTGCTCTTTGCTCTACTAAAAGAGTTTCCCAAAGAGGCAGAACGTTGTTGCCTTGTATCTAGTGTTAAAAGAGTTATTACTGAAGTGCTAGCTCCTTCTTCAGGCAACTATGAGCTTGGCTTAAGACTGATGAGTCTCATTTTCTCAGTGATGGTATCACCTCCAGCCGTGGAATCCTGGCGAAACATTCCTGCTCTGTTAACTGTAGAGGAATTTCACAGAAGAGTTCATGAGAGAATGCCACTTGTTGCTGAAGTCAAAGCAACTTATAAGAATATGGAGGAGTATTTTGATACATACTTCAAACTTTTGCGAGAAGATGCCTACCAAAGTCTTTTCCGTTCTGTCAGGCGTTACTTGGAGATGGATGAAGACAAACTTAATCAGAAGAATGATGCCATTTATCAAATTAGGTTTGTTGAAGTTGTTCCATATCGAAGGGGTCTCTTCAATTTGTGTCGTGTAGAGTGGAAGCCAATAACAGCTGCTGTGAAGCAAGAAGGTGGTGAGAATTCACTCTACCTGCATGAAGGCAATCTGTTCTGCTTAAGTGCTTCAGGTAAATTTAATTGTAAGAAGCCAGGGGATGTCCTGTTTGCTGTGAAAGTTTCAGAACACTCTACAGAGGTAAGATAGTCTATACATTCCATTCAAAACATTTGTGCTTAATAAATATCATGAAAAATAATGATGTATGCTGTTATGTATGTTGTTGCATCCAGGGTCGCAGCAAAGGCATTCTTCTCAAGTTTCTTTCAGCAGATTGCAATGGCATTTCAGAAGTGCAAGCTATTGAAAAGCTGTCTAGAGGTACTGATGAAGCTGTAATGGTAGAAAGCCCAGTCTTCTATCGAGCGTATGAGCCTGTCTTAACAGCACTGACGGCAATGGACATTCAGCAATTTCCCTTCAAGTAGGTGTACAAGTATATTTTATCATTCATATATAGTTATTTTGTCACAGTGCATAACTACTCCTGCCTGTAGATCTGAGGTGCTGAATTGTAAAGCATGCCCATTGGATGATGAGTACATGCCCACAACTGGAAGAGCAGTTGACATCTCTCCTTTTCAGTTGGTTGACATGAGGTCAGCCAAGAGTAAATTATGTCGTGTATCAGATGTTCATGAGGAACTCAAGGCAAATTCGATTTTGGATGAAACTCAGCTGCAAGCAGTCAATTTGGTCCTGAGTCAGAGATTAGCCATTATTCAGGTACATTCAGGTGATGTAGTGTGAATGGCATTGCATGTGAGGCCTTCAGTGTGGCAATTTCTGTGAATAATATAGTATAACAGTTCTCTACAATACGTGTTTATGTGCCACCTTCCATATATGGCTACATCACTAAATCATATTTATAGCACATCCTCAAATGACTGTTTGAAGTCCCTAAAGATGTAATGGTTTAGAGAGATGCTACAGCATGTCTCTGATGGAAGTTCGTAAACAAGAAACTGTATACATACCTATAAAATGCTACATGCAGTGTTACAGATTTTTCTGTCATTTGCATTCAGGGTCCACCTGGTACTGGGAAGACTTTCCTCACGGCACGAATTATACAAAGTTTGCTTAATGTTCAGAAGCAGCAGACTCCAATTCTTGTGTTGGCATACAAGAACAGGGTACTTGATCAGTTAGTTTCCGAGTGTACTAAGTTTTGCGGAGACAAAATTATTCGTTTGGGTCGCCTTTCAGAGGACTATTACCAGGATAAGACGCTGCAAGCTTGCTTGATGTACCACAAACTGCCTCCAAGGGGAACTGAGGCCTCTTCAATGCATTGCTTGCTTAAGAGGTATTTGGCTGCAACTCATGCACTTAATACTCACTATTCACTAAGTATTAGCCACACTAACCACTTATACACCTGTAGTGTTGCTGGTATGTGGAAAGACTGGAAAGAAACACAGCCTGAAAAACTTACTCTCAGTACCTGCCTTAGAATTTTTCCAAAGAAAGTTATGGAATTATTCTTTGAATTCAGTGGCTTCAATGTAAAGGGACAGATACAGGTAATTTTGAACTCTTTACCTATGCAATGGTCATGTGTTTATAGCACTGTTGTTTTGTATTATTGCTAAGAAGTTGTTGTGACATGAATGTGCATTTTTGTTCTCCAGTCAGAACCGTAAATGTTTTCAGTGTATTAACTGAAAATATGTATATAAGCATAAAATTTGCTGAATATACTTATTTGGAAGCTGATAGGCTTATTATATGCACTTATATGTACATGTGTGAGTTCCATGTTCCAGATTAAGAAACGATTCGACCCAGCATATGTAGTATTGCTACCAGCCCGCATGCTGGATCAAGAGGGGAGCAGTTATGCCCAAAGGGGTACTCACTGTGCTTCATACGTGAATTGCCTTTCCTCTGCACTGTATTGTCAACTAGAGTGCTGCCACAGTTGAGCTAGATACAGCATAGCATTAGTTTGCTGAATCAGCACCAGTTTGTGAATTTATAATGTTAATTGCACATGCATGCAAGTCTGTAAAATTATACGTTTAATAGTCGGATGCCAACCAAAAGGTGTTTATGGATTTGGAGTATGCGAGGCTATAGAATGCACGGAGCTAGAGTGTGAGTGGCCTAAAATCCCACAGACACCGATTGATCAGCAGTTAACATACATAGATCATAGATCCCAAATGAATCGCTAATAGCAAATCAAATTCCACTAATGACATCTGTATTCCTAGTAGCAAGTTTAGCCCCAAAGATGGCAAAGAAAGCCTACATTGCTGTTACTAGCTTTGTGCTTTGAAGAACTCCCAATTCATGGCAGCAGGGTTCCAGAAGAAGGCTCGCCTCAAGTTTGTAAAACCATAGCAAGAGCTCGCTGACACCAGGACAGCATTGTGAGCTACACAAACCCAGACAGTTCAGAAAGCCACCAAAGAAGAGACTTCCAGGCCTGCTCCAGCGTGTGGATATTTTCTGTCTTCAAGGCCTGCCAACATGCCACTATCAAAGAAGGTTGCTACCTCTCAAGTTTCTTTTGGATGCTGAAAGAACTGCACGTAACAGAACAGTCAACGGCTAAATATGATGTGCTCTCATTATTATGTTGCTCATTTGATTATCTGTACCGTATATGGTCAATGGACTGCAGAATAGGGTCAGGTGCCTTTATAGGAATGTATGATTATGCTATACACGGCATGCTTGGCAGTTTATGGGTGCATATACATGCATGTGCAGAAGATGGCAATTAATGCATGTATGCATGTGATTACCTGCACCAAATACTTGCACTTTGTCATGTCAACAGCATCTAATTGCCTGTACATGTATATATGTATACTGTGAACATTGTTACTGTTGCATGTGCATGTATGTGTTTGCATGAAGTACTAAGTGGAAGTCTCCATACATTTTACCACAGGAATTACATGTGGAAGGTCCACTGAGAAGCAAAGCTGAAAAAGTATTTGAAGCAAAGAAGAAAGAGTGGCTGTGCTCTCAGCAGCGGGAACGTGTTCCACAGAACACTGTGGAGAATTTTGGAATTGTGGAATTTGAAGCTGAGGATGAACACAAGGAGAGGGACAGGATGTGTGACACTGACGATGATACTTTCATTAGTACGTGTGATGATGAGGAAGGTGAAGACATTCTAGTTGAAGAAACACCACTGGAGTATCTGGAAGTGAATGGTACAATAGCCTGCACAGAATAATCTATGTGCATTCACCATCTTATTACTTGTGGAATTAGAGGTGTTACTGCTCATTTCATGATATTGCCCGACTGTCACATTGCAGATAAATTTAAAATACCACTCAAAGAAGATGCTGTTGGTGATTCTGCACAGTATCTGAACTCCTTCTTCAGTTCCCTTGTTGATAAGCTGCAAGAGCTGCATGAGCAGGCCAAAGCAAATCTGGAAGCTGCCCTCAGCCGAATAGAAGAAGAAACTCAAGAAGCTGAAGTATGAGTTAACTTCAGATTTATCGTACTTATTTGAACTTGCTTTCATGCAATTACAATGTTGTCTGCCAATTGTTAGGGGGAGTGTTTGGAAGCAAAATTGCAGGTGCTTAAGGATGCCAGAGTTATTGCCATGACAACCACCAAAGCTTGCATTGAGCACAAGCTGCTGCATCTCTTACAGCCAGAGATGGTTGTCATTGAAGAGGCTGGAGGTGTTTTGGAGCCAAATGTGCTTGCCTGCCTTACACCCAAAACAAGACATCTGATAATGGTTGGAGACTATAAACAGATTGGACCAAAGGTATGTGAGTGGCTTTTTAACCCATTTGTTACATAGCTCTGAAATCATGCACATCATAAAATTAATGGAAAAAAGTAGGTAACTACAACGAATGTCAATGTACATCAGAAGAAGAAGATCAAAGCACAATGCATGAGTGTATTTGTCAGGGTTACGAGACCTTGACTGAATTACCACTTTCAGAATACCTGTAGCATTGACAGTCTTCTATCAGTAATCTTGATTTGTTTCCTGTTTGCTCATAATGCTTGCAAATGGTGGTTAAACACCTTGAATTTGCACACCATCTTTTGTGTTGGTGCCCAAGCCCTAGACTGTGCAATCGGCTTTAGCGGTCACAGCATGATGAGGGTCGTGGCCTTTCAGCCAAGGAATTGTTCAGAGTGGATGCAAACATTACCTACCATGCATAAGTTACTCGCTCGCTGGTGTCACAGTTTGAATCAGATTGAGCTTGTGATATGCTAAAGAGAGACTGCAAGTCATCCTCAAATGGACACAGCAGTACACTCCTTTTCATCATTTTACTCCAAAAATTGTTGATAATGTAGAAACTTGTGAAACTCGGTTGTGCATAATGCAAGTACACCATGCAGATGTAGAAAGTGATTTCTAGCAAACATGCTGTGGAATTTGTGTGCAATTGATGTATCATGGGGCTGGGGGTAGTGGTGGTTCTGGGTGATGATGAGTAGATTTTCCATGTCCACATGCACAATATATGTAATTCACTCTGGACAGAGCAATGTGTCATAAGGAGTATAAAATACAAGAGCACGTGTTTGATGAACAAATGGCTCACCTCCCCTCTATTCAAGACTGGCCACATATGCGCATACACATACCCCTAGTCCACCTCCCAGTGACATTCTTAACACCATGCATACCCTGAGCACACCCCACTTCCATACAAACACACTGGGTACAGACACAGTGGCATGCATAACAGTGCAATGTGGACACATGGCAGTTGTATTATTGCAATCACATGCCACTGCTTGTTCCCAGCCATCCACCCACCTCCACACACAGCTACACATGCAGACACACGTGTATACATATACATAACACACCCACACCCACACCCCCACACTGGTGACTGGTGTTTAGGATGGGGTCTTTGGGAATCTACTGGGCTATTATGTATGAAAGTATCCACCACTCAGCAAATAATAGGCAGGAAGGCTTTCAGTGTCTTCACTACTGGCAGCCTTCCTGGCCTTCTTACGTATCACAGTGCACTGTCCATATACTAACTCCATATATACGTATGTGAACAAAATGGTGCTCCTCAGGAAGTGCCACTAAAGACTGGAATTGCTCAGCATACACAGCGTGCTGGTTCAAGACAGGTACACCTATACAACAAATGTTTATTTGCTTGTGGGGAGCCAGCATGGTGTCCTGAATCACTTTAATTTATTCAAAATGCTAATTCTATATTAACTCACAGACAGACAGACAGACTGAAGCAATCACTTAATACTTCCCTTGCACTATCACGCAAGGGGGTTAAGTAACACCTGAGTGCCACCACATTATATTTTACAACAGGTGCAAGGTGCGAGTTTAAAGTTTGGATTAATTTATTATGTGTGTATGAATCCACGTCACTGTGTATGATATATTATGTATAATATATGATCTTCTCATGTCAAAGGTGGTCAGCCAAGAGCTGAGGAATAAGAAGGATAAGAACCTAAAGAACTTCAGTGCATCTCTAATGGAAAGACTGGTGGATCCAAATGCTGTTGAAACAGGCCAGGAAATGCGTAGACTTCCTTTTGTACTACTAGGTACTCAATCAAGGATGAACCCAGCTTTCTTGCCACTGTTAATGCAAGACTATGCACATGTTAATGGTCCAACTGAAAGCATGCCACTCAGGACAAGAAGAGAAATATTGCCGGTAACTTATGCATATTGTACCTGTACTCCTGCCCACATGGATTATTTAACTGTTTAGGTATGTAAGAGGGACATTAACATTAATACACCTGTCTTAGTATTGCATGCACTCCATACTGCTACTGTATTGGTGGGTGAGAAATTAGGGCAATGTTAGCTATAGTGCCAAACCTGACCTTGACCAAACAGCTTGTAGCTTCTGATTATGCACAGACAGTTATCAAGGTGGTATACTTATTTCATTACCAAAGTGGCAGATGTATATAGCAAGGAGGATGTGAAGATGATATGGCTTGCTAAACCGTTCCGTAAGCGCCCAGTAGGCGCAGAAGGGAAGGGATGGTCTAGTGGCACTATAGATTAGTTCACACCTCGAGAACGAAAACAATATTCATAGGTTGGTTTGAGTGCAGGAACGCAATTGTCTCCGAAGTGATTATAACTTACTCCTCTCCCATTAGTACCTGTGTTCTTAGGCTTCAAATGAGAAGTTCATCTTGCAGAAGGGAAATAATGAATCATTCAAAGTTCATATGCCTGCCAGCTAAAGTCTTCCTTCGGGTCTATAGATGTCCTCCTGAAGATTGAATTGGGGCTGCAGAGCTTTTCTCATCTATTACCAGATGGAGTGTCTGCTTGTTCAGCTCAAGGCTTACGCTGGGCAAAGCTGTGCATGCTGTTCTATCCTGTGGTTCTTGAGGTAAACCCTTTGTAGACAGCTGCATGACACTGAACTCCTGCTTGACCACCTGTGGCTCAGCCACATCATGCTCTTCATTGGCTGAGCAAATTAAATGTCAACTTTCTTGCAGACATTCTCTGACTTCAATCTGTTAGAATATGTTTGCGAGCAGGTAACCTGGTAGGTGTGGGTATTCTCTAAGGCATGTGGCTGGACGGATCATGCTGATACTTTGTCCCGAAAAAAATGACCTTAATTTTGCTAGCCTTTCAATGATTCCTTTTTAGCTACCACATCATCATCGTTCTTTTGAACTTGAAGGACAAGATCGTAGCAACTTTTGCAAAGCCTCGTAGATGCATCTTTCCAGACTTCTGTTCTGCTGTCGATCTTGGTGAGGAGAAAATGAGCATGACCTGCAGCAGTGAGTCCTTCATTGCTGCTCTTGCAAAAAAGATAGCAGTTCTCATTGAGCGAGCGGAGACAAATTATGGAAAATCTTGCATTCTTGTTTGCTATAACCATTTGTGAGAGAACACAGCTGAGTAGACTTCAAACAGGTAATGCATTCCTGTGGTCAAATGAAGCTATGAGTATTGGTATGTGCAATTGAGCAGAGTCAAATCTGATTGGTCCTCGAGGTGGAGGTGGAGTGGTGAACTAATCTATAGTGCCGCTAGACTGTCCCTTCCCTTCCGTGCTTATTGAGCAATTATGGGACGGGTTAGCAAGCCCAATTAGCTGTACATATGTATATAGAACCGGAATCTTTACAGGAAAACCTAGAGTGATCACATTATCCTTGCGATATGCCTGAAGTCCCAGCAGCACTATGCCATTGCAGAAATGCTCCATGGTAGGCAGGTATTCGTCAAAATCAGAGACATTCATTTCCTTTGTTAATCCGTGACATCACAACACTGTCTACACAATGACCTAATATGCGACTAGCTCTCAAATGCACAATCATTGTATAGTGCACTTTGATGAAACTTGCCAGTGCATAGCAATTTCATTGCCTGCTTAACATTCTATCTATTAGTAACTGCAAAGTATTAGTTTTGTTTCTTAATTCACCTCTTAGTAACATTTTGTCATTAATTGTTTTGGAATTAGTACACGTTGGACTAGGCCTGTATATACAGTTTACTATTTTTACTTTTTGCTATAGTATTCCACTTTACTGCACTGTATATAGTGTCTTCTAGGATAGCTCTTTGTCATATAAATTGCATTACTTCGGTGACCCTAGCTATATTGTTTTCACTTTTAGGTATTCATATGGCTTCATGTTCGTATATACTCATGTTGTTCTTTACAAAGATTTCAATTGTCTCTAATGGCGTTTTGTCGTCTTTGAATGGAACAAAATGTGGTCATGAACATGTGTGATTCTAATAAAAGCCTAAGGAATGTCTCCTCTGCGAGATACAGCCACAATTATCACTGACGGACATTGTAAAATGGCTGTGTGCTCGACGGTCTCTGTTTGCTATGCTCAAAATCATCTTTATTATATTTCGTCGTGTATCCAAAGAAAGCAAAGTGTTTCTAGAGCATGATTAAGTAATAGTACGTATTGTAGTAGGAAACTTACCTAACTCTTCTCATGTGAGATACAGCCCCAAATACAACAGAAGTTTAATGACCCGTTGGCCAATAATGGCAAACCAGCAAATCATGGCATATATAGCTAGCCATGATTCGCACATAAGGTCATCATAGGGTAGCCTTTCAGCCCAGCACACTCCTCCTGGCACAAATAACACAATTATTACATTCTCATTCAGAATGTCATATAGATCAAAAAGCAGCTAGCAAACATTTGATAGTTTGGTAAGGGTGCTTTCACTGGATGGCTGGCTGCTCTGGAGACGTGAAACTCTTACAAACCCAACAGTCTAGTGTATCCTGATGTATTTTTCATGCCAACAACAATGCTGTACCCCCACATTTACTGAACATACATGGGGAAATTGCTAGCAAGTAGTTGGAGTTCAGGGGCGCCCCAATGCCCCACGATTTTTTTAACTCGAAATAATTGGTATTGTAAATGTTGTCAATGAGGGCTACAGTACATGCTCACATTATGTAGATAATTGAAATTTTGCTGCCTGTCTGCAAACATAGGTTAGCTATTTAGATTCTTTTCACTTTAACAATTGTTTCTAGAACGAACTTACTATAGTATTCCACTGCTTTCCATCCTCATGCAGTTGGTAGCACATCCTCAGTGCATTAACTACCCATTGTTGTGGTGGAGCTATCCAGCGAAGTGTGGAATTGAGAATTTTGAAAATGGGAAGATTTCAAATGATTTAGAAGTCAAAATGGCTGCCACGTACTGCTACTGGTTGTACAGTGAAGGATTTAATCCTAAGCAAGTAGCCATTCTGTCTCCTTACAGAGAGCAGGTTAGTACATAATTTCACACTAGTAAGCTAATGATTTTTCATTATTCCCATTCACAGTGATGTATTGTATTAGTTATGACACCCTCAGGAGGGAAGTGGCTGATTCATAAGAATGAGACACAATGGAAAAGAGCGGGTCTAGCTTGAAAAACTAGTGTGCCATCAGGGCCGTCGGAGGCGATTTAGAAGTGGTAAGGCCATTGGGTAAAGGATACAAAATGTCGCAAGCGAAAAAAATTTTTTAGCTACTTTTCATTATCATACAGATAACGTTTGCTACAGATCTGTGCCTCAAGAATGGTGATGCCTTTGCTAGCCCAGCATGCACTCTCAATCAGTCAGTAAGTCGTTTTAAGAGGGTTACATAGATTTCACAATGATATCAGTGATATACAGCAAAAAGCAGCTAAATCATGTTTACTAAACGTTCAGCATTGTATGAAGCTAGATACGTGCCCATGCATAGGCTACACATACGTATATATAGCTAAATATTAGATACAATAGCTAGTCTTTGATTTAGCTAGCTAGCATTTCAAAGTTGCTAGCTATTATGCAAAATCTTCACCTGGTATACCAGCTCTCTTGAAAAGTTCGAGAAACGATCTTCTTCACACCGAATTGACGCTTACGGTACTAAAAACCTGCGCGAGGCTGATGAGGCTTGTCACCTATTGTCGGCGTTCTTAGGTCCACGTGCTTCGACGATGAGGCCATTTTGAATTGTTACATCACCGTTAAGGGTATAGCGATTCGCTGACGTGTGGTGCTACAAGTCATGCTTCGTAGCGCCAGGTAATGTGGGTCTATTGGTGCGAGAAAACGATTGACTACGTACGCGCTGCTGGCCTCCATCTTTATTACGTTTTGAATCGATTAAGTAACAAAACATGGTGGATGAAAGGAGCGTGCTTGCAAATCGTCAAGTATTGGACCCTACTTGATATCTCCTGTTTCATTGCATCTGCTAACAACCTAAGATCATTGCTTCTTTGTTTCCTCAATGGTTAGTTAAGGTAGGGTAGGGGTTATCTGGTTTAGTAGCTAATAACACTGCTTTTGAAAATTAAAAAAAACTGCTAGCTGTTCAAAAAGTGGTACGGCCATGGCCGTACCGGCCGTACCGCCTCCGACGGCCCTGGCCATAAGTGATTCATTTGCTGTACAAGGGAAGCATGCCATTGGGCGAATGATGTCCGATTTCTTGCCAAATACCGTATGGCCGGAAATTTTGGCGGGGAATTTATTTTGGCGGATTGGCAGTTTTGAGAGCAATCCGCCAATATTTCTTCCGCCAAAATTTGTACAATCATATAGTTTTCCTGCTTAACAAGCCTCATTGCGCCAACCCAATAGATTTATCGTCAGCATGGAGTTCACAACTAACAGCAGCGCGAGGAAACCACGTTTTCAAAGAGTTTTGCACATTGGAGGTGGAAGAAGAGCGTGAGAAAGCTGTAGGCAATCCGAACGGCGTCGTATATGCAGTCGCTGTGAAGACTGACGTTGAGATCATTGTCGGTAACTTAATGCGGCAGATTTCGGCAGCCTTTTCTCTTTTTCTGCGCTGGAGCGGTACAATTGTGTGCGAGGTCTTGGCTTGGGGCGAGCGTCAGCAGATCGGCCAAAAGGAGGCTTGAAAGCCTTTGTACGTTGCAGCCTCGTGGGAAAAGCTAAGGATTGGAACAAAAATATCCCAGTTATGGTCAAACAACAGCGCGTGTACTCCTCAGACAGAGTCTCCTCAGCAATCTAGCTCTGTTCGTCTGGATTAGTCATTTTGCTATGAATATCATTATAGCACAGGCTTTGCTAAACCGCCAAAGTAAATTCCGCCGAATACAGAAATTTCAGCAATCCGCCAAAATAAATTCCCGCCAAAATTTCCGACCATACGGTATGTAAATGCAAGGGAAATGCTGGTGAATAAATAACAGCACGCTGTTATCTTTAGGACGTAGTTCAGACCTAAGTGAGTGCAGCTATTCAAGAAATGACCGTGTGCCACAGAACCATCTCCACTCCAACAACTTTAGCTTCCAAGCATTCAGCACTGATCTACAACATATATGCAACTTGAGATCAATGGGAGAGTGGGATGGAGAACAGTGAGGAGTAAGAGAATGACTCCAAGTCCTGTAAATCACTGAAGGAGATGGGTGCTGAACTTGAGATATATATATGGTCACTGACGGAAAAAGAGCATGAGAAGACTACTTTGTGGCTCTTGCGCATTTATCATGCAGAAGAACCATGGCCACCTTTCACTCACAGGTCTTTGTCTGCTGGAGCACAAGCACTATACTTTGGAACAGCAGAAAGTGCTGTGCGTAGCATCCTCAATTATCTATGGTAGCACCACAGACATTGAACAAAGCCTAACCATAGCAGCGCGTAGTGTAGAGATTCTATGATGGATGACACTGTGTCCCAACCTAAACCTGCACCATGTGAATGCAAGTGCATGCTGTCAGAAAGTGTTGTGCATGTGAATGAATGGTACTCTCCAATCAGATATAAATAATCCAGTAAGATATAGCTAATTGCCACACAAGTAGATAAATACATACACCATCCATTTGATATATGTAGTCACTTTGGCACAACAAGCATGCTTTATATAGGCACCCCAATAATTACAGCAACCACCTGGCAATGGCTATTAACTTGATCGAATGTACTCACTTGCTGTCAGGTGCGTAGGATCAAGGATGAACTAAGCAGCTATTGCTACAAACTTGCAAAATTTGCTGAACTCTCTGTTTTTACAGTGGATGAGTTTCAGGTAAACATTGGTAATGTCCCACTTGTGAAGGATATACAATTTCTTTTCTGTATTGTCATAAACATTGTGCTGTACATCCTGTATAGGGGCATGAGCGAGATCTTGTTGTTTTGTCACTGGTAAGGAATAATACAAATAGCCATGTTGGCTTTTTAATGGACAAAACCAGACAAGTAGTTGCAGTATCCAGACAGAAGCGTGCACTTTGCATTATTGGTTGTTATGACCACTTCAAGGTCCACTCTCTTTCATGGAAGGTATGCAGTCATTGAAGTCGTTTATTGCATGTAGTGTAATGGTTCAGGTATTTCTAATTATTGATGCATGTGTTTCTTCTCAATGAACAAATGTATTGCTCACAATAGGAAAGGATTGTGGTATCTGCTACCTATGTGTCTGAACATTTGTTAATAAATGGAAAGAAAGTGAAGAATCCTCAAGATCTAATGCAACTAGTTGCAGTAAGGTAAAGGAAACATTATGTACTAAATGAGCAGTCATGCTGCATGCAAACTGTCATGTACACACTGATTATGATGAACATAGGCTGAAACAGCATGGACGTTGCCAACGGCCCCACTATGTTGAACCACTTGCTGAAGACAGACAGAGCCAGACTTGCCAGACAGAGATGAAAGACCATGAGAATACCCCTGTAGATTCTCAGATGTCTGTTGCAGATGAACTGTCAATTGGAAATGTAATAGATGGTCAAATCCAAACTGCTGCTGGCAATGTTGAAGCATTGCCTAAGCAAAATGAACATTCAGAAGTGGCCAATGTCATAGAGGTATGTAAATTTATGGCATGACTGTAAGCACGACTCATTTGATGAGTACCTAATGAATAGGGTCATGCTGCAGTAGAGTGTGCTTAATTAACAATAATATGCTTAATATAGAAATGCATTGTCTCCATGTGAAATTAGTTTATATTCATAAGTTATCGCATGCTTATGATGCTATCAGGTTTGATATTTTAAATGACACTTCAACCTGACTTGCCATTTAGCAAGTATTGTTTTAACTATTGTTATGCATTGCGTGGTTTTGAGGTCAACAAGGAACAGACACGAACAAGGACAGACATGGAAACAAGTATTTCGAGTTAAAAACTGACTCACTTCCGTATACCAGGGTAGGTATACTAGACAAATGCACAGCATTGTGGGGTGAACCTGAGCAATGCATGTGCAATTCCTATGGCTGCAATCAGCAGCAAGCGACTGCAATCAAGAACGGCAGCACACACAATGTCTAGCTATAGCACGATGAATTCATATGCATAACACTGCACGGTAAAAAGCTTGAATACATGGTAAGCCCTGGTGCTGTGCAGCAAGCCTGGATTGGAACACTGCCAGACAACAGAGGAGCACATGCCTGGCTTGCCTCAGGGGTGTCTGTGTGAAAGAAGACAGTTAATCACTGGGTAGCTATGTCCAGAGAATGATATTATTATTTATTATAATTGTAGGAATGTGCTTACCCATGGCTCTCTTGCTCCCAAAGTGCTCAGTCCCTCTTTCTGCATCTAGCCAATCGCTGTTCCCTTTCTTCTGCACTGTCTTCTGCTCTTCATTGCCACTCACTTGCTTTTCTACACTGAAGCCTATCTTGCCATGCTGTGTCATTGGAGGGATTAGTAGGTGTGCTATCCATAATGTACATAACAATAGTTGCTGCGCGCAAAGAATCTTGCGATGCTATCAACAAAGGAAACACTTGGCAGAAGCAGGCTGGCCAGCCTCTATTGTGACCACCCCGATGCCTGCTCTGCCTGCGCAAGATCACTTTGCGCCCTATTGTTGTGTTTGTCATGAATACCATTGTGTACAAAATATTGTAACAGCAAAAATTTATCAGCTGAACATACGTGGGCATTGCTGTATATACTTCCTATTTCACCCGTTGACTTCACTTAGTGGGGCTCGCCCATGCAGGCTCAGCTCAATTACCATTGCTGCATTGTAAGTTGTCATCTTGGCCTATCTGATGAAGTCATTCCCAAAATTAGTTTTAGCTACCCCTCTTTGTTGATATTTCCCACTGCATCTCTCCTCTCTGGTTTCTGCACCTAACTTTGCTTCCAATTTCTGGTTGCACAGCTTTTGGTTTCTTACCTTGATGTCACTTTCATTAACACTGTGTAATATAAGCCGCAACAATAAGTACAGGTATGTGTTCTGCGTAAATGGTAAGACAATTCAGCAATTACTATTCAGTCAGTTTGCCCTAAAATCTTAGATCAATTTGTCTTCAAAATTATTGCAAGTCCGCTATAAACATCATATAGAAAATCATATTAGACGCAGCGCATGATGGTTGTGCTACAAGCTTCATGATTAGGTCTGTCCGTACACAATGCCTGAATCATATACTGAACTGCTGATGTGTGCAGTTGAGTGGTGAATATCTTTCTAATTCTATTGCAATGTAATTGAATAATGTCTGTCAGACCATCTCCATCTGCTAGCTTCATTTGCATATAATTAAATAACAGTTAGTTGTATAGTTAAACAATTGCAATGTGTGGATTTTAAACTTGTAAGGCTTAGTATAATTATGTTTTGCTAATCACGCTCCCTGTTAGCCACTTTCTTACGCATTTCTTTGCTGTGTCATGTATTGTATGCATAAATGTACTCCTTCATTAGTTTGAGGTTCCAACACATTCGGTGGGGCTGTTCATAGGAAAATCAGGAAGGCAGTTGAAAAGGATTGAGAAAGAGGCTCACCTGCAGAGGCACTCCATCCGCGTATCACCTGAGGTAGGATTGGAATCATAACCAACTAGTTCAGCAATCATTTGCCAGACATAATCTATTGAGCTGCATAACTAGCTAGACCGTTCTTTGTGCTTGCATAGCCAGAAATACTGGCACAGGCAGAGAGGCTAGTAATAGTGGGTCTAGCTGATGATAAAATGTAATAATGATATAATTGGATAATTTGATAATGCATTCATCATGCAATGTCATACTTGCTTGTTTTGGTATTGGCACAGTGGCAATACATCCAAGTTGCATGCAGACCACAATTAGCGAAAACCATAATGGTAGATGTGTGGCTAGATATACGTGGCGAGTTCAACAGTTGCAGGGTTCTTTGAACAGATTGTGACTGAGAGCCTACTGACTTCCGAATCTATTTTATGAGCATCCTCTTCTGGACATCTCTTAGTTTTGTTTCATGTGATGATTGTCAGAATCGTCAACAGATCTCTTGGCTTTGGCTGAAGACTTAGTCTTTCTATTGTTGAGACACTACACTCAGACTAAGAAGACAACCCATTCACATGTGCCATTACTTTAGGTTTCTCAAAATATGAAGAATGATACAGCCAAGTAGACTATATCAGTTGTGATAAAGACTATTTGTCATGTGTGCATGTGCAGTAAATCTCTTTCTTGCATGAATACGTAACAGTAGCACTCGCATGTGACTCTGAGAATAAGTTGCTGCGTAACTCATATACTTCAGGACTTTGTTACAATATACTGTAATATAGTATTATATGCGCATTTTCATATGGATCACAGAAAAGAAAAGGTATGCAAATGGTAACAGTTACAGGGCCACATGACAAATGTGAGGCTGCAAAAAGCAAGATTAAGGAATTTGTCGATTTATCAAAGAAACCTAAACCTGCCCACCAGAGTGAGGTGTGTGTGTGAGATTTGTTAATAGAGTGCTATTGTCAATTCTGTGTTCATGAGTTTTAAGTTTCTACTTTTAGCATGTGTGTGTCATATGATGTGATGTTGTGAAGTATCACTTCTGCATGTACACAAGCATTGTTATAAATAGTTTTAGAGACATAGGTGAGACAATTGAGTGACATTGCCATGTTGCAAATATTGCTGTTCAATGCATCCAAATAGTATCAGTGACCTTGGAATTCCTGTATATGCACATCATTGTGTAGAAAGCCTGGACAGACAAAATATTTGATAAAAAAAAATGAATAACTGATTACTTTGTCAATGCATTCAATAACTGATGCTACTTTTGTTTTCTTCTGAACAACAATTTGTTACAGGTGGGGCATGCCTCTGTTGCTCAGAGAATAGACAAGTATCTTTCCTTTCTCACTTTCTGTGAGGACACAGACGAGATTATGTTCAAGGAATACAAAGGCATGTGTCCCATTAACTGCGGCTGGAAGAATGATGATTTGTACTTTCTGAAAGCATGTAAAATGGTGAGAACGTATTCCCGATAGTGTAATTTATATGTAGTCAACTAGCTGCAATGCCCGTCTTCAGCAAGCCCTGAACTTAGCACCGTACACCCGTTCCCACAAGCCATGAGCTTCCCCTCATGAAGCTCGATGGCATAGCTTGATATCCGTGTAAACGTTTGATGGCAAGCCATTCCCATACGCAGGAGGTTGGTGGATGAAATCTGCCCAAACTCTTTTGTCGCACCCTCCTAAACTGTAGGCTAACAGAGAATGCTGACACTACAGTGCACCCTACAGCACAGCTCTGTAGCTCTGGGAAAGTTTGGTGATCATCCACTCCTAGCTGCAAGAGAAAGGCGGGACAACTGAACATGTCTGCTCAAGCTCCCCAAGGCAACCTCCATGATTAGAGATGGCCACCGGGTGTGTAGCAATGAACCGTCTATACACTGCTCAGAATTGAACTGTTTATGAACACAAAATTTGTTGCCAGACGGTGCGCAACAGCTGAGACGATTGATTAAATTTGGTTCACGCTCACAGAATTAGAAGAGCTTTACATGTTGCAGCATTCTAGATCTGGTGTCATATGATAGTTGATTTACATCAGTATGGTGCCTTAGTGTTAGCTGCAGCTGTGCTGCAGGGAAGCTTGTGGCACTCTTCTATTTTGAAATGTTAAGTAGCTAACTGGAAACTTATATACACCATCTGTAAACACACAGAAAGCATGGCATCTTTTCCTGTAAGAGAACGAACACATGTGGCGCAAATCATTGTCAATCTACCTCTCTATGACCACCCCCATGTGGTGCCCTGCAATATCCCTGCATTTTGCATTGATCAAGCACTGCTGCATTAGGAGTGTGTGAAGAACAAGGTAGAACTCCAATTGGCCACTTTCAAAATGTCTGCTGTAGGGATCCTTTCTGTCTTGGCCTTTGATGTAGATGCAGCACGAAGGGATTATGCAGAGAAAATGTCCATGTTATTACCTGCAGACTTCACAATACCTTTCAGCCAATGGCCAATAGTAGCTGGCTTGATTGACTTGTAGGGTCTTCGGATGGAAATGAAATGTGCTGACCAGTCAGGACTAAAGAGGCAGTACTTTGAAGTAAACTGACTATATTATAGAAGTGTATCCAGAAGCTCCGAAGTATATTGAGGGTTTGTCAGAGTAAGTGAGTGTCTTCTCTTGCTGGTTGTCTGGCTTCCTGCTGCTGTTCCAGTTGGCACTTATTTACCTGTTGAACCCTTTGCATTTGGTCTGTGTGCTACAGGTGACAGCAGTTGGGAAATGTGATGCATGAAAATATGTATGTACCTGCCCACTGGTGCCTCATATGTTCTACATTTTATTATGCTTCTTATATACACAGTGCAAGTAACAACATATTCTATAATCTATCTTTCTTGCTGCACAGCAGTACATGACAGTCATGAATCAACAACCAGACATCTGATCGTTATACAGTATATGTTTCATAGTTAAATTATTTAGTACTAAAATTAGAGCAAGGGGTCATGTGCTATCACTGTATAACAAGTTGAAATGCGCGTTACTCATTATTGCAGGAGACCTGTATGCCAACATTAGATCCAAAGGACATGCCTGATTGTTTGAGAAACTACACATGGTTGCGGAGAAGCCTGAATATGGCCATGGAGGAGTGCCTTAGGGGCGCCCCTGCATACTTAAAACTGGAAGCAAGGTATGTATACATGATACAATGTCATACAAGTGCATGATGTGGATATCATGTGTGCGCAATGCAAAGACATTACAATGATTGAAGTTGCTAAGAACCTAAAATTGTACAACTGAGACATCTACATGGGTGGCAACAATTGTTTAGTTCCGTTGTCATATGATTACTCTTGCTGAGCTCTTTCAAGGAGGCGCGATTTCTCAGAAGTCGCCAAGCTCACAGTTCGTTCTGATCCATGCAGCGATGCCTATCTCTTTCACAGTGGCTTCTTTCATGGCTCTTCTGCACTTACCTTATACCTTCAGCTGGAGGAAGGAGGGTATAGTGTACTTCCTCATGGACATTGCTACAGCAGCAGGGGCTCCAATCAGTCACCACATGTCGCTTTGTGTTTGAATTGTACCTAAAGCATTCATTTCAGATACCGAAGAGCGCCAGTGTGTGGATTCAAGACCCAGCCTCAATTCAAACCTGGCCTCTACTAAAGAATCACTGCTCGGACCCCAGCTTTCATTCGAACCCTGACCTCTATTTGAGCCCGACTTCTATAGAGACAAATGTGATATTTTCTGTGTAGGAATGCAAAATGCATGTATGTATGCATGTTGGTTGAGCTACATGCAGAGCTGTTGTCTCTACTGCTTTGAGACTGAAGGTGTCTATACCCGGTTGAATGAGAGCACTAGGTCCAGTGAAGGAGTCACTGGAATCATAACCACTATAATTATGTTGGACCTGCCAGCACCAGAGAGGGTTGGTATACTGGTATATATTGATGTAGATGAATGTGATAAAGAATCTGATAAAGAATATAACAAAAAAATATAGCCTTATACTGACCTTCTTGAGACAGTTTCTCTTTGCTTTCTTGAGTAGCCCTCTAGTATACAGCTGTCCAACAGGAGCTTCATAAACTTATACATCTGTTGAGACATTGGATGAACATGGGTGATATATGCCTGAGACTCATCCTTGTATACATGATGCAAAGCTATACTCCTTTCCAAGACAAGAGCAGAACCAAGCAGTTCATCTATGGAGGAGACATCTTCTTGATATCTGTTTTAATGGTGGAGTCATGGACACACAATCTGTTGAGAAATCCGACCTGGGCTATTTCATTATGGATCAGGAGTCAGACCCAAACAGGCCCTTGAGGAGCCCCTGTTGGAACAGCAAGGGGATTACAACATTCTTCATTATAAGCTTGAGAAAGATGTAACTGGTGGGATGGAGGATCTAAAATCATAGGGGGCCGACAGTTATCTTCTCAGCTGTGATACATAGTTGGTACACCTTGGCTACTAGATACACCTTGGAAGGGGTTGGGGTTAGGATTCCGTTTTTACTCATTATGCGCTCCCGTCTAATATACAATAGTACTAGTATGGTAGCCATATTGCCTAGAACAATGAGTGATACTACGACAAAGCCTTTTAGTACTATAGAATGCTGCAACTGTTATGTAAATGTTCTGAAAAGGAAACGATTTTGAAGTTACTAGTGTAAGTGTGTGATCGTGAGTGTACTGTAAGGGCAACATAACGAAAATTTGTGACTGTACTCATTAGTGCATATATCTTGCTAGTATTGATGAAGGTGCTTCATCTCACTTTTAATACGTTCCCTTTCCGTTCCAAACTATAAATAGGTTTGGTAAGGTGCTTTGGAGGAGTGATAGCCAGCGCACTGTCTCTGATGAAATACTACAAGGAAGGCACACAATAAAGAACCTTGAGAGAGATGGCAATGTGTCAGTGGAAGGTGTGCTTGGAGGATTAGACAAGAGATGGATATTCCAGACTATGTAAGTAGCAGCCGCAGCTGTGATTTACAAAGATGCATTGCATTAAGCATAGGAGTTACAGACGTCCTGTGCATCCAGTCCATCAGCTTGCATGGCTACATTCATATCATGGGTTATTAATAATTGCATTGAATACTTATGCGGTACTTTATGCTGCATGGTACTTTTCCATTCACTGGACATGAATATGATATTACATATTACATAATGTTGCAACTTCCATGAAATGTGTACGTATATATAGCCTTTCAGATCACACTATTCTGGAGTCTGTGAAAACGGTTGAGTTTCCTGTAATTGGAGGTGTCCTCAAGCTTGACATTACAATGCAGCACCACGAGTGTTCAGTTAAAGGACCTGTTCCTGAGTACCTGATTCGTATAAAACAAAGCAAGACATGTACATGTACAGCATTTGAGGTTTTAGAGGTCATTGTGAAGCCGGACAAACCATACATATTTGACTGTCTAAACTTGGAAAGGTATGTATACTTTAACTGTTGTGCTATGCATGCATGCATGGCTCTATTGAGTGTATATACGCATGGGTGCATGCAGGAAGTGTGGTGTACAATTTGATAATTTTGCTCCTTTAGCACAAAGTCATTGCTTTCCTGGTCAGCAGTGCCCACCTTTTCTCACTGAAATATATATAATTAACATAATGTTTCTGTGCTTAGCTCATTCCTAATCACCTGCATAATCAGACGTCACGCTCGTGACGTCTATTTAGGAATGTGCCCTGTTCATAATGGGGTCCCTATCTTAATGTATTAGGGCGCTTCAGTGAAACTGGCCAAACGGCAGTGGCAAAGGAGAATTAAAGGCCATGGATAGGCTTTTTTTGGATGTATTGAAATCGGCAGTGCACCCAAAGGCAACCTGGAGTTCACGCAAGAGAAAAGCGTCATAGGCTGCTCGTACCCCATTTTGTCTTTTCATATTCTTCTTCCTACCCAATTTTTGCATGCTCCTAGTGCTTGACACAGGGCACTTACGGACCTAAGATGTGTACGAGGACTTACTTACCTAGGTCAAGGACTAGGATCTGAGCACCAGTGGCAATCAGATAAGTACAGTGCTGGAGCGGGCAGGAAATCTGTCCTCCCCGTGTATTAAAGATACCCCAATGCCGCCATTTTGTTGCGCTACGTTAAACGGCAGCCGGTTCATCTAAAGTGGCATAACTGTGCTCGATGCTCTGCACAATCTTCAGCTAATTTAATGAAGGAGTATTAGTCAGCGCTGGTATCAATCTGATCTAACCATAGTTCTTATGATATGCAAAAACTGTACAAACTAGTGTATAAAAATTCCTTCAGAAATAAAAGGGATTTAGTAAAGGCCAGCAGAAAAAGCATAGAAACAAGCAACAGTAACTCAACACCATGATGAACCACATTCCTGTGAATTTCAACTTGCATTCCTAATTTTCTTGTAGCTACATGGGACTAGCCAGCTAGACATTTGGGCCCATGTAGCTGTACAAGGAAATTAGGAGTGCATAGCGAACTTCACGGCAATGTTGTTCATCATGGTGTTGAGTTACTGTTGCTTGTTTCTATGCTTTTTCTGCTGGCCATTCCTAAATCCCTTCTAATTCTAAAGGAATTTTTATACACTAGTTATATTTATGATCAGCCTATCAATCTGCATGTATCTCTCATTCAAATATTGCAATAATACACTTCTGTCTATTTGTATATTTACTAGTACTTGGGGTGTGTAGTGTGTACTGAGATACAAGATCTTCCAAACTCTTTCTGATGCATCTATTAATATCTATTCTTAACTCCTGGCCATGGCTTCCTGTGCTGGATGTGCATGAAAATATCATAGGCTGCAGAATCTTATTATTATTTTATCCTGCTGAATTATATAGTAGCTGTCCTTCTGCAGAAGTATCCTCTCTGGTATAGTACATTATGGAGTGGTCTCGTGATAAGGATTCAGTAGGAACTAATAAGTTGTATTTGTTTCTGAAAGTGACTGTAGTCTCCAAAACAGTCTAACTGCACAATCGCACTGTCAACAGCATATTCCCAAAGTGGGAGTGTACTGTGAAATATCCTTATCACATTCACAAACCTCACATTCTCTGCCACCATATTGTAGTCACTGTGGAGATCCACTAAGTAAACTCTTAATCATGTGAATTACCGAGGATCCATGCAATCTTGCAATCAGATCCCAAACCCTGTAGTTGTTACTAGGTTACAAAATGTGTCATTCATTTATGCCTGTGTGCAGTTTCAGTATCTAGTTTTAAAATTCTGCATAAATCAGCTGTAATGACTGTATCAAAGTTAGTATTATCCATGTTTAATTGTCATTTTGACTCAAATTCTGGCATTGAAGTTGCTATGGATTGATTTCCCTTCTGTAATGGAAGTGTATGATGCCGATTCAGTATAACAAGCATACCTTTAGACTGAGGCATTACATTGAGTTCATGCACCAAGGGTATAGTAGATGGTCTGGCTCACACATAACATTGTGTGAAGACTTCAAAAGTGTTAGAGAGGCATTCTCCATTTATAATATACCCTGGCCATTAAGTAATTGTCTGGTTGTCAGTTTATTTTCAGAATCCTTGTTCTATGATCTTCATATATAATAAGTGTTGTGCAGGCAGGCATTGGGCTTGTTTATAGACTTCATGCAACACATTTGTATGGTTTAACAAAACTAAGACAGCTAGTCAATGTCACATGGTCAAACTGCTAGTTGTGATTTTGTCACCTGTATAATGTAATCCTATTCAACTGCTCTTTAGGGACCTGGATTTGAGGTTTGCAATCAGCTGTTCATCTCAAAATGCAGATTCTGCAGCAATGACAGAGATTAAGAAAATAGCAGAGGAACTATGCCTTGGGATGACTTTAAGGTTGAATGGATGCATGTCATTCACATGTAGTATACTGTTGCATGCCTTACTGTATGTAGAAGCCTTTGAACATAGTACTGTTGATATTGTATCAACTACGTACCTGTGTCAATATATATAATTATGAATCTAAGAATTTGTCTTTCCACAGGGAAGACTGCTTGTGTATGATGGAACCACCAGAATGTACTATTCAGTATGCTCGGCAGGCTGAACAAACCATGTACCTTGTCCCCCATAATTATATACTAGCCCACTATAAAGTCAAAGAATGCATGTATCAGAAAGCTCAGAAGCCTAGATTGACAGAAAGAAGCAAGGAAATTAAGCTGCAGTTGCAGAATGAGCATCATGAAGTAGAGGTATGTCCTCAGCAGCTGATACTGCATTGAATCATAATTATGACATTGTGTGAAATTCAATTTTTGGGTTCATGTGATCATACAGCATTGCATGCAGAATCAAGCTAAAATAAATGTGAAAGCAGGTATTTCTTTGTAACTGTTAGTTAATGTACAGATGGCTCATTTGCTTTTGACTGTGGAGATTTTGATTGAAACTGCTTTTATGCTTTTGCTTATATGGCATTTAAATACTCTCTAACAAGTTTCCCTACTACTTGATTTAGTTGTGGAATTGTCAGTGGATGGCTGACTTTGCTGTTCTGGCTGGGAAGACACCAGAAGAGGCATTTGCTCTCAAGTGCTGCGATCCAGCAAAAATTGATGCCCATCCAAAGGACAAGAGTGAGGTGACTGCAGCTTCAGTTATCAGAGAACTGGACCAGTGTGTTGCCTGTGCCCTGGAACTAGCTCGTATTGACAGAAATATGTAGTAGTAGTTTGCTTAGCCTATCTCTAAACCCAGAAACCATGCGTGCAGCTATCACCTAATATTTAGTTTGTGTAAGATTTTAGTGATATGTATGAGCACATGTGTGATTATTATGCTTTACTTGCATATTATATAGATTGTAGAATTTTGAGTGTACTATGTATTAGATTTGTATGACTCCTAGCTTATATATTGTTTGGAGTATTGTTATCAAAAATTATTTATGGCTATCATGTGAACACTAGACTAAGTACTTGCTCTTTGCTCTTTGCTAATTGCTATTGGTCAGCCTGTATAATTATAATATACAGCAATCGTGATCAAAGGTGGTAGCTATATATATATAATATAGCTATAGCTACTGGTGGGCATGATGGGATAGAGAGGGCAATGCAGTGTATATTATTATTATACACTGCCATGGAATCTCCCTGGAAAGGTAAACGTCTTTTCCATTATTGGGGCGAGCCCGAGGCTTGCCCCACTCTGGGGTAGGGTGTAGGCGGAAGTCTCTGTTTTATTCTTACTAGGCGAATGCAAGCATAGTGGGGCGAGCCTGAGCGAGCGTCACATACTCTTGCAGTGATCGTGGCCTAGAGAGTGGGCGATGGCAGGAATGGAGCACACATGCATGATGGGTGTAGGGGAATGAAACAGGTTATAGGAAATGTGGATAGGCCTATTGAGGACGGACACACCTCCATGCACATCAGTACCAAATGCAGAGCATAAGACAGCAAGTTACTGCATTGATACCAGTTTATCTCTAGTATGTGAATGGGTACACCCTGGACAACTGGACTAATCTGTCATGTCACTGCGTTCTGATTGCTGCACCATGATTGTGTTGAGTCACAATGGCATGTTCTTAATTGTATTGTGCATTATATTTCACTTGTTTTGACATAATTATTTTGCATTATTAACTTCAATGTAAAATGGTGGGCAAGATGGTGACTCTCTGACTGTCTTCCTCAGCATAATGTGCGTAACGTGGTGATATCATGGAGTGGGGAAGACGGACAACTTATACCCATGCCCACAAATATACTGACAACGTCACTGCATCAGCATGTAGGCACTAGATGAGCAGCCTGCTCGAAGGGAACTCGCTGCAGCCAACTTTGATCGCTGAAGAGTCTGGTCCCTGGCTACAACAATGGCTGGAGCGCGCTGTCCTTCCAGTGAAACGTTGACTGTAGTCGCCTGAGCATGAAGTTCACGCAAAAGCCGTGCATCAAAAATCGGCATCCTAGCCGACGTGTGGACCCGCTGCTTTCCCATAGCTAGAACAACAAAGGTAGGGGAGAGCGTCCTTGACATAGCGTCGTGAGTGCGAGCGACGTTCCAACGGGGTGTGTGCGGTTGCTAAGGCATCTTTGTTTCGAAGTCTGCACGGTTGGTAAGGCGTCTTTGTTTCGGAGTGTGCGCGGCTGGCAAGCGAACGGCATGCAGCCGTGTTCTTCTACACCGGCGAAGAGACTCGGCTTGGGGCATATATAGACGTCTTATGCTTGGGGCTATAACCTAGACGAAATCGGCCCGGGGGCCAAAACGGACGTACCATCTATACGTAATAATAATAATAATAATAATAATGATAATAATAATAATTGGGGCGAGCCTGAGCGAGCCCCACTCTGGCGTGGAGTGTAGGCGGAAGTCTCTGTTTTATTATTATTATTATCATTATTATTATTATCATTATCATTATTATTATTATTATTATTATTATTACGTATAGATGGTACGTCCGTTTGCGATCTTGTGAAATAGGAGGTGAGAACTCAGTTTATTCATCTGCGCTTGCTTCGATTTGATGATGGAAGATGCTGAGCCGCCTGAACCCGTTCCCTATCTGGAGATATCTCAAGAAATCTCTCCGCTTGCTGCTCGCGACTACCTGCAAGCTAGAGACGAGGTCGCGCCTTTCATTACTTCTATGCCACCATTTCGTGCCCAGGGAAACACTGCTTTTTTGTACTACAACCCAGAGAAAGAAGGTGTGTATACTTATGTTATGTTTCAGCCGTATGTACGTATCTCCCTACGTTAACTCATTATGAAAGTTATATTATTATATAAGTATACAGGCAACATATAGTATTAATTATATTTTCAGCAGTAAAATGTCAATGACATATTAATATCACACTGCAACCACACAGTGTTATATAGCTAGTACACAAATGAAAAATGCAATTACTTAAAAACTAAAAGCAATCAGTCTAATACTGTCTGTTGGTCTTGCAGGAGACTGGAAGGCCGATGGCTATCGCTGGTATCAGAATGGACGAAAATTCCTACCAAGCTCTGATCCAGTAGCAGAGAAGATCTACTACTTGCTGGTTGTGGAGGGCACCAATGCACCTATGAAGAGCAAGGAGTTCAGAAAGGTAGCATACCACCTTTACAACGATCCAAAGGGCACACAAGGGACACTTGTGCAGCATTTAGGTAAGGATGTCACATACAAGATACATACATACATACAATGACATACATACATACATACATGACCGAGATCCCAGAGATAGCCGGAACACCTCTTGTCACGGATGGTGAAGATAACATTATTAAGGCCATCAACAAGCGCTTACCAGAAGTGCTGTCCCTGAGATGCTGGAACCACCTTCTGTCAGCAGCAAGGCACTGGCTCAAGAAGCATGGGGCAACCACTGCAGAGTGTAACATATACACACAGGATATCAATGAGCTGCTAATGTCACCCTCAGAAGATGACTACAGAGAAATGTATGCGAAACTGAGTGGTCGGTGGAGCAGAGCATTTGTGGAGTACTTTTACAGTCAGCTTGCACCAAAAGTGGTATCTACTTGTGGGAGGTGGATACTGGAGCCCTTAGGTGTTTACAATGGCTACAGTGGGGTGACCACCAATCAGAGCGAGGGTTTCAACACCTTCATCAAGCAATTGGTCATGACAAAGGAAAAGTCTCCAGATTCACTGGCATTTGCCCTGTACCACCTGCAATGCTACTTCAAGAACGAAGTTCAGAGAGGGTTAGCTGGCCTTGGGCAATATTTGCTTCGAGAACAGTTTCAAGGACTGGCAATTTCCATGGAAGCCATGGAGTTGGAGCATTGCTGTCTTATGCTCTGCATTTGGTACTCATGTGGAGGTGTGTCCGTCCTCAGTAGGCCTATCCACATTTCCTATAACCTGTTTCATTCACCTACACCCATCATGCATGTGTGCTCCATTCCTGTCATCGCCCACTCTCTAGGCCACAATCACTGCAAGAGTATGTGACGCTCGCTCAGGCTCGCCCCATAATGCTTGCATTCGCCTAGTAATTATTATGTATAGATGGTACGTCCGTTTTGGCCCCCGGGGCCGATTTCGTCTAGGTCATAGCCCCACGCATAAGACGTCTATATATGCCCCAAGCCGAGTCTCTTCGCCGGTGTAGAAGAACACGGCTGCATGCCGTTCGCTTGCCAGCCGCGCACACTCCGAAACAAAGACGCCTTACCAACCGTGCAGACTTCGAAACAAAGATGCCTTAGCAACCGCACACACCCCGTTGGAACGTCGCTCGCACTCACGACGCTATGTCAAGGACGCTCTCCCCTACCTTTGTTGTTCTAGCTATGGGAAAGCAGCGGGTCCCCACGTCGGCTAGGATGCCGATTATTGATGCACGCGGCTTTTGCGTGAACTTCATGCTCAGGCGGCTACAGTCAACATTTCACTGGAAGGACAGCGCGCTCCAGCCATTGTTGTAGCCAGGTACCAGATCTCTTCAGCGATCAAAGTTGGCTGCAGCGAGTTCCCTTCGAGCAGGCTGCTCATCTAGTGCATTCATGCTGATGCAGTGACGTTGTCAGTATATTTGTGGGCACGGGTAAGTGGTCCGTCTGCCCCACTTCATGATATCACCTTGCATGTTGCCATGGTGTACCCATTAAGTTAACGTACTAGAGGAAAACTGGTATATATCAATGCAGTAACTTGCTGTCTTATGCTCTGCATTTGGTACTCATGTGGAGGTGTTTCCGTCCTCAGTAGGCTTATCCACATTTCCTATAACCTGTTTCATTCACCTACACCCATCATGCATGTGTGCTCCATTCCTGTCATCGCCCACTCTCTAGGCCACAACCACTGCAAGAGTACGTGACGCTCGCTCAGGCTCGCCCCATAATGCTTGCATTCGCCTAGTAATAAAACAGAGACTTCCGCCTACACTCCACGCCAGAGTGGGGCTCGCTCAGGCTCGCCCCAATTATGTATAGATGGTACGACCGTTTTGGCCCCCGGGGCCGATTTCGTCTAGGTCATAGCCCCAAGCACAAGACGTCTATGCCCCAGGCCGGGTCTCTTCGCCGGTGTAGAACACGGCTGCATGTCGTTCGCTTGCCAGCTGCACACACTCCTAAACCGTACCCTAGCTCAATGTTATCTAGCATTCTATGCACCAGGCACGTTTCCATCTTCACATGGCTGCACAGCACCAATGCTTACCATACATTCAAGCTTTTCCTTACAATGCTTTGCACATGAATTCATCGTGCTAGCAGTAGCTAGTCTAAGACATTGAGTGTGCTGCCGTTCTTGTTGCAGTCGCTTGCTGCTGATTGTAGCCAAAGGAATTGCACATGCACTACTCAGGCTCGCCCCACAATGCTCTGCATTCGTCTAGTTCTATCATAACATTCTGTCAAAATGGAAAGGGATCGGAAACATTGGGTAATATATGTAGAGGATGGAACTAGATCTAGAGGAAAATACGCTGCATGCTCGCATCCACTGTCTTCCTGTCGCGGTAAACGTGTCATGCAGCTCTCCCTCAAGGGTCAAGGGATATTGATAGCTATTGACTTAGCTAGCTAAAGCTAATCAATCACCGTACGCGCGTCAAGCGGTCGTGTCTCCATGCGAGAGTTTCACTACAGCACTACACATACGCGGCCGCCAGCCAGGTGTCCACAGCTCTCAAAGTAGAGCTGTCAAAATGTCTGGCTAGATCGCTCGTCACAGCCTGGCCACGCCACCACAGATACTGTCTATAATGCCACACCTTTTCACCTATCTGACGCCATCATGCATCGCTATTACATCTCCTAACCGCAACATTCCGCCTTAGGTCAAAACATGGCGCACAAATCTGAGGGAGATGATACCTGCCGCCCCACCAAGGGCACTGACCCAGGCGGACCCCTTAAAGTAAGTGTATCGTTTCTGTGTACATCTTGCAGGAATGAAATCACAATCATAGTTTACGAACAAGCTCTTTTCTGACAGACAGCCGCACGACCATCATTTTCAGATGTAGCTAGCTAGCTATTTGTTGACTAGCTAGTTGCTCTTCCCATCAAATGCTATCCACAGTGTTACTGTGTTGATTCCTAATTTGCATTCGTCGACAGACTCTGCATAGATGAGACTGATACTATACGGCTACCATAATTTATATCATGTATTAAACAGTGACACGTATAGCTAGCTACCCGCTGCATTCATGGTTGTTGCATAGCTAAAGCTAGCTAGCTAAGTGGTGGCTGCATTATTAACAGGGTTAGGGCAACGATATGTACAGACACTCAGCCATGCACTGAGGGCACCTCTACACAGTGATACCATAGGTGTGCTGAAGCTATATAGCATCAATGATTCATTTACTTTTAACTGGTAACTGGCTGCACTTCCAGGCAAGATAGAACCATGTCGAGTATCTATGATTGAACCATAGATGTGTGTTCGAATTAAGCAAGTTATGTAATTACCATGTATAGCTATGTCCCATTGTCATTGTCACTAACAGTCATTTTCTAGGTTTGGCATCTGCATCCCAGTCTGCAACCCAATAGCATGTACTATCATTGTACATCATAGCACATATCCAGTGATTTAGCCATTGTTCAACCTAGCCTGGCCTGGCCGATGCAGTGGTGTACTGCAATGAATTGACGTATCTACTATAATGTTCAACATCATGATCTGACATGATGTTCAATGTTATAATTATCTGTAGGCATAAGCCAGATTAACAGTGGAACCTGTCTGTGATAGTCACTGCATAAGGCAGCCCCCACTCTAAAACAGACAACCTCCCTGGCCCAAATGGGACTAACATATAGCATTAATACATCGCAGTCTTGCTCTGCAATATAGCCACCTCTCTATAAAGGCCAGTTATGGCTGGACCACAGGCGCCATGGCTGTCTTAGACAGGTTCACTGTAGTAGCGCATATACAAAGTTGTATGTGTAATATATTGCACCATTCAGTAAATATAGTCACTTGCTCACGCATATTCATTTTCTTTACTTCAATATTCATTGTTTTAGATTGAGGTTCCATCCAGTTCAGTGGGACAGGTCATAGGACCAAAGGGAGAGCAACTGAGGGCAATTGAGAAAAATGCACAACTGAAGAAATTTTCCATTATGGTCTCATATAATGAGGTATGCATGCTAGTGGAATTTTACCAAACCTTTCACTGTTGACAGATCATGTATAGAAAGGCTATCTGATGTGTGTATGTGTGTGTGTGTGTGTGTGTGTGTGTGTGTGTGTGTGTGTGTATGTGTGTGTGTGTGTGTGTGTGTGTGTGTGTGTGTGTGTGTGTGTGTGTGTTGTCTGTTGTAATTCATGAATATAATTTGCTCTTGTAACTCAGTATCAGTGGTAGTAGTCTTGTATAATATGGAATGTTTTGTTATGTATTTATTTCAGCATACTTAATATAATTCCTCCACTCTACTTGTGTGATCTATTTACATGTCTGTTGACTATAGACTTCACCAGGCTTGCAAATGGTGACTATTAAAGGGCAGCTGCCCAATTGTGAGGTTGCTAAACACAGGATTGAGGAACTTGTTGAATGTTCAAGAAAGGTGTGTCCATGCATGGAATGTAGTGTATTGTTAAGGATCATGTTTAGTCAAGTAAATTCGTTCCACTAGCTCACTAGCTAACTACTCTGACTAGTTCCACTAGCTATAGCTCATAACCCTTTGTGTAGCACCTTTTGTTTAAATATGCCTGTATGTGTTTGGCCTCTCACAGCAGATCACATGGTTGTGCTTGTGTTTCTTGTTCACATGCTCTTTTGCAATAGTTGAAAAGTTAGAAAGAAACTGGATCACAACCACCTTGCCACTGGTTTGGCTGGATGTGAATTGAATGTGCACTGACCCTGAATGCATGTCTATTATGTGTGGATGGTCAAATTGACTACCCATTCATAGACAGGTGTTGCCAGACTTGCAATAGTTGAACCTACGTAATTGGTGCATGCACTTCTCGCATTCACTTGAGAATTGTTTGTGGATTATACGTTACTAGCAGTATGGTCATGTTCTAGGAAAGTATGATCATGTGTCTATCACACCATGTGGAATGCAATTATGCAAAGTGGAATATGTATACGTATTGCATAAGGCTTGCTTAACTTCTGACCTGTAAAAGCTGTATTCACACTTCTAAGAAATACACATTAAGTTCAATCGACATTTTACATACCTTTCTATGTGCTTTGTAGACTATTACTTTGAAATGCTCTAACAGTTGACAAGAAAAAGGTACTTACCTCTGCATACAGGTTGATGAGAAGTTGGAGGTTTGCCACTGTGCTGTAAGGCCTTTTCGGAGAATTCCACTCCTCATCAGCAGCACTTGGCAGCATCCAGATGTCACCAAGCAACCACACTGTACGCGATTGGTCAGCGTCATTCATCCGCACTGATGTTAAAACGTCGTTTTCACCCGAAAAAACAGAGAAAGCATCGTGGCAGGGGTAAATAAACTGTAACAAGAAAGACGTGGCTAGACCAACCCCATGCTGGATTGTCACTGCGATGTAAGGGGGCAATAACCACAAAAAACCTGTATGCAGAGGTAAGTACCTTGTTCTTGCCATTTACCTACTCCAGCTAGACAGAGTCAATTCTCTTTTGCTGACTGTTGAGCCCTTCGTGGGACCAGACAGCCTTGCCTACTGTTGTGCCCTTCGTGGGACCAGATGGCACTCGGACACCTTCGTGGTGATGTTGTTGCCCCCTTACATCGCAGTGACAATCCGGCATGGGGTTGGTCTAGCCACGTCTTTCTTGTTACAGCTCTAACAGTTCTTACATATGTTAATAATAATCATATAATTGTGCTCTTATCAATATAATACTAGCTGTGTAACAAATGTAAATGTAGTAGAATCATTACAGTAAACTACGCTCATGTAAAGTTCAGAGCATGTGCATGTGCTCCCATGCATGATCAATGGTAGGCCATTGATAGTTTGGGGGAGGGCCTAGGATGCACGTTCCCAACACGGATGTTGCATTACCTCTCTGGACTGTTCATGTTTTTTCTTTATTTCACTTTTATAGTTAACAAACTATTCAGCCATGAATGGCCACATGCAGACAGCAGCCGTCAATTCCTCCTTAATTATTAAGTACTGCATGGTGTAGGTGTGCTCTGTAACCTTTCAAATGCAATTATTATTCTAATCAAATTCTGCTTTCAAACAATTATAGGTAGGACAATCTACAGATGCTGGGAAAAAACACAAGAATCTTACATTCTTCACATTCCTTAAAGACTCAGATGAGGTTGTGTTTAAGCATTACAAGGGCATACCACCTAGTAACTGGAGGAAAGATGTTTTGTACTATCTTGAATCATGTCGGCAGGTAAGAGCATACCCATGCAGGATACTATTTTTGCTGCATTAGCTATCAGACAGCCTGGTAGTGCTAGCTTTAATGCTACAAAAATAGTGCTAGTACTCTAAAGGACAGAAATCTGGCAAAGTGACTATGAGGTAGATGCAACACAGTTGTATACTATCCAGGTACCTTGTTTCCAAGTGAATGTGGGTGCTTCTGCATAGTAAGTGACCTCAGAATTTTGCATATTTCATCTTCCTAACTGACAGCAGTATGTAACTCGCAAACCATAGCAAGTAGAAGAAAGCATTTCCACAGTACTGCAACCTTTTAACTGGCTGTATTCCATTATTGGTTAGAAAGCTCCATGTGCAGGTTCCATAAATGAAGGTTTGATGACAGATGCACTTCCAATTCCAATTACAAAAAGAATGCATATTTTGTAGATTTATTGTTTCTTGGATTTCACATCTACGTAATTTGCGAATGATGGATTCTGTACATTACATATACCTTCTGATAGCTATTTGAGGAGAGGAAAAATTGCGGATGGATGCATGATCACGGATGTCATGGATGATCACAGATCCACAAAAAGGGATCATGAACCCCCTGTGAAAATTATACATACTGTGATTTTACCACCATGAATTCAATAGCTATGCACTTACCACTACTTGTACTGTTTCAGTTGGTGTTTGTTTCCTGGTCTAGTCACCTAGGCCTTATAACTCCCAGGCTGCATGCAGCATTATTATAAGGTAGTGAATGCATAGAGGTGCCCACTAGTTCTATGGCATATACAGCAATTTGTGCTTGAGCTTCGCTGTTGAAGTGACATGCTAACAGTTACTAATCCACCCATTTATTAAATTTTATTTGAAAAGCCAAATAAGCATTTGAACCTTTTAAAACTTAAAGTTTTGTATATATTGTTAAAGAGGGGGCATTTGCCATAACTGTAGCAGTATGATATGTACAATACTTCTAAATGCAGGACATTGGTATGACATCATCGGGAGACTTGCACCATCGTCTGCGGAACTACCCCAGATTCCAGGAAAGCCTTCATGCAGCCATGGATGAATGCTTGGAAAATGCTCCTACATTCCTGAAAGTAGAAGCAAGGTATACTATGTTGAAATGTGTGTCTCAGCGTGTATTGTAAACTAAACAATTTTAATGAAGTGCCTACGTGTACCTAATGCAGTAATAAGCCAAAAATGTGTGCTTTATCTCATTTGCGAGTGTTCTGCTGGCAAGTTAAAAACACCTAAAGCTCTTAGCTACTGAAATGAATAAAGGTATTGGAGATGTGTGGATGTAGTAGTACAATGGCCTAGTTTCTATGTAGATGAACTGTAGCAAAAGCATACTTTTGGCTCAATCCACTTTGCACCTTTCGCATGCACTCCTCAGACTGGGCTCATCCTGCTTTTTACACCTTGAGTTCAGCACGTTTTCAAAGCGTTTTCTTCACATCTAATCTTGTGGGACAGTCTAGCAAGCCAGACTGCGGTACATGTTGCTTGCGAAGTGGGAAATACCTTATAATGACCTTTCCTGTCCATTAATTCTGGTTACATGAAAACGTGAAGGAGGTCTAGCTTGACAGACTAGTGTTGTCGCAAATGAACACCCCTGCATAGGTGCCCCTGTTGTAATTAGATACAATTAACCTTTAATATGTGTGGGTATGAGCAGTTTTCAAGCAAAGCAGGAAGAAGAAAGAAACTCTGGATCCAATGGGAACAATATTGTAGAAGAAGAGGCTCATTGCTACGTTGTTCAATGTAGGCAAATAGTTTGTGGGCAATACGTAGCAGATTATGTCTGCTACATATTGCCCACAAACTATATGCCTACAGGAACAATATAGTTCATCTTTTTTAGCCCTAGTTCTCTCTCCCAAAGCAAGCCAGTGGTTGAATTGGCACATGCTGCCCATCTGGCAGACCAGATGGGGGTCAGCAGGGTATATCCAAGGGATGGTATTCTTCCTCAAGTGACCTGCTCTCCCACAGCAAACCAGAACTGCACTTACCAATTGTTCTCCATTGACATCAGTGGCAGCCTGACAGAGAGTCCTGTGTGGCAAATGCCTATTGTATTGTATAGGTTTTTGAGGAATCAAAACAGTAATAACAAACAACGCCAGGCAGTACAGATGTGGCACACACATGAATGCATGGCATCCATGCAAGAAAATCATCAAATTGTCTAGGTTAAATTACCTTTAGTGCTTAATGTTGCATTGTAGTGTTGCTAACAGTTGCCCTTGAATTTGCTACGTCCTCAGGACCTAAGCTAATTATTTATGCTTTCAAATTGCACCATTTTGTCATAACCTTTAGCATATAGTGTGTTTTGGAAGCTGCCTACCATACATGTGCAGAGCTACGTCTGAGTTACTAAATCAGTGTGTGAGTCAGAGAGCACTAGCTTGCTTCATTTTGCACTTTTAACAGTAGTAATTTTAGCTATTTTGCATTCCTTTCTTACATAACACTTACCTTGGGTGAAGGCCGGCACTGTGTCTCTGATGAAGCATTGAGTGGGAGGTACCAAGTAAAAGACCTTGAGAAGGATGGTAAGGTGTCTGTAGAGGATGTACTTGGAAAAGGACGCACTAGATGGGATTTCCAGACTATGTAAGTGGTATCCACAGCCGTGTAAGTGATAGGTATGTGGAGGTGTTGGCCATACACAGGTATATTATTTATCACTGCCTTCAGTCCATGATACATGATGTTTGATTGATTGATTGATTGATTAATTATTATTTGTCAACAGGGAGCTGCATCCACAAGAGTGGATTTTCATGCAGGCCCTGGCACACAGCTACATCACAAAGAAAGCATAAGATGAATAGAACATGTGACATGCATATTGTCAATAAATGGAATAGTAAAAAAGAAAATGAAGCAATGTCAGTTCAAATGTCTAAGAGCATGTCTAAATGAAGAAAGAGATGATTTGGAACGGATAGTCTCTGATAACTGATTGTAATGCAGGGCCCCCTGGAATTCAAATGACATCTTATATTTGTTAGTACGGGGAAAGAGAAGATGGAGCTTGTGTAACTCAATATAGCTTAGGGACTTGAATGAGACACACACACACACAGAATCTGCTCAGGTACAAAGCTTATATACAAAGGGTTCTAATCATGCAATGTCAGTGTCTTTTGTGGTCGCAGCCCCTCCGTCTGGTCCTGTCAATCATGCCTTGTTGTCGCAGCCCCTCCGTCTGTTCCTGTCAATCATGCTTTGTTGCCGCTGTTCTACACTATGTTACACTTGTTCGCTCCACGTGTTGATGTGTAAAATGTTGAATTCTTTGTAAATTTGCTTGCAAGGTATGGGGGGGGGGGGGGGGGGGCAGTCTGGAGTACACATTTGTGCACCTGACACAACATGTGCCTGTGCCGTTGTTGCCAAAGAGTGGTCCAGCCGAGCTGTTGTCTAAGAGGAGCACTGGGTGTCCGTGGGGGCTGGTGGAGAATGACTCCCATGGCATAGTTCTGGACCTGTTCAACGCTGTTGGAAAGAGCCTGACTACAGGAGGAGTGCCACACAGTGGAGCAGTAGTCGAGGTAGGGGAGAACTAATGATAGGTACAGCATTTTCCTTGTCTTCACTGGAAGGCAGCTGCTGGCTTTGTGGATGCTGGCAAGTGCAGCAAAGGCCTTTCTGTGGATGCTGGCCACATGTAGCTTCCAGTTTAGGTCTTGATCGATGGTGACCCCAAGGTAATTGACCGAGTCAGACTTGGGAATTGCTGTACCATTCAATGACACATTGATGCCGCTGCTCTTCAATCTTCCACCAAGGATCATGAGCTGGGTTTTGGTGATGTTCATTCTCAGTCTGTTTACCTCAATCCATGTCGCGACTTGCTGAAGGTCGGCATTGAGCACTTCGGAATCTCTTCCTTCATATTTGTTAGCATAGTAGATGGTCACATCATCAGCATAAAGACTCATTGTGCACTCAGCTACCACTGCTGGAAGATCGTTGACATAAAGGAGAAACAAGAGTGGACCAAGAATCGACCCTTGTGGCACACCCTGCGTCACATGAGCCCACTCAGAAGAATGGCCATCTACCACAACTCTCTGCTTGCATCTTGAGAGATAGTCACAGAACCAGTCGAACTCAATGCCCTTAATCCCGAAGGAACTTGCTAAGGAGCACACTATGGTCGATGCTGTCAAAAGCTTTGCTTAAGTCAACAAACACAGTCCCAATGCACTTCCCCAGGTCATGAGTCTTGCGCCAGTCATTGACAGTTTTAAGCAGGATATCTTGAGTGCCATGACGGGGTCGAAAACCAGATTGGCGGAGAAGAGATTTGTTGACTAAATAAGAGTATAGTTGCTTGTGTATCAGTGACTCATACACTTTAGCAATCACCGGTAGCACTGATATTGGTCTAAACTGTGAAGGAAGGGTTGCTGACGGGGACTTTGGAATTGGGGTTAGCTTACTTCCACTCATTAGGGGTTTTACCAGTTGCAATGCATTGGTTGAACAGCTTAGCCACGCTCATGGAAATGACAGGTGCAGTGCTTTTGAGGAGACAGGCTGAGATTTCGTCAGCTCCTTGTTTGAATCTTGTGCCCTGCACCAATAGTTGCAAAATTGATATGGCAACCCTCAGGTTAATAATTTCACTCACTTTTCCATAACCTTCTCTGATATTATAGAAAGATAGTAATAAAGAAGACGAATGTGCTATTTGCCTGATTTTTGCATGAGAGTGATTTACAATCCCATCTGCATGCAAGCATGCATCTGTGTGCATGAGCAAGATGGTCATGCTAGCAATTGTTTGCATCCTCCAAACCATTTCTTTGGCCAGAACAACCAAGAGTTGCCAACTGGCCTGAGTCACCTATCTGCCCTGCAGCACTGATGAAAAGATATAGTTCTCATAACATTTGTCCGTGATTTGTGCCTTTTAGTCATGATCAAGTGAGCTCAAGGTTACTGACACTTGGCTCCATTTATTTTATTAACATGGGTACTCTCAAAATGACATTTTGGTTGTCTGAAAGAAAAAGTATGCTCATGCATGAAGTCCCCTGTTGTATGACATCTAAGCCTGTCTTTCACAATTAATTAAGCAAATTCCATTTTATCATGGGATATCTCATCATTCAGTCTTGCAGGGTCAGACTACGTGTAATCTGGTAATTTGAGGTGTATATGTATAATACCATTCATAGGCATAGTACAAGGTCCGGCAGGCTGGCAGCCGCCGGACCAATACTTTCTCAGCCAAGGAAAAAAATATAAGCAAAACTCGCAGTTAGTGGACAAATGGTTGTGTTTAATCTAAAGATTCCTTGACTGACAACTATTGCTACTTATCTAAGTTGAATTGGTAAGAGTTGTCAAGTAGAAATATTGGTCTCTTGATGAGCGCTGCTCAACATGCCAGGCAGGACTGCCTTCAAGTAACCATTTTTGTTCTATTGTGCAATGAAACTTTGCCATAATAATATAGCAGCTTAAAGCAGTGATGTCATCGAAACAAACAATGGCCGATTAAGGTGATCTACCTTAAACGAGACGATGTGACACCATGTGGCTGCACAGCACCCTTGTGTAACTCCATTTCCATGGCACAGCGTGGGGTTCCACCACACCATTACTGAACTGTTCATTGCATTTCATTGATATGTATTAGTTATACTATATTTATAAGCACGAGGCCCGAGGGGGGAATGCTTATAAATCAGCGACATCCCGAAAAGGAGGTGTTATAAGTGATTTATTTGCCGAACAAAGGGAAGCGTGGGCGAATGTTTATTGGTTTCTTGCCAAATAAGGAAAGCATTAGGGGAACGCGGACGAATCCAATGCATTTTTATTCATTACGAGAGCTAGCTAGCGAACATCCAAGCGAGTCAGGCAGAAATGTCGGTACGCTACACCTCCGGAAACCTCTTCCTCTACCGAGGAGATGTCTTGCCCCGCTTCTGCAACGCAATCGAAGGCGCCAACAAGACTTGGCTGGTGAATCGTGGTTGGCGGAATGTGCGCCCAATGGCATTGGAGGCGGAGGGAGCCAAGCTGGCTCAGAGGAATCTGACGGTGGGACAGCACGATGGATCGGTGATCAGCTGCGTCAGAACTGACCATGATCTGAGACTCTATGTTCGTTCGGTAGCTAGCTAGCTACGTAGCTACGTACTTGAGATGTCTTTCCGACCGGGTCCTCTCGTGCGGAAGAATCGGCCACCCATCGACGCACAAATTTTGGCGAATTGACAGCTGTAGTACGGTAGAACAGCAGTAATCAGCTTGCTCAGTGCTTCCAATAGGATGAAGCTTAAGATTTTTGTGCCCTTTTCCATGACTGAAACTACAGTGGCACCATAGATTTTCAGAACCCAACCATATTAATGGTTGGGTAGTGTAGGGTTACTGTACGCTTCATTGAACGGTTCTTGTGTTTAATTTGATCTGAATGCATGCACTTGCATGTGAAGTGTTGTTGCTATTGATTGAATCACACTGAACCCGATTAGATATTTTTGTGAATCCGATTAGATATTCTTGCTCTCTTATAAGATATAATCGCTCTCCAATAAGATATAATTGCTGTCTGATAACAAATTGTCACCTCTCACTGCATGTAGCACTTTTATAGTCACTCAATAAACATAGCAACCACCTAGCACCGGCAAATAATTATTGATATTGGAACGTCATTGTGTGCATTATGTATATTTGTGCATGTAAGTAATTTTTATAACAAAAATGTGTAGAATTATGTAATAAAATGCTAAAACCGACACAAGTGTTTGAATAAAAATGTATTGCGAGCAAAGCGAGCAAAACGTATTTTGGTCCCACCGGACCAAAGCATATCTCACTGCTACACCATTAACTTGGTTGACAGTAGTGCATGCATCCTTAGTACCTACTTTATCTGTGCAATGGTATCATGTATAAAATTATGTAGTTATGCAATTTTGTTGTTTTATTTAGCATAATAGCGTGTTTTGTTTAGAGTGCTACTTACTATGCATGTGCTCAAACATCTATGCTGTTTACAGCCTTTCAGATACCATTATTCCAGACTGTGTTAAAGCTGCTGAGTTTCCTAAAGTTGGAGATGCTTGTAAGATTGATATTACCATGCAGTACTGCAAAGGCTCTGTGCAAACGGAGTACTTGATTCGTCTGAAGCAAAACAAGGGGACCTTCGAAATGTTAGGGGTACATTTGACGTCTAAAAGGCCATACATCTTTGATTGCCTCAACTTGGAAAGGTACCTATGTATACTTAATGGTTATGCTTTTTGATGTATGCATGCTACATCAAGTATGTATATGTGCATGTACGTGTGCATGGATTTGAGTGTGTAAGACACACTCTAATCATAATTAACGATGTACACACTATTTCTTCTTTTGTACTGACCCTAATAATAAGTGTTGGATATGGTCATCTAGCACTGAGCTCTTGTAATTACATGTTCAGTTCCTAAGAGGTGCCACGTACGTGAACTGCATACCTATAGGCCACTGTTAGCTAAGGGGTGCATACGACTGCTCTTTGAGCTGAACCTGCATGTGACCTGTATGGAGAACAAATTCTGGATAGAGTCAGCACATATTTATATGCATTTTATATATGAATCACTTCAGCCTCTTCAGTGTAACTTTTATTCTTGAGTGATTGTCTCTTAAGCTTAGTTCTTTGCAACTGTTAGTGATAATAAGGACACTTATAGCAATATGACTACTTTTATGAGATGAGCTTACATTACTGGTATGCATTTAGAATGTATACAAGGAAGATGTGTACACATTCTACTTTGGTATATGGTATTTATAGTGTCCACATAACTACGCATTTATCAGCAGATTAGTTTACAGCGAATGACAAAAATCTATAATACTTGTACAAGGTGCAACATATAATTGTATTGTAAATCACTTGAAGTAGACTAGCTCCCTAACCTACTGTATATTGTATAATTTGAGAAACTGCATGTGCTCTGCACCACCATCATTCATGTGTATACCTTAATTACTTAACATGTGTAGGGACCTGGATATGAGGATTGCCATCAGTTATTCCACACTTGAAGCAAAGGCAGAGATGACAGCAGTGGCAGAGGAACTATGCCGTGGGGTGACTTTAAGGTGAATAAAGTATACAATTTGTTTCACCTTATACAATGCATGTGCTATAGTCTTGTGCTCTCATGATCACACCCTTGTATACCCTCCAGTTGCGCACACTTTGCGATTAAGGGGGTTACTGATTCTCGAGTGAACACATAGCAGTTGATAAATGGTCATAGTAAGAGGTTCCGACCATGAAAGTCTTCATCAGACTGACAGTTACTAAACTGAAGTTCAAATGGGAGGATTGGCTTATACAGCAAGATGACAGGATGAAATGGTAGATACGGCACACAGAAATCATTGAGAGAGCACAAATCTGTTTATAGATCCCGTTGACATGGTAATGTGCGTCTAAATGATGTTTCTAAACGTCGTAGACACCCTGGGTTTTGTTTCGCGCCGTGGTCTATTTCGTCTAGCCGTGTTCTAATTCGACGCACGGCATTCATGCCTATGCTCTAAATAACGATTTAGAGCATGGGCGTGGCACGCGCGGCATTCGCGCCTATGCTCTAAATAGCGATTCAGCATAGGCGTGGCTTGGGCCCGTGGTCTATAGCAGAAAAACTGCAGGTGCAATAACAATAGTAGCTAACTCCACAACATACGATGCACAGTTCGCTCGGCTTACTTGTTTCGTCGACAAACAGGGTAACGCAACAATCCGGCATGCAGCGGCCTACGAACCAGAGCCGGGAAAGGAACTGGTTACGAGCTGGGAACAGGCTTAGGACACCGCTCTGGGAAACGCTGTGGCTGACGGGGCTGACAGTGAGTAAGCTTACGTTTAGCTTACGCGCCGCATCCACTGCCGACCTTAAGGAACGTCTGCTGTGAGATGACAAACCCCATAACCAAACGACGTTTTCTCGGCCATTGTCAGAAATTGCTAACTACTTCCGGAAGACGCGTGATGATGCAAGTACGAGTAGTTAAACTGATTTGCTGCCACTCCTTGCCCAATCGTTGGGATCTATAACACTTAAATGCTGACCAATCAGTGTCTCTGAAGATTTAGACCACTCGCCCTCGTGCCTCGTGCTCTAAATCTCAGAGACACCTCTTGGTCAGCATTTAACTATTACATAGTGCTTGCACTCTTGTGACATGTTTCACACCTCTTTCTCAAATGAAAGTTTGTACAGCTTCACAAACAAGAGTGAGTATATTGAAACCTCTTCAAAAGCACTACAATGACATATAATTATATTCTAGACAATGAAATACTAGAGAAGCGTTTGTTGTAATCCTATGAAATTCAAACTACTTGTCTATGACGCAGTATCAATCATAGGCTGAATGACTGGTTCTTGTGTGCACATTCACTAGCATGTGTACAAACCTGTACTGCCATCTTCTATTGTCCCTTAATTATATTAGTTGTAGCAAAGTGGTAATGTTCAGATTCTATTCTCAGATTCTATACTGCCATGCACCATCATTTACTGTTGAACCACAGGGAAGGCTGCTTGTATGTGAAGGAACCACCAGGATGCTCCATTGAATATGCCCGCCGGGGCAAGTACACCATGTATCTGGTCACCCACCGTGATAAAATTCATGGGGACTGCCCTTACATACTGGCCCACTGCCAAGTGGAAGATTGCTTGCATCCTAAGAAATTGAGATCTGCTGCAAGGGACCTGGAGGTTAAGCTGCAATTAGAGAATGAACACCATGAAGTGGAGGTTTGTCTTCAGCAGCTAAGCATGACAGCAATTAATGTATATAGTTATCTATATTGCAGTGCTTTCTTAGGATTCACTAGTATCATGTAGCCCAGACCCTTCCACCCTGTTTTCGCACTATATCCGTAAACAGTGGAAAGGTGCTGGCTATTTACGTGAGTCTAAGCACTCACATGACCCACGATGCTTGCATACAGGAAAGCAAGGTAAGTATATATATTGTAGGGATTACTGGGGATTATCTTCCTTTCATTGTCACAAGTGTTCAAGGTATAGTCTGCTTGCTTATCATACAGGATTGTGGTTGCAATTCCTTAAAGATCTAACGCTGTAACATGCAGACACAGTCCAACATACAGTCCCTATATCTTACACACAGTTATGGAACTGTCAGTGGATGGCTGACTTTGCTGTTCTGGTTGGGAAGACACCAGAGGAGGCATTTGCTCTCAAGTGCTGTGACCTTTCAAAGATCAAGGTCCATCCCAAGGACAAGAGCAAAGTAAATGCAGCTTCAGTTATCAAATAGTTGGACTCATTTGTTTCCTGTGCCCTGGAACTGGCTCTTATTGACAGAGATTAATTCTTATAATTTCTTGATACTTCAAATTGAGACAGCTAAAATGGGATTATTATTGTGCATTGTAGTTCATCATGATACACCCACAGCTTTGTACATATATTAAACATGTTAGTATATTGATGCATGATATACAATTATTGTGCATGTCTAATTCTTATTGATGGTTAATTAAATTAAATGTAACAATAGAACAATCCATTACAACCATTCACAATTATTGTCCTACATATGGTCAACCAGGTGACATGCATGCATGCATTGAAGCATTGATATAAAATAGTATATATATACTGTGCATGCATAGAGTTAACATATATATAATGAGGGCCAGCTAGGCCTTTTCCTTGACCATGAATGTTGTGATTACCCAAATCTCTTAATTCACATCTTGTCTACAGCTCTATATAGCTGCCTGCCCTTCCTCCTGTACATGCCTCATCCAACACCATCACCATCTTCACTTCATCAAATCATCTTAAAACCCATCTACAATCTCTTCCATAAAATAATTATTATGCTTCTCCAACGTTATTCTTTCATTTGCCACACTGTTGCATCTCAACTAAAAGTGCTCTGCAACGTCCATGTCTCCCAAGCCACATTGTGCGCAACTTCAATCCTCTCTCGGCAACCGAACCCCTCCACCTGACTCCACACTCAGCTCCGCCATTCCACCTCTGAGTTTAGCAGAAATCAGTCTTAGGCCTTTCTCCTTACCTGCGCACACCTCGGCTTACACCCCCTTCCATTGGACTCGGTAGCAAACCCAGTTTTGATCTTTCCTTTGTTGTTGATACAAACTCCTTACTTACCTCCAAGCACATGCAATCTTTCAATGTCTGACTAACTTTACTCCCTGACACTCCTTAATTTCTGCTACTCAGCCACTTCACTTGTCCACCCAAACTTTTCCAAACCACATTTAAAGTGCACCCACCACCATACCTTGCTTTTTGGTTCCTGTGCCTCTAGTGCCGCCAACCTTATCAGCCTTTTGTCGTCCATACACATTGCCTTCAGCCATGCAAACTCTATGCACCTTCTCTTAGCTTCCCATACCAGTGGAAGCATCATCATCATCTCATACTGCAGAGCCACTCTTGGGTGCCAACACCCCACCTCCAAAATATCCTGGCTGCACATATCTGAACTTTCTCAAGTGGACCCATCTGCTTACAACAGCCCCACACCCCAGCTCCATACAATGACACCGAATGAACTAAAGCCTCTAACAACCTATACAAATGACTCCTTTTCACCTCCCCAACACTCATCTTGCAGCTCTCCAACCATGCATACAGCCAGGGCCCTTGCCCCTGCCTCTGCCTTCGAGTCAACCATTACCCTACTTTCCACATACTCATTGATAATGCACCCTAGATACTTGTACTCAGTTATAAGTTCTCTATAACCTCACCATTCATGACAAATTTTGTCCCGACCTCTTCACACCCTTTTTCCTCATTGCATTAACTCACATTTATCACAACACACCTTTACTGACCACTCTGCACTCCATTCACAAAGCACCACCAATTAATGCCTCCTCAACTTCAGTTCTCCTCATCCTCTGCCAACATAACCATGTCAACCGCATACAACAGTGCTGCATGGGATCAGCTGAACTTTGCATTTGACTCCTATATCTCTGCCCTTCTTAGTTTGTCAAGTAGCAAGTTGATGTATGAGACCATTCAATTTGATTCACAGTCTATCATCCAGTACATTAGAAAGGACATGAGGGCAAAGGAGTTCATTTTTCATTATTTGTTGTAATCATCTAGATAATGAGATACACCAAAATGCATTATTAGCTGGTGATCTGCTCTGATTAGGAGCAGTCTGCACAGTGCGGGTATGATGGGTCTGGCAGGTGAGGATATCCTGCTAGCTAATTAAATGGTTTTATTATTGGCTCTGCATGGATAGGTAGAGTTAACCTGCAGCTGGTGATCCATATAAATGGTGAATAATGAAAGTTGAAGAGGCTGGGTAAAAGTATGTGGGCGGGGAGGATAAACTGTGAATTGATTTTGCCTGGCCTAATGAGAAGAGCATGCATTGGTGACAGAATACACCCTTGGTTGAGACCATTCACCACCCAAAAGATTCCCTAATCATTTAGCCAACCTTCACTTCACATCTTGACTCCATGTAAGCTGCCTTCAAACTCCATCATTGCACCTTTTAGTCTAATTCCTTCCAGGCAGTCCCATGCATAACTTCTATTGCTTCATGATCACCGTCAGCCATCGGCCTTCTTAAAGTCAATAGCTAAATGAAGTAAACATCCTGCTGCCTTATCTTTCTACTTCTGCAGAGCCTATATCACTTCCTCCCTATAGTAAAGGCCCTACCATTACTCCAGCCTTCAACCGCTTCTCTGTAGCTAATTCGTTATATCTCGCTAGCTACGGTGCACGAAACCTAAGACAACCAACTGTGGGCCAGTTCTAACTGACCTAGATAGAGAGGTGGCTGCCCTACAGAGGTAAATTGCAATGCTTTATTCCTATTTAAGGTTAAGGAGGCTGGCTGCTTTAGAGAGGAGGCGACTAACTCAGTGATCATTTTAGGCAGGTTCCACTGTAAAATAGCTATAGTATTATGATTATTATTATCGTTTCTTGTTTTCACAGCAGCACTAGCTGAGAAGTTGTGTATCGGTGGCCCAAGCGAATCAGGAACGAGGCTATCTACCACTTGACACAGACAAGACCACTATCCCATGACCTACAGAGGGCCAGACTAGGGTTACTTGGTCATTGCTTACGGCTGCCTAGAGATGCACCGGCCCAAAAGGCTCTAGACCTGTCTGTGCATGCAATACCTAAGGCTGGAAGAGGCAGGCCCAGGACCTGTTTACTGAGCACCCTAAGATCGGAGCTAGAGAAAGTGGGCCTGAATCTTAGAAATGCAAGTGGACTGGAGCAGTTACGTATCCGTGCAGCGGACAAAGACAAGTGGGAAGAGACAGTAGAGCATATATACTCTGCTTAGATATACTTTTTGTTATCACAGCATGAGTAATAATGTATGTGTGTGTGTGTTCTTGTTTATATACAAACCACCAGCTACCTATGTATAGAATTAGCTATAAGTATAGCTGTGTGCAAAATGGCGTACCAGAAGGCAGGCTATCCTTACCACCCCCGACCCGGCAAGGACATTGCCCCGGTCAAACGCCACAACGTTACAATGAAAGTAGGTGAAACTATTTCCCTTTGTCTATTGCACTGTATTGAATGCAAGAGTGAACCTTACCAACAAACGCTCCTGTGCATGCAGTACATGCATCGCTCTGAGTTAGCTAGCTTGTACTTAGCTAGCTAACTGGCTAGCTGTTTGATTGCATCATAAGACTTTACAGTTCTAAATCATCAGTATTCTTTCGTACAGTCGTACTGGTATGCGATGGAGCTCTGCTCTGACTTATATTAGCTTTCCCCTTAGCTATCTATCTATTATTCCATTGAAAGCACAAGTGTTTCAAAGGGGGTAGTTAATATCACAAACAATCAACTTGTTGTTTAGAAACTACCAATTGTCATAACCCCATGGAATGTAGCTACTGTATAGCTTCATTTATTATACTGTTTATGTTTACGTACATATAATTATTATCAGGTATACATTGCATAATTATTGCACTAGCTATGTAATATGTCCATGCATTTGCTCAGGCATACTAAATCTCAATTGCCATAGAATTATGTTGTACTCCTATATAATACTCTATAGTTTGATGTGCCGTCCAGTTCGGTAGGACTGGTCATAGGGACAAAGGGAAAGCAGCTAAGGATGATGGAGGAAGAGGCACAGCTGGATAAATATTCCATTGAGGTCTCACGCCATGAGGTATGAGCTAGTGGAATATTACCAAGCCTGTCACAGTGCATGACAACTGTATTTATAGATTGAGTGGCCATTTTATGTGTGCACTCTTAATTTACTGTAGATTCTAGATTACAATTGTTACTAGAATATAATTCTAGCCATGTCTGCATGCTGCTTGCATCTTTATAGTTGGCTTTGTGTTGTATCCCTATAGACTTCACCAGGTGTGCACACAGTGAGTATCAATGGTCAGCAGCACAACTGTGAGGCTGCAAAACACAAAATTGAGAAGCTTGTTGAATTATCAACAAAGAGGAAATACCATGACCAGATTGAGGTTTGTGCATGGAATGCATTTTTCTTTGCTACTGTATGCTCATGTTTGTGTTATACTGTACTGCAGAGTGGAAATTTGTGAAGGTAAATGCACAATCACATTTGCACTATTGCCATTTTATGGTGGACTTCCACTCTCTCAGTTTGATGTGCCATCCAGTTCAGTGGGACTGATCATAGGATTAAAGGGAAAGCAACTGAGGGCGATTGAGAAAGATGCACAACTGGAGAAAGGTGCCATCAAGATCTCACAGTATGAGGTATGAGTTATTGCAATCATAGCAGGCATTTCAATAGTGACAGATGTGTGTATACAATGGCCACTTGATGTATGTGTTATTAATTTAATGCATAGAACAATCATAGTCAGTCATAGCTTAACCACTCCCCACAAAGAGGAAGGGTCAAGTACCATCACACACAATAATTGCAATCTAGAGCAGCAAGCAATTGTTACTTTAAATTGCAATTATTGCGGCCGAGTTGTTTACGTGTGATTAGTATAGTCAGTGTGCCTATTTACATAGTAATGTGTACATACTAGTTGAAAGAGCTAGATCAAAAGCTGCACAGGTCCATGTGCAGCTTACAATGTCAACGCAAGGCAGCCTGCAGTGGTGTACCTTGCTTGCAGTGAAGTGACTCAAGAAGGAGTTTGCATTCAACCAAACAATGACCCTATCGCTTAGATTTTGTTAAGAGTATAATTATGAAGATGCAAGGCAAACAGGTTTAATTCAGATTTAGTCTAGACCACATTAGTTTTGCAATGCCTCCATATGTTCATGCCCTCCCTCATGCATGGATTGAGTGTCGCCTGTCTGTGGAGTATCACTGCTCCTGTAATGTGCCAGAATTGCTCGTCTGCATGCTTTGTACTTATTATTGTACTGTACTACACATCATGCATGCTGCTTGTACGGTGTGTAATTTCCTTGTTTCAGATTGTGTGCTCTATTTCTCTGTTCACTGTAGACTGCACCAGGTATGCAAACAGTGAGTATTAGAAGTCGACAGGGCAACTGTGAGGCTGCAAAGCATAAGATTGAGGAACTTGTTGAGTTAACACAGGATCAGAGTGAGGTGTGTGCATGGAATGTATTCATTTTTCTTTGCTATATAGTATATTCTTAGTATTCTTTCGATGCTCATGCTTCTTTAATCACATACTGCAGCATGTAGCAAATGTTGCAAAACGAAATACACAATCTCACTTGAAAACAGCTATTTTTGGTTTATTTTGCGATGTGGGTATTCCACAGGGAGGAATCTAGAAAACTATGTATTTGTCTATTGCCAAATGGTTTTGGTAAAGAAGTTGAACCCCCCAAAACAGGAACTTATTTGGTATTGGGGATGTGAATGATGCATGTTACATGTAGACTGGGTTGAAGACCTGCTGAAAGTAGTGGGAAGCATGTTATGCCATGTACCATTTGCGATATAGGGAGAGAGTTGGAAGGCTGACCATTTTCCTGGACTTATTCACAGAGTAACAATCACTGCTGATGCAATAGGATTCAGGCAACATACTTCTGTTGCTTTCCCAGGTGTATATCCTACTCAGGCAACTATACCATGTAAGCAGCTGTACATTCCAATTCTAAAAATGGTGGAATAAGAGAAGAGCCTGGCAGGGAAGCACCACAACAGTCCCACATCTTATTATATAATGCACATTTTTGTTGTACGGGATATTCTCCTTCAGTTCTGGACAGAACGTCACGAAATTTGGTAGGATTACGACAAGGTGTAGTGTGAATAACCTCGTCGAGCCGAAATTTGGTTTAAGGTCGTTCCATCAGAGTTCTTGCCACTTTTACGGTTGCCACCATATCTAAGAGATAGGGAGAAGATCGTGTTTTGTTTTCCAGAAACTCCTCCTTCAATTTTCCACCAATCTTCACCAAACATGGAAATGTACATTACGGGGGGTGATCTAAGGTGGTTAGCGCCTTCACCACTGGACTCTTTTAGACAACATGGATTAACATAAATAAATTCTGTGCGCACATAGTTTTACGGAGCGAGTCTACGGAATGCTCCCAATTCAATGGATGGTTCTGATTGGTTAAACGCTCAACTTTCAAACGATATGCTGCGAACCCACCCGAAGGGCGGGCATTCAGCTAGTCAGGCTAACAATCCTAGCAACCTTAGAGGACAAATTTTATTATGTTCATAATGTGGTTTGATCAAGTCAGAGAGCTCGAGAGTACCACTAATAGTGATCAGGTCTCTCGATCATTGATCTGCTTTTCTTGTGATTATTCGTCAAATGTCTCATATAATTTTGAATATCTGCCGGTTGCCATTCTGTTTAAGGTGGCAGAAGAAATGGTGCATGGCTGCAGCTGGCAGACAGGGTATTGTGCAAGATTTCATTCAGATAGAGCAGTAATAGTTGCATTGCATTGCTAATTGGCTGTTCATGCACCATGCTCTTTAGAATCATCATGATAGAATTATTATTACTTGACTTTTTAGGTGGGTCAATCTGCAGGTGCTGTGGAAAGACACAAGCACCTTTCTTTCATCACATTCCTTGGAGACTCAGATGAGGTAGTGTTTAAGCATTACAAGGGCATACCTCCCAGTAACTGGAAGAATGATGAGTTGTACTTTCTGGAAGCATGTCAGCAGGTATGAACATGCCCCAGGATATTTCTATTAACTGTATGTGTGATGTGAGGCATTTGACAGTTTGTGTGGTTGCAGTGGTGGGTGCAGTTTGTGATTACTGGACACGTTTTCATTATAACAAATAACTACTTTACTTGGCTGTTGTCCGACTCCATGCTGATTGCCACTTGCCACAGCACTGTTCCAGTTGGTCCTTCTTTCCTGGTTTAGCCACCCAGTTGTTTTAACTCATACTTTGTACCATTCTTTTGGTTAGAGGGTGGGTATATGCATAACTGTCCATCATACAAGCTCTATGATGTAAACAGTAATTGCTATTGGCTTGCCAATGTGTGGTTTCCATTGTTGCTGTGTAACATTAACAGTTAGAAAACCTTCTTCAAATCGTACTATTCTAAACCATTTAATTTCTTATTGAGCAACCAAAGAAGTCAATTTTCTGAAAGACAGATTGAATGGCAAATATGCTGTTCTTATTATTTCAGCAAGCTAGTGCAACATGCATAACATAGCCATAAGCAAAACTGATCTGTACATTGCTACTTTTAAATATAGGAAACCAGAATGCCACCATCGGAAGACATGCACCATTGTCTGCGGAACTACCACATATTGAAGAAGAGCCTGTACTCATCCATGGAGAAACACCTGAGTAGTACTCCTACCTATCTGAAAGTAGAAATAAGGTATTGTACATGCATTCCTGACAGCTAGTTGATAGCCATGATGTAATTTCACTCTCCAACAAGTGTTCTGCTGGCATGTGTGTGTGCGCGCGCACGTGTGTGTGCGTGTGTGTGTGTGTGTGTGTGTGTGCATGCGTGTATTTTTGTGCCTGTATCAGTGCTCTAGCTAGTACTGTATTTTGTAATGGTTAGAGCTCACTTTGCTGGCTTTAAGCATTTTAGTGTACATATGAAAATGATGCAATGCCAGTCAATTAAGGTTTCATATGATTATGAAGCTTTGCTTTGTGCATTATGAAACGTCCACCTGTATTGCATCATTTGAATCACATTGTAAAAGTATGAAGCCAAAGTGTTAAAGGGATCAAGTGACCTTTAGCCAATGAGATATGAGGGAATCAGGTTGGAATATCACTTTAGTTTTTAATACTGTAGCACTCAAATCTGTGCCAAGAGAGAGTGATGCTCTCTTGTATCATTGCCACAATGAGCACCACTACTGAGAGCTATTCATAAATTTACCACATCGATTGCCAAATGAAGTGCTGCCAGCTTGTGAGATGCACATCTGGAGTGAGTCGACTGCTTTCACAGTCATGTGGCTACTTTGCTTGCCCACCTTTCATAACTGAATGAACTCCAGGACTTTCCTATCCAGTGAGCCCTGTCATCAGCTGCCATTCCCAGTAGGAGGGTATATATAGTAGCTGACATTGTTGTTGACACTGCTTGCAGCCAGCATTTTTGTCATTAGAGGCACTGGCAGTCTCTCCCACCTTGCTTTTGGGTCTACAGCACATTGCTGAACAGCTATACAAGAGAAATGTGCCTTATATGTGGGGATGTAATCTAAACCTCTGCCATTCCACCTTTCTGAAGAATCTCTTTTACTGGAATTCACGCGGTCAGCTTTAAATTATGAACGAAGGTTGAAGTGGGTGGCTATAATGGAGCTATAGGCTGTACAGTAATTATATGTGGCTTAATTATATCCACAGTATCCAAAACCTGCCTGGCATTACGTATTTACATGGTTGCATGCCTATTCTAAGTTTCTCTGGGTTGCTGATAGCTGCTGATGACCTCCTGTCAGGCACTGCATTTTAGAATGCATCATTCACGGAGTATAGGCCATAGATGGAAATAGGAAGTATTAGGAATTACCTCTGTCCTGATGTAACCAAGGATGCATTAGTAAATTGAGCACAACAGTCAGAGATGACTTTGCCAGCAATATTGCAATTGCGTATGTAATAAGCCTACAAATGATTTAAGTGTATAGCACTGAAATCCGTTTGTTGACCTATTTTTGCAACTTTTCTTTAGGTGCTCCAATACCTTACGGATGCGGGCAATTTATGACTTTCAGTATAAAATGTGCATGTAAAAAGTATGTGTAGAACGTTCTCCTGATGCCTAGCTGTTCACTAACTGAGTGCAATGCAAACTAGTTTTTTGAGCACATGAACTGTTGAGTTCGGGCAGCGTCTCTGCAATTATAGTTTAATTGACGTAATTTTCACATTTTCATACAAGTTGCAACATACACACTTATATGCTACTTTTACTCTGTAGGTTTGGTAAGGTTCTCTGGAGGAGTGAAGGCCAGAACTGTGTTTCTGATGAAGTATTGAGTGGGAGGTACCAAGTAAAGGACCTTGAGATGGATGGTAAGGTGTCAGTGGAGGGTGTACTTGGAAGAAGAGACATTAAATGGGACTTCCAGACTATGTAAGTGGCATCCCCAGCATTGTGAATGATATGTGGTGGTGATGGTAATGAGCATGCATATTAAAAATGCTAGCTTCATCCCTGCCTTTGTTGGGCATTGCCAGACTGTTTAGCACTCATCGTCACAGCCACAATTAATGAAAATGGTAGGACTGCCAAGCTGACCTTGTGTAGTAATACAGACAATCCTGGGACATCTGACCAATTAGATTTTCATGATGTCAGTCCTATAGCCCTGTGGTCTACATTTGCATAGCTTATATGGAATCTCTTGCCAACATTTATTTATGAAGATACTAGCTGCAATACCCGCTTTCGGCGAACCCTGTAGGAGGTTTCAGTGTGTCCTCCTGTAGGGGTCCAGTGTATACTGTAAGATGGTCAAGTGCTTCCTGTAAGGCAGCTGCCAAGGTGAAGAGTTCTCTAGGCTTGAGATTAGGTAGAATCCCCACTGTACTGTGGCAATCCTGTTAAATGGCCACCATGAATGGCAACTTTGTTTGCAATCATACGGCCATTTTGGCCCCCAGGGCTGAATTGTCTAAACCAATCCCATTAAATGGCCACAATACATCTTACCATATAGTTCTATTTCTGAATTGCGTTTACACTAGCCGCTTTTTTGGCTTTTCAAGCATTGCAGTTGCACTATCGTGCCTATGCAAACAATTATACGCAACCATAGATACTGCACAGCTACAATGTTACATTTTAAATGTCTAAGGGACTACAACACGTCCTGCATTCTGGTCAAGCCATGGATTTGGCCCAAACGAAACGCCTATGGCAGAGGCGGGAGCGGGAGAAAGCCCAGCATTCCTCCGAAACATCAGAATGTAAAGAAGAATGGTTAAGAATGCAGAGAGAACAGGACAGTGCCTAGCACGCTGGCAGAGTGGTCAAGGCAACTGAGACGGGCCAGCCTGCTACAGTTAAGTGCTGTCCAGAGGAAAGGACGCGCTGCAGAAACTGTTGCAGAGACAGAAGCACAATTACAGGGTGACAGAGGAAGGCATACAGCACTTCTACATGCAGAACTCATTATTGTCTTATTCCTTGCTCAGGCTCGCCCCACTGATGATTATCATATGCCTAGTATAATATAGATAAGGTCGCAGAATCACCATACCATAGGTTTGTATCTATGTGCTGTAACATGTATTTGTTATTGTTTGCAGCCTTTCAGATACAACTATTCCAGAGTGTGTGAAAGCTGTCGGGTTTCCTGAAATAGGAGATGCTGACAGGATTGACGTAACGTTAACCATACGCAGAGTCTTGGTAGATGATGAATACGTGATTCGTATGAGGCAAAATAAGGAGAAATTTGAAATTTTAGAGGTCCTATTGAGTAATTTCAAGCACAAGAAATTCATTTTTGACTGCCTCAACTTGGAAAGGTACCTATGAATCTCTTAATGTTTACATTGTAGGGCTATATAGGTATGCATACAGCACCTTGCATACATGCATGCATTCATGCATCTGTACTTGTATGCATTCTTAGCTGTGAGTGTATATAAGACATATCTTATCTACGCAAGGTGTTACACTCTGTACTAATGATTTTGTATAGCAAGGAAATTTTGAGATTTTGTCCATAATCTTGCTGTCTCTAGTTCATGATTGCCATAGTTTGTTCACTATACAGTACTTTTTTGGTTGGTTGTCCAAACGGATGGTTGCAATCAGGTATCGGTTAAAATTATTGACCTAATGACATCATTTTGGCGAGACCATTAGTATACCTAATTCTGTTGGCAGACAGCTGTGCAGGAGATTCAGGGTATGCATGTGGTGAAGGCAGGGGCTGGAATTGCCGACTGGTTGTGATTTTCTCAGTGATCTGGAACGCAACGGTCAGAAAATGTTGCACAAGATCATTACAAGTTTGTTTAGCCAGTGCGCTGTCTGTTCACTTATCATGAAGATGTTTTCCTCTTGGTACAGAAACATCCAAGCCATTCTCAGCCTTAATAGTTCAAATATCTTCCTGATTCCAATCACCACTGCTTCTACTAGACTTGTAGCTGGCACAGATAATGACATCAACAGATCGATAACCAATAGCCAATAATGATTGCAAATAACCAGTTGGGACAACCAATCCACAAAGTACTGTATAATACATTTTGCTATTCCTACTTGCACATTTTGCCTTGCGGTATTTGGAGGAACGAACAGAAGTGTTGCTTTCTCAGGCTTACAGAGATGGTTTTATGCCCTGGCAAGAGCTACCCACTCCACTGATAGCCATAAAGAGGCTACCATTCTATAAGGACTTAATTGACGAATTCTACTACTGCAATGTTAATTGCTTCAAATGGCCAGGGAGACCATGCATGAATTACAACTAGTTCTAATTTTAACCTACTCCATGTAATGCTTGCTTTTGGAAACTAGTTGAAGTCTGGTCACAGTTTGTAATGGTACATGCAATTGCTGTGTAGGGACCTGGATGTCAGGATTGCTGTCCAGTGTTCAACTCAATCTGAAGTAGTGGAAGAGGTGAAAGAAATTGCTGAGGAACTATGTCATGGGATGACTTTAAGGTGAATAAAAATACTTTTCATCCACTTGTGCTATTCCTTTGCACTTGCTTTCACTAGTTATTGGGTCTCTATTCTTACACTGCAACGTCTGGATTCCCCCCAATTGCATAATATGTTTGGGTATATAGTAGAAGCTGAGACATCACAATTCAAGACACTACCAGTGTATGAATAATGTAGGAATAGTATGGTATCCAACACAGAGGCAGCATTACCTTTCAGCAGGGCAGCAGTGTGCTGGATTGTGTGGCATTTAGTAAGCGAACCACCTGTAACCCAGATCAGTCATCTGCCCAGCCCTAGTAACAAACTCTTGAGCCCTTTGGACAACAAACCTGAAGTAGGGCCACATGGTGGGTCCTAGCTGTACTTGTTGCTCTTCTTCACCTCAGCTGACATGGCCACTTGCACACTGATAACTGTAAATTGTGTCCTACGGGTCCTGGACAATGATTTGAATATGAAGCACCAAACTGTGCAACATGTACTACTGTGTATTGTGCAATTTGATTGATGTTGCTGCACTATATGCGTGGATGATGGCAACTGTTAATTTTAGCTATTATTTAGGGAAGGCTGCTTGTATGTGAAGGACCTTCCAGGATGTTCCATTGACTATGCTCGCCGGGGCAGGTACACCATGTACCTGGTCACCCACCAGGATAAGGTTTATGGGAAGTGTCCTTACATACTGGCCCACTACCAAGTGGAAGACTGCTTGTATCCTGTGAAGTCTGGACCTTCCCCAGGAGGCACAGAAGTTAAACTACACTTCCAAAACAATCACCACGAAGTGGAGGTTTGTCCTCTCAGTCATCTGAGTGCAGTAATGTTTGTATTGCACTATGCTTCTCTAGGTTTCACATGATGACACACAGAGCTAAGATGAATAAAAAAACAAAATAGGAAACATTGATTCCTTTGCCTATCACTAGTGCTATATATCAGGCATTTGTTGTGAGATACTACTGTCTGGCCTCTTTTCTTAATGTACGGGTTTACTGTTCCAAAACTTGATTATTGCATTATTGTAACACTGTAACATGCGGGCACTATTCAAAGTATACCTTTTGCATTTACACACAGTTGTGGAACTGTCAGTGGATGGCTGACTTTGCTGTTCTGGTTGGGAAGACGCCAGAGGAGGCGTTTGCTCTCAAGTGCTGTGTCCCATCAAAAGTCAAGGTCCAGCCAAAAGACAAGAATGAGGTGACTGCTGATTCAGTTATCAGAGAGCTGAATCCATTTGTTGCCTGTGCCCTGGAACTGGCTCATATTGACAGAGACTAAATATGTTTGATTTGTCCTAGCTCTTAAGACTGCCATAATTTTAGAATATTGTTTATAATCATGCCTGGTGATAACTATACTTTTACCAAATAGCTATGTACCTTAAACATCGCAGTTTACCTTTCTACACTTGCTATACTGTAGCTTATTTTAATGTTTATGTGTATAATTATACTTCATATAACCATGCATGATTCCCTTAAATTCACAGTACATTGTGTGCACGGAATCATGACTGTTCTGTCACAAATGCATGTCTGTCTTAATTAATTCTAATTAATGTATGATGCTTCTTATAATGTGTGCATGCGTGAAGAGAATTAATGCTACAATATTATATAATTATACAACAAAATTGCACAGTCATGTATAGATTAGATGTACGTGTCTGTAATGAGGGTTATATTCTGTATGAGATATAATATGACTGTTGTGTGTATGCATGCAATAATTATAGTTATAATTATTATACTTCACACTCAAAGCAGTACCAGTTTACCAATACTTGTATTCAAATTTGTACTAACTGATGCATAAATGCACATAATTGTGGACAGTATTTTGCACACATAGTATTGACAGGCTTGGCTAAAGGTGTTTGAGTGTAGGCATGCACACATATGCATATGCAAGTACATGAATGTGTATTTATGTACACACAATCATGCAACCATGGCAACTGATACCAATACTGGTGTAGTTGGTAGGTTTGGCATAATATCCAGTGATTACCATTCAATCTATTGCCTCTGCAGTGGCTAACTGCATGCAAGCAATCGCCCTCTTTCAACAAAGCTTCAGTCATGCATGATGACGGTAGTCTGTTTCTGTTGAAACCACAAGTGGCAAGCAGCCAGTCACTCAACATCAACCATTAGTACACCACACTGATGAACCCCAATCAGGGCAAAACAGCTGTCTGCATATGCATGTGGCTCTTCCATCTTTGTTGAATGACTGGGAGGTGGCGACCACTGGTTGCCAACTCAAAAGGGTTTTGTGCCCCCCTCCCCCCTCCCCCCCCCCCCCCCCCCCACCACTAACTCAGACACCAATACTGGTGCATTGTTGGTATACAGGTCGGGCATAATATTCAGTGATTAGCATTCAATCTATGTCGACCATGATAGCAGGGTGCCCATTTTCGGCAGCCTTCCTGCTATGTACAGCAAGTCACATGTCAGCAATTTAAGTCAGTCCTTTTCCAGTTTGAAGTATCTGCATTGGTAGTAACAGAGTGTTATAGCTGCTATAGAGACAATGAGTTCAAAATTTGGGCTGTCCAGCTAACTATACTCTGGAGAAAATTCACACAGTTCATAAGTGAGCCTAGGTATTCACTGATGCAATCACTTCCAATATGCACCATGCTGGGTAACCCAATAGGACCCTGAACATTTGTATGGCTGAACACAAGTGGTCTATACAAATGACACCAGCAATATGGTTTAAAATTGCAGTTTGTGTGGCAAAGAGTCACCACAACAATGACTGGACGGAAGCCAGGGTGATGAAGTTACAAGTACTGGAAGAAGAAGAACAAAGGAAGCCATCTAAGTCAGAATTTCAAAAAGCAAGAATTATAATGAATCTAGGCAAGGGCTCAGTACTCTCCTTAGTCTGGAACAAACACAAACCTGGATCAAACACAAAACTTTATAACTTAAATCCCCTCACACATTATTATTAGTAGCATTTACACACTTAGACCTCATAGTATGTTGTCATCTGCAGCTGCATATCATTACCTCACACCTTAGTGATGTCATGCCGTTAAATGGGTAGCCACCCCTCGATCACTACACTCCTTATCCTGTAAGCAGTTAACTATAGACCCTTGGGTTGAAACACCCTACAGTTGATCATGAGTTGTTTCTTTTCCAATTGCAGTGAGCGCATCATGCAGTATAAGGGCTATTTTAGCCATTGGACCCTCCATCACGATCTAGCTATAATTAACCTATAGCATTGGGTTATAGACTTAGCTTAACCTATAATGACCTATAATAACCTACCTTAACCTATAATAGCTACATACTTTCATATTACTATTATATAAGTGTACACTACTAAATTAAGATGGCATCAGTAGCTACTCTGTTCCAATAGATGTCACAGTACAAAGGACTAGCTAGCTATTGAATCATTGAATGCAGTTTGAAATCCATTCTTATAATTATTGTTCAAAATTGAATACGAAATGAAATATCACACGTCGCATTCCGCATTCCTATGTCGTTAGTAGCAAGGAGGTGCAGTTATGACATACAGTCAGTGCGTCATGAGTCGTGTGTGAAGGTATGGTTGATTTTATATCATTTTGCTGAGCTGGCTACTGTAGTAAAATGGCGTACAAAATGGGCGATTCTCACCGCCCCGGGAAGGTTGTCCCAGGCCGACACCACGGTGTTACAGTGAAAGTAAGTGAAGCCATTCTCGTATGTATATTTTACTTGAATGAAAACGAACACAACTTAGCTACAAATGAGCGATCTTTAGCCTATCAAGTCTTGGAACTCTAAGAATCTTTCCGTGTTAGCCACAGTTAGACTGTATTGACGAATCTTTCTTTTGGCCGCCATGGAATGCGATAGAAATGCATGGATGTAATAGTATGGCTTATGCGGTCGCACAGTCACATTTTGCGGCATCTTAAGCTTGTAAGGCTTGGCGTCTCTTCTGATGGCTGAGTAGATAGCTAGCTAGCTAGATGGAAGAAGCCCGGCCTGCTCCGGCGCGCCCAGGCTGCCAGTGCTGGCGTTAACATTCTTCCTGCATGCAAATACCAGCTAGCTATATACTATAGCCTTTTTAGTTCTATTGGCAACCAATTACTAATTTATAAAGGCGTAAGTGCTTCTATTACTCTGTTACCCGACAACTACCTCATCTGTACGTACTTAGCAGCAAAATTAATTGTTTAACCATATTGTGTATGCCCATGGCTATCGCTAGCCCATAAGCAACTCCTATAGTTTTGGAACTTCCTGTTTCCATAACTCTATGGAATGAATTATTGCTAATGCGTATATATCACTCTGCCCATCTCAGCATGTGCTCTGACTGACATGACTGTTGTTTTAAGCCAAATGATTAATGGTTGATCAGGTTTTCATCACAACTATAGTAGTATAGTATAGTCACTTGGTTAAATCATTTGTCTTATTGTCTAATTGTTATACTTTGACTTTCTTAGCTTAATGTTCCATCCGATTTATGTGGGCGGATCATAGGGAAAAAGGGAACAACAATGAGGATGATAGAGAAAGAGGCACAACTGGAGGAATTTTCCATCGAGGTCTCACGTTATGAGGTATGAGCTAATGCAACCACACCTTACAGCAATGACAGGTGTGTATGTAGAAAGGCCATTTGCATGACACACTTGCATGGGTGAACGCTTGTTGTTGTTGGGGCAAATGAAGCAAACATACATTATGAGGTAGCTCGACTCTATTGCCTGGGTGGGCTTATACGCAGTTTGTCTGCTTGTTTGCTCCATAACTGTCCTATCTGTGCCGGCCAGTCTTTTTCTGTGTTCCACCACTATTACCTTTAAGAGGGGGGCACTGGACCATTAGGCATGTGAGGAGTGGTTAGTGGATGGTTAGTTGTGTAAGCAGTTGCCATCCCTTTGCACAGTGTAGTAGCTGAATGCAGCAGGACCTCTTGACAAAGTATGTAATGCTTCCATGCAATCCTATTCCACATGACTAGTGGTGTGTGTACCTTTCAAGGAGGGTACAATGCCTTGTTTATAGCTGCAAAGAGGGTTGTTTTGGGAGCAAGAAGGGTTCTATAACCTTCGAAACTGCTGAGAGAAAATCGTGGCATGACATTTATTGGCTGCACTGCATGTAATTATCTCTGCATACCGTTTGCATGGTTTAAGTTTATTTTAAGTTGTAATCCATTAATTTGTTTCACCTTGTTCACTTACTATATCTATAGACTGCACCAGGTTCTGGTATGCAAACAGTGAGTATTAAAGGTCAACAGCACAACTGTGAGGCTGCAAAACGTAAGATTAAGGAACTTGCTGGATTGTCAATGGAGAGAGAACACCGCGACCACATTGAGGTGTGTGCATAGAATGAACATGGTCATTTTTATTGTTTTAGTGTATTCTCTTGATATATGTGTTTCCGTATACTAGCTGTAGTGTTAAAATGATGCAAAATTAATATTTAATAACGAGCAAGCGCGGCCTTTGGCCGTGCTCGCTTTGCGTTGCGTCGCCCAGTGGACAACGCAGGCCATCCATCACCATTTGGGTGATTGCAGCTGGGTGACACTGCCTGGGTATAGTGCTGATATTGTTTGCATTGTCATGCACTTGCATGCACATATAGCTACACCTACACCATGTCAAAAGTATTGCTTGGTCATGTCTTTCCTTAGCCAATATGCCAGTGCCAAAACCAAGCAAGCTTTCTGCCCAATAGCTTACTTCGCCATAGAGAAAGGGCTTTCAGCAGCCCCAGCGCTGACAGCTAAGGTACCTCAATAACGAAACATAAAATAGTTAAATACCCATGTACCGATAGCCAGAGCAGTTCCCTCACACCAGAAAATAACAATAAACTTCTGCGCAAGTGCGCCGCGCCTGGAAGACCCAAAATGAGGAGCGCGGAGTGTCTAAAAGACGGCTGGCGGCGGGGCACATTCACACTGCCAGAGCGGCCATGTTTGCGGTTACGTCATTGAGTCGTCCAATCAAATGCCCGTTTTTAATGCCACATACAAGCAAACGAACGAATGAACGAACGAACACACAGACTGGAAAAGATTAAATATATTAAGGATTTATGATTATAGCTATATATGCATAGTCTATGTAGGCTACGGTTGCTTTTATATTATTTTGCTGAGCTGGCTGGCGGATGTAGTAGAATGGCGTACCAGATGATAGGCCAGTCTCGCTGCCCAGGGAAGGCTGCCCCTGACCGATGACCCAGTGTTAGAGTGAAAGTAAGTGAAACCATTCTTTTATGTATATTTTACTGGAATGAAAACAACAGCACAACTTGACTACTAATGAGCGATCTTCGGCAAATCAAGTCTTGGAACTGTGTCTTTCTGTGATAGCCATAGTTAGACTGTATTGATGAAGCTTTCTTTTGGCCACCATGGAATGTGATGGTGCTGCATGGATGAAATAGTATGGCTTATGCGGTCAGCACAGTCACTTCATGTAGATTTGCAGACACTAGCCAAATGGACAATTATTTCCAATGGTTTGGTATCATACAGCTACCTTCATCAGGGAATACGTACTACTATAATAGATCTGATTCGCAACTTGCATGCAGAGCTATAATATATGCACATGGTCAGTTGCTCATATACGTATATACGTACATGCTCAATGTATTGCTATATATTGTACTTCTATTATCTTAGTTTGATGTCCCATCCAATTCAGTAGGACTGATCATAGGATCACAGGGAAAACAATTGCACTTGATAGAGGAAGAGGCAAAATGTTCCATCCGTATCTCACATCATGAGGTACGTATAAACTAAAGGAATTACCAAACATTTCGGCAGTGACAGATTTCTGTAGAGTAGCCATTTGAAGTGTGTGTGATGTTCAAATGTAATACATGGACTATCATTAGCTCCTGTGATGCACAAAGTGCCAGCATTACAGTGTTCTCCCCAGAAAGTGCTTTTTAAGAAGGGTGCACTGGATTATTAGGCATGTGAGGAGTGGTTAGTGGATGGTTAGATGTGTAAGCAGATGCCATTCATTTGCACAGCGCATTAGCTGAATGCAGCAGGACCTATTGACAAAGGATGTAATGCTTGCATGCAATCCTATTCCACATGACTATTGGTACCTTTCAAGGAGGGTAGAGTACCATGTTTATAGCCTCGAGGAGGGTTGTTTCGGGAGCAGAATAGGTTCTGTAACCTTCACAACTGCTGAGGGAATGCTGCATGCAGCATAGCATTTTATGGCTGTACTGCCTGTAATGGTCTCAGCATGTTGCTTGCAAGCTTTACATTTATTGTAAGTTATAATCCCTGTCTCAGCTTGTTCATCATTATATCTATAGACTGCACCAGATTCCGGTATGCAAACAGTGAGTATTAAAGGTCAGCAGCACAATTGTGAGGCTGCAAAGCGTAAGATTGAGGAACTTGTTGAATTGTCAAGGGAGAGAGAACACCGCGACCACAGTGAGGTGTGTGCATGAAAAATTAATATTCATTTTTAGCGGCAGGCAGCCCCTATATTGTTTTCAAATTGAGATTTTGTTGTATGGTTTCATGTTACGGATCAAATTATAGACATAATACATGAAGCTACTATTGTAAGCTGATGCGTACATTTATATTGAATGTATTGGGCAAAGTATTGGGGTATAGAGAGTTTATATTGTCGGCCATTTTATTCGGCCAGAAGTGGACCGTGCGTGAGACCAAGGGACTTTCAAAACCGGCTTCCAAACATTGTTTTAGGAACTTTGGAGGTCCTCTTCCGCCACTAATCATGGAACAGACTCCTACAGCACTTCTGGTCAATGGGCACAGAGACAGCTTCGGAACAGCGCCCAACAGATCATCGACTTGCATAACCCCGTGTATTCTTCCATGTGGACCGCCCGCCTCAGAGGCCTTCACTCTGCCGCCCTAAACACATGACAGGAGTAGGAACTGGTGAGCACCGTGCTTGCCCACCTGTACTGTGCTGAAGCAAACTATGTAGGTAGCTTTTGCCATAACAGAACACTAGCTACTCTGGCGACTGTGGGTTCCTTGGTACATTATGTTCTTGTAAGTACTCACTGTAATATTAATGGCATGTGCTGTAAGCAGTCGTGTATCTGTCTCTGCTGGAACTTTCTCTCTCTGTGTGTGTGTGTGTGTGTGTGTGTGTGTGTGTGTGTGTGTGTGTGTGTGTGTGTGTGTGTGTGTGTGTGTGTGTTTGTGTACATGTGTGTGCTGAGGTGACTGAGGGCCTAACACAATGTCATGCTTACCTATAGTGAGTGACAGAGCAGCAACAAATGGGAGCAAGTATTTCGAATTGGGGCTGCAACCCCACAAGTTTTTTAACTCGAAATAATTGTTAGTGTATTCTCTCGTTACTCGTGTTTCTGTATACTATAGTGTGGATGATGTAAAATTAATGGTAATTCACAATTTCATTTGAGAAGTATTGTTTTGTGGTTGTACTATTAACATGTGTCCAGTCTTATTCCAATTGCAAACGGCAGTGAGCATCCCTATCTTCACTCTATAGTAATCTATATTAATACAGTCAGCTCTATATATGATTCTTGGTTGTGATCTCTTGGTATTTTTCCATATCCAAACAGTATTATACTCTCTTCATGTACTATTCCTGTATACCTCACAATTGCTCTTTACTCTTGACTTGAGGTATACATGGCTACATGTAATAGTGACTATTACTATTACGTATAGGTAAAAGATAGTGCTTCCTTCCACGCACAAGAAGTTTGTCTTGTTGCTGTTCCAAAGATAGTCAGTTACAATGAAATTTTGCTGTTTGTATGACTAGTGAATAATATTGTTTTACTTCTGGAACTGTCAGTTGGTTCCATTGATGTGTATAAATATGTATCACACTGTATTATTGTCATGGTACTTGTCTGAATTTATGGTATACACTTTAACATCGTGGGGTTGGACTATCACAGTTTTTGCTGATCAACAGCCATGTTTCATGCCACAAAACATTAGTCCAGGATCTAACTAGCCAGACTAAACCCCTTTAACCGTGAAAGTAAAATGGTGAAAATTACATAAACTTGCAACTCGTGAAAGTTTAACCCCACACCAATTAAAGTGTGTAGGGTAAGTGTTATTGTGATACCTGCATATTTTGGTGTTGTTCACCATGGGATTGGGTATGAGACAACACATCAATGATCAAGCACTGTAATACATTTGCAGCAATGCCTTTGACATTACTATTTAATATGTGTATTCATGCGTTTTACAGGTGCAGCAGTCTACAGTTAGTAGGAGAAAAGACAAGCAGCTTTTCTTCCTCACATTCCTTAAAGATTCAGATGAGGTCGTGTTTAAGGATTATGAAGGCATACGTCCCAGTAATTGGCGGGATGATGATTTGTACTATCTTAAAGCATGTCCACAGGTAAGAACGTGCCCACATTCTGCATTACTTGTATTATGTATATGTACGAGCAAGCATGGCCTTTGGCCGCACTCGCTCCGCGTTGCGTCGCCCAGTGGACAACGCAGGCCATCCATCACCATTTGGGTGATTGCAACACTGCATGCCTGGGTGTAGTGCTGACCTTGTTTGCATTGTCATGCACTTGCATGCACATACTTATAGCTACATAGCTATAGCTACATGCACCTACACCATGTCAAAAGTATTGCTTGGTCATGTCTTTCCTTAGCCAATACACCAGTGCCAAAGCCAAGCAAGCTTTCTGCCCAATAGCTTACTTCGCCATAGAGAAAGGCTTTCAGCAGCCCCGAGCATTGACAGCTAAAGTACCCTAATAACGAAACATAAATAGTTAAAATACCCACGTACCGATAGCAAGAGCAGTTTCCTCACACCAGAAAATAACAGAAAACTTCTGCGCAAGTGCGCGTCGCGTCTGGGAGACCCAAACTGAGGAGCACAGAGTGTCTAAGAGACGGCTGGCTGCGAGGCACATGCACACTCCCAGAGCGGCCGTGTTTGCGGTTACGTCATTGAGTCGTCCAATCAAATGCCCGTTTTTAATGCCATGCACAAGCAAACGAACGAACGAACGCACAGACTGGAAAAGATTAAATATATTAAGGATATAGTTTAAGGTTGAATGTTATTGTTCTTAACCTTCTGGCCATGAGGAGGGGCGATTATATATGCAGGTATAATCCCCCACCCCCTCCCCAAGAAAAAATTACTAAGAAATTGTGATCAAGATAAAATGTTCTGTAGGCCTGACTGGCTTTGCCACTAAGCAGCCCTCCAAAAACATAATTATGTTCTGCCACTGCTGTTGAGTTGTTTATGCTGTAATGCTGTAATAGGTTGTGACACATTAGCATTAATTAGACAAATTACGACCATCATAAATCTGCTAAAACTGTTCTATTGTTACACCCAAAATATTTTCAGCCTGACTACCAATGGAAAGACTGTAATGTGTGTGCATTAGAAATTTCGGCAAGTGCAGCTGCAGAATCACTCCATAGCTATGTAAATACCTGCATGTAAGCAAACTGACATATGCAGTGCTTTAACATGCAGGAAACCAGTGACATGCCCCCATTGGAAGACCTACACCATCGTCTGCGGAACTACCCTCGACTGCAGGAGAGCCTTCATAGAGCCATGGAGGAATGCCTTAGAAGTGATCCTGTTCACCTGAGGATAGAAGCAAGGTATATATGGTGTATGTGCATATGTGTCTCATTGTGTTAAAATAATGGGATATAATATCAATAAAAACTTAAATGCAAACACATTAATAATCCTGACAATCTAGACTTATTACTATGTTATAATATAGCATCCTGGGAGTGTTCAGCTGGGAAATCACAGTTACCAATTCAAGACTCTTCTCTATAGCTACTCTGAAATGGATGCATGAAGGTTTTAAAAAAGTACGGTAGCTATAGTGGAGTACAATGACCTGGGTTAATGTGACTCATTTTATTCACACTAACCTATAGTAAATGCAGCCTGGTACTGTAAGCTAATACTACATCACACACGAGAAAAGGGTTGGTTCTCCCAATATAAGCTTGATCTAACACAGTTTGAAAACTTGCGACGTTTCGACCAGATGCTCTGGTATTCCTCAGAGCGAAAGGAGAAAAGCTAGTATGAGCACCTATCTTATAGCTGTGCATCCTATCATTCAGCAAATGATGGAATACATCACACGCACTATTGTGTTAATTTACTTCATGTTTCCTTCTCATCATGTATGACCAGGTTTGGCCACGTTCTCTGGAGGGCTGGTGGCCAAAACTGTGTCTCTGATGAGAAATTAAGTAGGAGGTACAAAGTTAGGGACCTTGAGAAAGATGGTGAGGTGTCGGTGGAGGGTGTACTTGGAAGAAGGGACATTCAACGGGATTTTCCGACTCTGTGAGCCGTAGTTTGCACTCGTATGCATTGTGGTACAGGCGATGGAGGTACATGTAACAATTTGTACATTATTATAATTATACTAGCCACAATCCCACCTTTGGCGGGCATTGGTGAGCTGTGCAGTTTCAGTGCATCTACAAGCTGTTGTAGCTGAGGACCAGCTTGTTTTGGTAGTAGTAGCTATAAAATCTATAGTGATTGAACTTGCACCCAAGAGAGATAGTGTACGTGCATGGTTGCACAGTCATGATGCTGCCCACATGATTGCCCAGTTTCAACCACATCTTGGTGTAAACTATTGTTCTCTGTAAATCCTCTTGTGAACCTGCACCAAATGAGATTGACTGTGGAGCCATATCCAAAAATTGCACTGAAGGGTAGTGGACCGACTTGTCATTCCCCTGGCACGTGTGCTACACTTTACCATTTGGCACACCCTTTTCTTTATCATTTCTGGTTCTTCTGATATAATAGTATAATGCATAGTGCTGTTATACTATAATGCTTTCTCTTTGGACCATAGTACTAGCTGCCATGCATGTGAATTGAACAATCTCGAGTACAGATTTTGTCACTGTATTTAAACAGTGCATTATGCATCGAGTGCCAAATGTATATTATGTTATACATTGTAACATCCTTTTTATCTGCAGCCTTTCAGACACCACTATTCCAGACTCTGTGAAAGATGAATCAGATAAGTTTCCTCAAATTGGAGATGTTGACAGGATTGACATAACCATTTGCAGAGACGAGGTAGATGATAAGTACCTGATCCGTATGAAACAAAATGGAGAGAAATTTGAAACTTTAGAGGTCCATTTGACAGACAATAACAACTCATACGTCTTTGACTGCCTCAACCTGGAAAGGTACCTAAGTACACGTTTAGTCTTAATTTACATGTTGGTGTGAATGCTGCAAGATGCATACCGTGTACTTGGAAATAGTCGTAAGACGAAATTTTTGCAAATTTTGCAAAAATTTCAACCTTTACGAATATATAATTTGAGAACATTTCCCATTTGTTCATAACTTGTACATTATACTGTAAAGGTTTGCCTGTCTTGTACACAGCTACGCATGTTAACACTGCATTGCACTGCACGCACCCTTAGCTACCTCGTACTGTGTTTGGGAAACTCTTAGCTACCTCATACCGTATTTTGGGAGATAACCCGGCGATTGGAGAAATATGTCCACACTGGAGCACTTCTTTAAGCCTGCCAGCGGTGCTGGCAGCAGTTCTTCAACAGCAGTTCCAGTGTCTGCCTTTCTGGCTGCCCAGAAGGAAGTGGCCAAGAAAATGGAGAAGATTGTGACTCCTAGAAAGAAATGTGGCAGTTACGCACTGATTTTGGAGGAGTTGAAGGTGAAAGTAGCCAAAAACGCAGCGGAGAATGGTGTCAGCTCTCCACTAAGGCATTTTAAAAGCACGCAAGATCTGGAGTTGAAGGAAAGTACCGTCCGTAGTTGGGTCACTACGTACCAGAAGAGATTAGATTCTCTTCACAAGGAAGGCAAGCCAGTTACGATGTTCATACTGTCAGAAAGAATCCTCTCTGCTATGTGTCTCCCTGCTGCATAGCAATGTTTCTCCATCCGTCGCCATCCATATCTCTTGATATACATGATATCCATGCACACAGCTTGCAAACCCGAACAATGCCGCCATCTTCTTTGAATTCAAATACAAATTCATTGGTTATATAACTAAAATAAATAGTCCCCCCCATTCAGGAAAATAAAAACGCAAAATTTTAGTTCAGCAGGCAATTCACGAAAATTTTGTCTCGCAAAAAATTTTCAAGTACACGGTACATATGTGAGTGTATATATGCAACAGATACTTCCTCTTGGGGGGCCCTTTTTGCCAGTTTTTAGCCCTAAGCGGTAATAGAGCTACTTTAGTTTGTGTTTACTGCATACAAACAACCACCGCCATCCCTACATATACATAGCACTACCATGCTGTCTGATACTTCTGCATAGAAACTAGCTGTGATTCTATATAATTCACTGTGTGTAGCTTAAATTATTGGGGCGAACCTGAACGAGCCCCACTTAGTGCGTAGTGTAGCTGGAAGTGCCAGTGCCGTGTGTATAAATTGCTGGCTGTCCATTTGGGCCACGAGATTAAGTTTCGTCGTAATATTTTGAACACACCAGGGGACTGCAAGATGTACACTATGGACACAGGGGACTGCAAAGTGTCTATATAGACTGTATAGTGTCTACACCGTATAGTTCTATTTCTGAATCCCAATTATACTGGCATTTTGCATGCCACAAACATTGTGGTTGCGCTATCGTGCACATTATTGGGCACGGCATAACTACAGGCGTCGCCGGATGTGATGTCACTACATTCCACCCATACTTCAGCTCATGTGGAAGTGCTGCATATTGGCTGCAGAAAGCTGCGCGAGGTAGACAACGCAAACGCACGTTGGCTGCTTACTGCCCGTACTCTAGCTTAACGTTATCTGAAGAGACTTGGAGTATGCCAACGATGCCCAAGGCATCCTGCTGAGTCTTCATAACTTTAAGCATCAACGATGCAGCTGTTATTCATTAACTCTCCATCTCTTGCAACACATCCACTTGCCCAATTCCTATGCAAGGCAGGCACGTTTTCTTCTTTAAAATGGCTGCGAAGCACCAATGTTTACCAAACATTCAAACCTCATTTTACTGTGTTGTGCTTTGCACAGTCGCTTGCTGCTGATTGCCATAGAAATAGCACATGCACTGCTCAGGCGCACCCCACAATGCTCTGCATTCATCTAGTACCTTAATGTTTGTGCAGGGATCTGGACATGAGGATTGCTACCATCTGTGTACCTGAGGATGCCAAACCTGAAGTAGAGGCAGAGATGAGAAAGACTGCAGAGAAACTGTGCCAAGGGATGGCTTTCAGGTGAAGATGGCACTAATGTACCTGCATAAGCTCAACTGTAACGCTGTTCATATACTGTTAAATAATAGATGTATGTAGACGTACTATTATAGGCAGGCCGCCTGGTCCCCTTATGGTGCCATATTCCTCCTAATCCCATTACTACATAACAGTTTGCCATGCAGCATTGCATGCTTGGCTTCCTGTCAAAATTAGCACAGACACACAGACCTGTGCAACTCAAACACATGCAATAATTATCTAGCTACTACTGTATTGATTGTGATCATGATGCAAGGCCTTCCACATTGACTGTTTACGAATTGTGCAATCATCCAGTTTTCCCATATAAATTGGGGTTGTTGCTGAATGTGCCAGACCTATTGGCTAATTGTCAACATAGAGTTCTCAACCAACAGCTGCACATGATTACACTATGTTTCCAAAGGGTTTTGAACACCAGAGGTGGGGTAAGAGCTGTCTTTTCAGTGCATGGAAGCCAAATGCAGTTCAAACGGCGTTGTATTTGCAGTCATGCACTGTTGAACTTACGTTGACATCATTTTCTGTAGCTTACTGTGGAAGATTTCTGCATTGGAATGGTATGATTTTCTGTGAAGTCACAGCAGGCAAGCATCAGTAGACCTACCAAGAAAAGGCTTGATTGTATACATTGTAGTATTAATTTTGTGGACAAGTTCAGAAGATTGGAACAAAATAATAGAGATACTGTCAATTTGAAACAACATTGTGTGTACTCCACAGTCAATTTTTATCATCATTGCAGTTTGCCTGTTCCGAATTAACCATTTTGCTATGAATTCATTGTGGCATGAGGCTTGGCCAACTGCCAAAGATAATACAATAACTTCAGCAATTTGCCAAAATATATTCCCTCCAAAAATATCCAGCCATATGGTATTCCATTACAGGGAAGGCAGCTTGTATGTGAAGGACCTTCCAGGATGTTCCATTAAATATGCACGCCGGGGCAGATACATCATGTACCTAGTCACGCGTGTTCATGAGGAGTGCCCTTACATACTGGCCCACTACCATGTGGAAGACTGCTTGTATCCTGAGAAGTGTACATCTGCCACAGGAGACATGGAGGTTAAGCTTCAGTTCAAGAACAAGCATCATGAGCTGGAGGTTTGTTTCAGTAGCAGAGCATGCAGCAATGTGTCACCGTGTATACTGCAGTGCTTAGTTAAGATTCTTGTGATGACACACAAAAATGTTTCAATAATGGATGGTAATTAAGTCAATTATAGGGATAGCTTTCATTTATTTGTCCCAAGTGTTATCCATGCATTTAGCTTGTTTATTAAGACTTATAGTTGTGTGTACTGTAACAGCTGTGATGTTCCAAATACCATAATATGTACTAACACTACGTAGCTATAAATAGCAGTCATGTAGACACACTGTCCAGCTCCTCTTTCCTATATTTCTGTACCTCTTACACACAGTTGTGGAACTGTCAGTGGATGGCTGACTTTGCTGTCCTGGTTGGGAAGACACCAGAGGAGGCGTTTAGTAGCAAGTTTTGTGACCTTTCAAAGATCAAAGTCCGTCCCAAGGACAAGAGCAAAGTGACTGCAGATTCAGTTATCAAAGAGCTGGATCCATTTGTTGCCTGTGCTTTGGAGGTGGCTTTTTCCTAACAGAGACTAGCTTTTATTTTCTCTATGGCAGCTAACAGTATAAGTAATATTATAACCTTACTGAGTTATATAATTTTATATACAATACAATTGTAGATAATTCTACTTTAAGGCAGTGCGCATGTGTGCCTATGTAATTTACTTTGCTATTATATGCATGATTTCATGGATAGTATAGTAAATTTTATATAGGTGTAATATGCAGAATATTCGAGTTGCATGCATATATAGCTGCTAGTTCACAATTTTATACCCCTACATATATGGTTGCACAGGCGCAATCACCATACTATAGGTACGTATATATTTGCAGCCATTCAGATACCACTATTCCAGACTGTGTGAAAGCTCTCATGATCAGGTTTCCTCAAATTGGAGATGCCGACAGGATTGACATAACCATGTGCAGAGTCTTGGTAGAAAAGTACCTGATCTGTATAAGACAGAATGGGGAGAAATTTGAAATTTTAGAGGTCGCTTGAGAAATTGCACACTTAAGAATTCATCTTTGACTGCCTCAACTTGGAAAGGTACCTATGAATACCTTAATGTTTACATTGTACATATGTACGGCGGCCTATTACAGCACCGGGGCTACATACAAGAAGCTATAGTGTATACATGTCCCATGAAAGAGTTGTGCAATATCAGTAAGTTGGTAGCTGCATGGCCTATGTAGCTAGTTGATTCGCTTCCTCCATTTGTCTCTGTCAGCAGCACATCTTGAAATTTCTGCAGCAGTCATATGTCCTCCCAGATCACTAATGATTGTTTTGAGGAATGTCCTTCTGTTTCCCTGCCCCCTTCGCATAGGACCTGAGCCATTGTAAGGCTATAGGTATGCATGCAGCACCATGTATATATACATGCATGCATCCATATGTCTGTATATACTTGTATGCATATGCATTCCTAGCTGTGAATGTGTGTATAAGGTACATCCTAGGCCTATAATCATGGTCTACACAAGGTGTCACACTTTGTGCATGTACTAATGATTTTGTATAGCAGGAAAATTATGAGATTTTGTCCAAAATCTTGCTGTTTCTATTTCATGATTGCATGCCATAGTTTTCAACATAATGCATTATGCTATTCCTATTTGCACATGTTGCCTTGAGGTATTTGGAGGAACAACCAGAAGTATTACTTTCTTAGGCATGCAGAGACTGTTCCATGCCCTGGCAAGAGCTACCTACACCACTGATAGCCATACAAAGGCTACCATGTCCATAAGAACTTGTTGAATGCTAGTACTGGTTAATTGTAGCAAATGGCAGAGCATAAAGTACACCAGGAAGATCCTAAATTACAATGATGCTCTAATTTTAACCTACTCCATGTTATGCTTGCTTTTAGAGACTAATTGGTTAGTCACAATTGGTATAATTATAATGTTGCATGCAATTGCTGTGTAGGGACCTGGATATGAAGATTGCTGTCCATTCTTCAACTCAAACTGAAGAAGTGATGGAAGAGATGAAAGCAATTGCTGAGGACGTATGCCATGGGATGACTTAAAGGCGAATAAGTAGTTTTCATCCACTTATGCCATTCCTTTGCATCCATGTTTGCTAGTTATTGGGTGTCTATTCTTACACTGTAATGTCTGGATTCCCCCAATTGTATAATATGTAAGCGAATAGTTTGTGAGCAATACGTAGCAGATTATTCAACAACCGAATGCAGGACGTTTCTGCCCGAAGGCTTTCGTCAGCTGTGTACAAACTGAGAATAGACAGTGTGAGACTGGTTTATATAGCTATGGGTGACTGTGTGACCAATCAAATTCTAGGATTAAGTGTACATGTGTTTAGCCAATCAGAAACATAGTTATGTGTACAGGGGGTGTGACCAATGAAAAAGATAAGAAAATAGTGGGGTTGGAGGGGGGGGGGGTAAATTCCTTGTAAATGTTGCTGACTTTGGCCCACTGGTTGGACTGGGACAGATCTCCCTCCTGGTGTATGGTACACTGTGACAGCATCACCTTCTGACTCTTCTCCAATTCTTTCCCTTGCGGCTGGTCCTCTCTGCGGTGTTCTTTGCCTTGGTCAAGCAATTTGGCCAGTCTCTCCCTTTTTGGCCAATTTTGCTTGACCAAGGCAAAGAACACCACAGAGAGGACCAGTCACACAGTCACCCATAGCTATATAAACCAGTCTCACACTGTCTATTCTCAGTTTGTACGCAGCTGTAACCCAGAGCAGTCATCTGCCCAGCCTTAGTAACAAACTCTAGAGCCCTTTGGCCAACACACCTGAAGTCTTGATTGCAAGTGGGGCCCACATGTGAGTCCTAAGTGTACTTGTTACTCTTCTTCACCTCAACTGACATGGCCACTTGCACACTAATATCTGTAAATTGAAGTCCTATAGGTCCTGGACAATGATTTGAATATAAAGCACCAAACTGTGCAACATATACCACTGTATTATGTGCATTTGATTGATGTTGCTGCACTGCATGCTTGGATGATTACAACTGTTAATTTGTAATTATGCTATAATTATTCAGGGAAGGCTGCTTGTATGTGAAGGACCTTTCAGGATGCTCCATTATATATGCCCGTCGGGGCAAGTACACCATGTACCTGGTCACCCATCGGGATAAAGTACATGGTGACTGCCTTACATACTGGCCCACTATCATCAAGTGGAAAATTGCCTGTATCCCGTGAAGTGTACATCTGCCACAGGAGACATGGAGGTTAAGCTTCAGTTCAAGAACAAGCACTCTGAAATGGAGGTTTGTCTTCTCAGTCAGCTGAGCATGCACTAATGTTTGTATTGCAGTGATTTTCTAGATTTCATATTAATTATACTGTAACACACAAAGCTTGGATGAAGAAAATCAAAAAAAATTATTTTATAGAGCAAACATTGATTCCTTTGCTTATCACAAGTATTATCAAGCTTTTGTTGTGGTTTACAACATACGTTTGGCCTCTTTACTTAACTTACAGGTTTACTGTTCTAAAACACAATTATTGCATTATTATTATAACACTGTAACATATGTAATTTAACGAGTTGAATGTAGTTAATGTCAGTGGCCTCGCCCTACTCTCCCAGTATGGGTCACGTGTTTGGGTGGAAGTAATGTAAGGTGAGACGGTGCAAATGGCGCCGTGGTCTAAGACTGCATGGTGGTGTTCTAAGACTCAAATCAGAGGCTATACTATGGCGAACGAATACAATGAGTGTAAAAGGACACTTGGGGGTTGACCACCCCCTTAAAGGCAAAAGAGGCTCCTGCCCCCTATGGAGCGATTCCTCGAGGTAAAGCTAGGTTATTAGGTGGCTAAGCTTACAGCCAGTCGATCCTTGGTATAATCTCATCTCCTAGGTAGGAAGGGGGTGCGTGACATTAAGCAGGCACTATTCAAAGTATACCGTTTGCATTTACACACAGTTGTGGAACTGTCAGTGGATGGCTGACTTTGCTGTTGTGGTTGGGAAGACATCAGAGGAGGCATTTGCTCTCAGGAGCTGTGACCTCTCAAAGATCAAGGTCTGTCCAAAGGATAAGAGTGAGGTGACTGCAGATTCAGTTATCAGAGAGCTGGATCCATTTGTTGCCTGTGCCTTAGAACTGGCTCATATTGACAGAGACTAGATACATTTCTCCTAGCTCACAAGACTGCTACTGATTTTAGTATGTTGTTCATGCTCATGCCTGGTGGTAATTATAATTTACTGAGTAGTTATGTATCTTACACATCACAGTTGACCTTTATACACCTGCTATAGCTTACTTAATGCTTAATCCAATTATACTTTATAATCATGCATGATGTACGTATGTAATGTAGTACAATCATAAGCATTATGGCTAATGATCAATAATTATTATATATTGTAAGTGCATGTGTTATAGCTCATAACATATTATGCATAATAGAATTTTGCGATGTTGGACAATCATTTGAATCCAGGCATATTATATGATTCCCTTAAATTCACTGTAGATTGCATGGAATATATAATGATTGTTCTGCCACAATGCATGTCTGTCTTAACTATAATGCATGATACTTCATAATAATTATGTGTGCATGTGTGAGGAAAATTACATAATAATTTTATAACAAAAATTGCACAATCATTCAAATATATAGATTAGAAGTGCCTTTAATTTTAATGAGGGTCAATTTCTTTGTGAGATATATTGTGTAGAACATGTCATAATACTTCACACTCAAAGCAGTACCAGTACGTACCATGCAATTTATCAATTTGTATGCATGTATAAAATTAAGGTACTCAAATTTTGGACAATATAGTTTATAATTTAGCATACATGCAGGCTTGCAATTGGCTATAAGTGATTGAGTGTAGGCATGCACATATGCACAGGTACATGGTGATGTGCTTATGCGCACACATGTGCAATCATGAAGAAAAGCGAACTTTGATAATAAATTATAAGTTTACAAATGGCGTGCTGTCGACGTCCACTTTCATGGGTGCACAAACTTATTTACAAGATATTAGGAACATGATATCAGCAGGGTGCCCACCTTTGGCTGGCTTCCTGCTCTGTACGGCGAGACACATGCTAGTGAATCAGTCCCTTTCAAGTTTTCAAGTATCTGCGCTGGAGCAACGATGGGTGAGGGTCAGACAGTGAGCTCAAAATTTGGGCTGTCTATATAGCTACAAATACTCTGGAGAACATTCACACAGTTATAATAAGGGAGCCTAGATATTCACTGATGCAATCACTTCCAATCTGTACCATGCAGGGCAATCCGATAGAACCCTGAACGCTTGCACGACTGAACACTAGCGGGCTAAGTATATACAGATGACACCAGCAATGGTATTGTAGTTCATGTGGCAAAGAGTCAACACAACATTGACCAGACAGAAACCTAGGTGATGAACTTGGTGCAAGGATACTGGGAAAGAAGCCATCTAAGTCGGAAGAAGCAAGAATTCCGTGAACCTAGCAAGGGCTTACTACATACTCTCTTCAGTCTAAAATCGACACAGGCCTGGATCAAACACAAAACTATATAACCTCCCCTTCACCCATTATTAGTATTTATACATACCTATATAGAGTCCCACAGTACTACTGTGTCACTAGCTGCATATCATTACTCACGCATCTGTGACGTCATGACATTAAATAAGTAACCATCCCTCACTACACTCCTTATCTTGTAAGCGGTTGGCAAAGACCTTAAGGTTAAGACACCTTGCAGTTGAGTTTTTTTTTTACAATTGCGGTGAGTGCATCATGCAGTATGAAGGCGATTTTTAACCATGCGTCCTCCGGCACAACCTAGCTATGATTTACCTATACGCATATATAGCTATGGCTTCATATTTTCATGTCAGTAGCTACTCGGTTCTATTAAATAGCTGCACAGTACCAAAGACTACTGAATCATTGAAAGCAAGAAATCCGTTCCTATACTGTACAAATTTAATACAAAATGAAACCTCACTCGTCGCATTCTTCGTGTACGGTTGTTCATATTATTTTGCTGAGCTGGCTGCCGGACGTAGTAAAATGGCGTACCAGATGGTAGGCGATTCTCGCCTCCCTGGGAAGATTGCCCTAGGCCAACACCACAGTGTTACAGTGAAAGTAAGTGAAACCATTCTCTTATGTATATTTACTGGAATGAAAGCAACAACACAACTTAGCTACAAATGAGCGATCTTTTAGCCAATCAAGTCTTGGTAGCCGAGTTGGTAGCTACTGTCTTTCCGTGTAGCCGTAGTTAGACTGCATTGATTAAGCTTTCCTTTGGCCACAATGGAGTTAGAGCTGCGTTAGAGCTGCATGAATGAAACAGTTTGGCTTATGCAGTCGGCACAGTCACTTTTTGAGACATCTTGTAAGGGCTTGACGTCAGCTAGCTACATGGAAGAAGCCCGGCCTACTTCTGTGAGGCTTCACCTGCTCCAAAGCAGTGTGTCCAGGCTGCCAGTGCTAACTTTAAATATTCTTTATACATACACATACCAGCTAGCTACGTATTACAACTTCTTTCGTTTTATTGGCAACCAGTTACTATATTAAGGCATAAGTGCTTCTATTACCCAAGAATTAACTCACCTGTATGGACTAAGCAAATTGTGTAACCATTATGTGCATGCCCATTTTCATCACTAGCAGATTGTAAACTAGAAGTATAGGCATGGTGTCAGTACTTCGGGGGCACAGTGTGGCCCGAACTACCTTAGAGCCCCCCTTTAAGAATCCTAGATCCGCCACTGTAGCTAGCTAGTTATTAGCTAGCTGGTGGGTTCTTTCTGTCAAGGGATGTATTGTGTATATTCATGTTGTGATGCACTTTAATTTGTTTGTCTGCACTTTATGACATGCAATAGCTGCATTGATATAGTAGGCTACTGCTTATATGCAGTCAGCATTAATTGGCAAGTACATAGCAAATTTGATCAAATTTAGCATGCAGTAATATTGCTTCAGTTAGATACTGCATGGTTACATTACTAGCTGGACAAATGAGGCAGTCCACCCTTACTCCTGGTTTGGAATGCAATAGTCTAAGGATGTCGTGTGACTTGACCTGTTCTGAAGATTGCTACCATTCATTTTCTCCATGTGTAGCTACACATCCTAAAGCTACTTTGTTTTTCTGACACACCTGTCACAAATGTAACGCTTCACGCCTCAGACACTTGGACCGATCACACCGAACTCTGTTATTAGCAACAGCATACACCGATATATGTGCGAACAGAAAAAAGGAACAACGGGACAAAAGCTATTGTACAGGCACGTGATGTGTGTGCAAGCATGCTAACCAGAAGGGAGATTGTGTACAGGAAATGATAATAATATAATGGTAATATGAGGCAATATGATGCATTACAGGAAATAATAAGCCAACAGTGTGTATGTGTACGAGGTACATGTGCATTACACTACACACCAATCCAATTACATCGTGCAGATTCGCAGACACTAGCCAAATGGACAACTATTTCCAACGGTTTGGTATCATACAGCTACCTTCATCAGTGACACACACTGCTATAGAGCCGATTCACAACTTGCATGCAGAGCTATAATATATGCACGTGACCACTTGCTCATATATCAGACAGCACGGTAGTGCTGTCTATGTAGGGATGGTGGTGGTTGTTTGTATGCTGTAATACAAACGGAAAGTGGCACTACTCCTGAACAGTAGAAAGAACCGGCACAAGAAACCGCATACAAGGAAGGGAGGCTGTACAGTATACAGAGTTAGCCTTACTTTGACGCGCAAGCGCGCCGTCGTGTAGAAAGCGTCGAAGCCTTTTTCCGCGTTTCGTCTTCTTATTCTTCTTCTCCGTCAGCTGTAACTCACGAACCGTAGAGATTAAGAGAATAATTTGCCCACAGTTCTACAGCGCTTTTGACGGGTAAGTTCCTTTTGTAGGTTTGATGACTTCGCGAACAAGTCCACAAATGGAGGTTTCCATACCTTGGGGAGATGGCCCTGAGAGAAAGACGCCATCTTACGCTGACGTAATTACACGTTTTAGACACGGTTTTCGACCTAATCCTCTTACAGTTGCTATTCAATAGTTCGTCAACGCGGGAAGCTGACTGTTCAGACTGGACATGCTTCGACCGACATTCGCCCGCGCGCCGTTTCGGAGGTTATCCGCGGTCGTGCCATTTAGCAGCCATTTTAAATTACTTCGTGGTTGCTTCCGGCCGTCATTTCCGCGTTCGTTTGGTGGTGCAGAGCATGTGCAGAGTAGCTGTCACTTCCGGTTCCACTCCACAAACACCCTGCATTCAACGGTGTAGGTATGGTGCAACTCTCTTGCATGCAGGTAGAGGCCGTACATCTAGATCGCCTGTGGTGTGGGCAAATATGTAGAGCCCTCTTAACAGGGAGTCAGAGTGGCAGCGAAATATGATTAGGATAGAGGGAGTTGCTCCATGACCAAGCCAATCTTGCCTACAGCTACAATTTCTTGGACCAAGTATTTTGGGGGGGGGGGGGGGGAGGGGGAGGGGCTACAGCCCCCTAACCTCCCTGTTCTGCCACCTAGCCCATATCACAGTAAACTTTGCAACATGATAGCCTATCAAAACAGAAGTAATACATCTTGCACCCGCCCACCATAGCCTACCCTAGGCTGCCCACCCACCCGCATCCCACAATGTGCTACACATACTGCCATGCATTCGAGGCACATTCATTTGTTGGCACTATTGTTTGGAAGCCTTTCAAGTAGACCAGCCATTGTACATGTTCAATTCGCATTCCATAAAAAGTCAAGAAACAAGGGTGTGTAAAAATGTTTCCTCCAAAAACAAGGGCAGATGTAGAGATGGTGCAGTGTGTCTCAAGGGCATAGCAAACCACCTTGCGAAAAAACTGTAGGAACAAGGAGAGCCAGTCCATGCAAAGAGGGAGGCCAGCCGGTACATGCACAACCGAGGTCATTAACATTCGCTAACTTTGAATACATTTCTACATCTGGCAACATTTTGCTACGCCACCTACTACTGCACACCCATTCCAGCTATTCAGCTTCATCTTTACACCTTCAGGTACAACCTTACAATTCGCCCATCTCTCTGCTTTGCTGTGCTCCATCTTCCCTTAAAATTTCCACCAGTTTAGCCCTGCAATTTGCTTGCTACTCAATCACCTTTGCTGCACATGCTCTAAGGACTCTTCCAAATCATTACGTGTTACCATGAAAGTGTCAGTTGCAAGCTCCTTATTCTTTGGGCTCTTATGCAGCTATTTGCTCTGCCATGAGACCCCGGCAAACACTAAGCTCAATTGCAGTGTCAATACTTACCATAGCTGTACACTACATCGCTGCCTGCAAACCAGCACACCCACTTTCATGCCCACACTGTTCACTGCCAATGCTTGTGAAGTTCATACTCTATATACGTACATCCAGGTAGCTAGTTTCTTACAGCATATCAGAATGCATCTGTACATGCATGCACCACGGTTTACACTAGACCCTGCAATTGCTATATAGCTGTACAGCCTTCCTCATCAGTGCTTTAGTCATGTACATGGGTGTAGGCATGCAGCTTGGTGATATGTACATGGGAAGATGCATAGCTGGGATGGAAATGCAATTTTAGCCGCGTGTGGCAGGCCTTGTTATTGCACACTCACAATTGCACATCAATATGCAAGTGGAGAAGTAGAGGATAGTATCAAGACCACAAGTGCAGCAAAATGTTGCCAGATGTAGGGATGGTGCAAATGTATTCAAAGTTAGCGAATGTTAATGACCTCGGTTGTGCATGTACCGGCTGGCCCCCCTCTTTGCATGGACCAGCCTTCCTCCTTGTTCCTACGGTTTTTTCGCAAGTTAGTTTGCTATGCCCTTGAGACACACTGCACCATCCCTACATCTGCCCTTGTTTTTGGAGGAAACATTTTTACACACCCTTTGTATATACGTACGTGCTCAATGTATTGCTATATATTGTACTTCTATTGTCTTAGTTTGATGTCCCATCCAATTCAGTAGGACTGATCATAGGATCACATGGAAAACAAGTGCGCTTGATAGAGGAAGAGGCAAAATGTTCCATCCGTATCTCACGTCATGAGGTACGTATGAACTAAAGAATTACCAAACATTTTGGCAGTGACAGATGTCTACAGAGTGGACATTTGATGTGTGTGTGATGTTCAAATATAATATTTGGACTAGCGTTTGCTCGTGTGACTCACAAAGTGTCAGCATTACAGTTGTCTCCCCAGAAAGTGCTTTTTAAGAGGGGTGCACTGGACCATTAGGCATGTGAGGAGTGGTTAGTGGATGGTCAGGTGTGTAAGCAGGTGTTATCCATTTGCACAGCGCAGTACTTAGCGGAATGCAGCAGGACTTCTTGACAAAGGATGTAATGCTTGCATGCAACGCTATTCCACATGACTGTTGGTACCTTTCAAGGAGGGTAGAGTACCATGTTTATGGCCTCGAGGAGGGTTGTTTTGGGAGCAAGAAGGGTTCTGAAACTGCCGAGAGAACACTACATGCAGTATGACATTTTATGGCTGTACTACCTGTAATTGTCTCAACATGTTGCTTGCATGCTTTAAATTTATTGTAAGTTATGATCCCTGTCTCAGCTTTTTCGATTATTCTATCTATAGACTGCACCAGGTTCCAGTATGAAATCAGTGAGTATTAAAGGTCAACAGCACAACTGTGATGCTGCAAAGCGTAAGATTGAGGAACTTGTTAAATTGTCAATGGAGAGAGAACACCACTACCACAGTGAGGTGTGTGCATGAAATGGACATACTCATTTTCTTGTTTTAGTGTGTTCTCTTGGTACTCATGTTTCCGTATACTGTAGTATGCTGTTGATTGAAAATTAATGGTAATTCCCTATTTAGTACCATTTTGTGGTTTTGCTTTAACAATCATGTGTTAATATTTGCACATTGCTAATTATAGTTTCCTCATCATGCACACCTTTACTACTGTGTCCAGTATTATTCCATTTGCATGCAGCAGTGAGCATCCCTATCTTCAGTCTAGTAGTGCAGTTAGCTGCATAGTGTTGTGATCTCTTGGTATTTTTCCATATCCAGACAGTATTATACTCTCTTCATGTACTATTCCTGTATATATCTCACAGTTGCTCTTTATATTATACTCTTGACGTGGGCTATGCATGGCTATATATATAGTGACTATTACTATTTGCGTATGTAAAATAGATGGTGTTTCCTTCCACACACAAGAATATTGTTTTGCTACTGTTCCAACGGTAGTCAGCTACAATTGGAATTTGCTGTTTGTATGCAGATAGGTAAAATACAAGTGAATAATTTCTTTTTACTTCTGGAACTGTCAGTTGGTTCCATTGATGTGTATAGTTATGTATCACATTGTATTATTGTCACGGTATTTGTCTGAATATATGGTATACACTTTAACATTGTGGGGTTGGACTTTCGCAGTTTTTACTGATCGACAGTCATCCGCCCTAGTTTCATCCTGCAAAGAAATAGACCAGGCTCTAGCTAGCCAGACTATAAAGCCATCTAACTATAAAAGTAAGGTGAAAATTGCAAAACTTACAATTAGTGAAAGTTTAACCCTGTGACAATTAATTAAAGCGTGTAGGCTAAGTGTTATTGTGATACCTACATATTTTGGTGTTATTCACCACATGACTGGTATGAAACAACACAGTAATGATTAGGCACTATAGTAACATTTGCAATGCCTTCAACATTACTAATTAATTTGTGTATTCATGCATTTTACTATTTTTAGAATGTGAGTATTAATGGTCAGCAGCTCAACTGTGGCGCTGCAAAATGCCAGATTGAGGAACCTGTTGAATTATCAACCAGGAAGAAATACCATGACCAGATTGAGGTTTGTGCATAGGATGCAGTTTTCTTTGCTAGTGTATTCTATTGATGTTCATGTTTCTTAAATACTGTACTGCAGAGTGGGAAATTTGCAGAGGTAAATGCACAATATTAATCACATTTGCACTATTGCCACTTCCACTCTCTCAGTTTGATGTGCCGTCCAGTTCAGTGGGACTGATCATTGGAATAAAGGGAACACGACTGAGGACGATTGAGGAAGATGCAAAACTGGAGAAAGGTGCCATCAAGGTCTCACAGAATGAGGTATGAGCTATTGCAGTCATAGCAGGCATTTCAATAGTGACAGATGTGTGTATACAGAGGCTATTTGATGTATGTGTTATTAATTTTAATGCATAGAATAATCATAGTCAGTCATAGCTTGACCACTCCTCACAATGGGGAAGGGTCAGGTACCATCACAAAAATGCAGCATGTAATTGCAATCCAGAGCAGCAAGTAATTATTGTTAATTTGGATTGCAATTGTTGCAACTGAACCCTTTTCATGTGATTAGTATAGTCAACGTGCCTATTTACGTTGTAATGTGTACTTACTAGTTGAAAGAGTTAGATCAAAGCTGCACAGGTCCATATACAGCTTGCAATATCTACGCAAGGCAGTCTGCAGTGGTGCACTTCACTTGGGGTGAAGTGACATGTGGAGGATTTTGCATTCCACCAAACAGTGATCTTTACCCTATCTCTTAGATTTTCTAGTATGTGTATATAAATGCAAGGCTAACAGATTTAATCCAAATTTAGTCTAGACCATATTACTTTGCAATGCCTCCATGTATTCAAGACCTTCCACAAAGATGGCCTGCATGACGCCTGACTAGGAGTATCGCTTTAATACGCCAGAATTATTAGTCTACTGTGTAATTATCAGTGCACTGTATATAATACATCTGCATGCTGCTTGTTTAAGTGTATAATTTCCTTGTTTCAGTTCGTGTGATTCATTTCTCTGTTCACTGTAGACTGCACCAGGTATGCAAACAGTGAGTATTAGAAGTCGGCAGGGCAACTGTGAGGCTGCAAAACACAAAATTAGGGAACTTGTTGAGTTGACAAAGAGGAAATATCACGACCAGAGTGAGGTGTGTGCACGGAATATACTCATATTTCTTTTCTAGTGTATTCTTAGTATTCTACTGATGCTCATGTTTTTAATCATAATTATACTGCAGCATGTAGCAAATGTTGCAAAAGGAAATACACAATCTCACTTGAAAGCAGCTATTATTTGGTATATTTTGTGATGTGGTATTCCACAGGAAGGAACCTAGAAAACTATGTAATTGCCTATTGTCAAATGCTTTTTGGAAAAGAAATTGAAGCACCTTCAGCAGGAACATAACTGGTGTTGTGGTATGATGTAGACTGGATTGAAGACCTGAGAAGGTAGTGGTAAGGGTGTTATGGACAGGCTTGAAGATATGCTGTGCCAAGTCGGAGAGCTCAAGTATATCATTGATCAGGTGTCTCTTTCATTGATCTAATTTTTCTGTGATCGTTGGTCAAGTGTCTCCTATAATTATGAATATCTGCCGGTTGCCATTCTGTTTAAGGTGGCATGGTGGCTGGTAGACAGGGTATTGTTGGGGGCGAGTGAATTGGTAGGTAGCTCGACTCAATGCTCTGGGCGGGGCTTATAGTTTGTTCGTCTGTACCATACCGTAAGTACCCTATTTGTGCAGCGTCCGCTTTCCCTGTGTGTTGTATTTATATATAGCAGCCAAAATGTCGTTTTATACCAGTACGCATTCATTGTACAAGCATTGTCGTTGTGCTATCAGACATGATTTTATACACAAGACACACACTGTATTGTACCATGTGCAACACATTTTGGGCACAGGGGACTGCGAGGTGTCTACACACGGCACACCATACCTCTCCTATTTGTGCAGCTCCGCTTTCCCTGTGTCGAATGCATGGCAGCTGAATGTCATTTATACCAGTACACATTCGTTATACAAGCATTGCCATTGCGCTATCAGACATCATTTTATACACAAGACACACACTGTATTGTACAGCGCAAAAGGCCAAACTGCACAGCCGGTACAGCTTCGGCTAGCTAAGGCCAGGCAAAGCCAGAGAGCGCAGCCGACAGGCAGAAACTGAAGTGTTGATACAGCTTCAGCTAGCTACACAAGGACTAAGTGGGGCATCGCAAAGTTGGCTGTTGTGTGACTGTTCTCTTGCTCGTTGTCGCTGAAGTTGCATCGGTCTAGTAGAGCTTCGCATACTTACACTTCCGCTGGACGGCATGCCTGCCAGGATTGTGAGTGAGGGCGCACTGGACCACTTGACTCTACAAGGACTGCACTGGCTGGGTTGGAAGTGTGCTGCAGCTTTGGTACCATTCAGCTACCTTCTCTTACTCAGCCTTGCTCCCTGTAGCCATGTTACCTTTGCGTCCGTCTATTCCTTGTATATATTGTGCACTTGCAGTTACGCAGTCAGACGTTGCATGGCACACCTTAATGTTAATCCTGTTGTCTCAGTCATTACTTAGTTACCTACGTGTCCTTGCATGCATATATACTCCTGCTCGCCCCCATGTTTTACATTCCATTCAGATAGAACAGTAATAGTTGCAATGCATTGCTAATTGGCTGTCCATGCACCATGCTCTTCAGAGTCATTATACTAGAATTATTCATTATTCATTCAATTAGTCATTATGATATAATTCAATGATTATTACTTTCATTTTCAGGTGGGACAATTTGCAGGTGCTAGGAAAAAAAGGCACAAGCATCTTTCTTTCATTACATCCCTTAAAGACTTTGATGAAGTAGTGTTTAAGCATTACAAGGGTATACCTCCCAGTAACTGGAGGAATGATGAGTTGTACTTTCTGGAAGCATGTCGGCAGGTATGAACATGCCCCATTTCTATTATCTGCATGTGTGCTGTGAAGCATTTGACAGTTTGTGGTTCTGGTTACTGGACATGTTTCCATAATAGCTGACTACTTCACTTTGCTGTTGTTTTACTCTGTGCTAATTGCCACTTGCCACAGCACTGTTCCAGTTAGTGCTTCTTTCCTAGTTTAGCCACCCAGTTGTTTTAATTCATATTCTGCACCATTCTTTTGGTTAGAAGGTGGGTATATGCATAACTGACCTCTATGCAAGCTCTATGATGTAAACAGCAATACCTATAGGCATAATATTATATAGCTTGGGTGTTTCCATTGTTGCTGTGAAACATTAACAGTTAGGAATCCTTTCTTTAAATCATATTATGCTAAACCATTAATTTAATTCTTATTTGAGCAACCAAAGATTTTGATCTTCTGAAAGACAGCTTGAATGGCAAATATGTTGTTTTTAATATTTCAGCAAGCTAGTCCAACATACAGTACATTTACAGTGCTACTTCTAAATGCAGGAAACCAGTATGCAACCATTGGAAGACATGCTTGACAGTCTGCGGAACTACCACATACTGCAGGAGAGCCTGTACTCATCCATGGAGAGACACCTGAGTAGTGCTCCTACCTATCTGAAAGTAGAAGCAAGGTATTGTATATGCATTCCTGGCAACTAGTTGATAGCCATTATGTAATTTCACTTCCTGACAAGTGTTCTTCTGGTGTGTGTGTGTGTGTGTGTGTGTGTGTGTGTGTGTGTGTGTGTGTGTGTGTGTGTGTGTGTGTGTGTGTGTGTGTCTGTGTGTGCATGTGTGCATGTGGGTCTGTGTGTGCATGTGTGTATTTTTAGTGCTTGCATGAGTGCTCTAGCTAGTTCTGTATTGTGTAATGGTTAGAGGCTTAGAGCTCACTTTGCAGGCTTTAAGCATTTTAGTGTACATATGTAACTTGCCTAAGGGCATGCCATTGAATTTCTTCCCATGCACTCTCAATTCAATGGCATGCCCTAAGGCAAGCTTACATTTGCTTGCTGCAGCATGCACTCCAATGGCAGCGGTGCAGGTTCTGACCGGCTGTAACTTGCGCTGGTGGTCTCTTTCTTCAGCCATTGAGCGCATTTACTTTCTGGCACATGCGGTAGTGCGAATGGTGCATGTGCTGGCCCGGGGCCACTGTAACTTGCACTGTGTGGTGGTGGTGGCGGTGGTGTTATATATATATACACACACACATACGTGCAGGGTAATGAGTGAGAGATGGATTACAGGCATAACTTAATGGAGAAAAGGACACCTGGTGATTATGATGTTAAGAATTTGAGTAAATTGGATGTAAGTGCACTAAAAGAGGATGATTGAACAAGGTTAGATGGTAAGGTGTGCCAGAGATGGGAAGCATTGACAAAAAATGAATAAAATTTAAGACATTTGTACAAGAATGAGGGGTGATTACAGAATAGGGTTGAGAACGTAGGTATCTATTCTTGGTGGTAAAATAGTCAGTAGACTTAATACAGTCCAAATTGTGCAGAATTGTGTACTGTAACATTTGACAATAAATAAGGAATTGTCTCATCCTCTCCAGCATCAGCCATTGTAGTTGATTACACAAGTCAAAATAGGAGCGAGACCATCCATGCCCATTTGGTCTCCAGGTGACACCACATACCCATCTTGCAGCTCGCTTCCGTACTTTTTCAATGGTGTAGCTAAGCTTCTGCTGGTGAGACGCCCATACCAGAGCACATATTCTAAGTCGAGGCGCAAAAGGGCTTGTATGCTCTGACCTTAACATCACGCTGACAGCCATACATTGATCTCCTCAATATGTTCAGCATGCGCTGTGCTTTGGTTGTCGCCTCAAGAGTGTGGTCATCCCATGTACATTTGGTGTTAAGCTTGATACCTAGGTGTTTAAATGATTCCACCCACTCAAGGTTGTTGTTGTTGATGTGAAAGGTGGGGATGTTCCGTTTGTGAGAGATACACATTAATACCTTGCATTGTTGGTATTCAATGGTGGCTGCAACTTATAGAGGCCTACAAATGGTTTAACTGTATGGTGCTGAATTCTGTTCATTGACTTATTATTGCAAATTTTCTTTCAAATTGAGTGCTCCAATATACCTTTAGGAAGTGTGCATTTTTTGGCTTTGAGTATAAAACAGTAAAAGCTGTATGACGTTTTCATGATACCTAGCTGTTCACTAACTGAGTACAATACAAACCAGTACAAGTTTTAGAGTACATGAACTTTTGAGGTCTGGCAGCATCTCTGCATCTGTATAATTTAACTGACTTAATTTACACGTATTCATACAATATAAGCAAGTTGCAGCATACACATCTATATTCTACTTTTACTCTGTAGGTTTGGTAAGTTGGTAAGGCTGCATGCTAGAATGCATCGTACAGGGAGTATAAGCCATGGATGGAAAAAGAAGTAATAGGAATTACCTCTGTCCTAATGTAACCAAGGATGCAATAATTAATAGAGCAGACTAGTCAGAGATGACTTAGCCAACAGTATTGCAGTTGTGTATATAACACCTACAAATGGTTTAACTGTATAGTGCCAAAACCTGTTCATTGACCTATTATTGCAAGTTATGTTTGGGTGCTACAATACCTGTATAGGATATGGGCAATTGGCTTTGAGTATAAAGTGTAAAATATTTTCATTATACCTAGCTGTCTCTATAACTGTGTACAATGCAAACCAGTTACAAGTTTTTAGAGTACATGAGCTTTTGAGCAGCATCTCTGCATTTGTAGTTTAATTGTCAATGACTTAATTTACACATTTTCATATACTATGAGCAAGTTGCAGCATACACGCTTATATGCTACTTTTACTCTGTAGGTTTGGTAAGGTTCTCTGGAGAAGTGAAGGCCAGCATTGTGTCTCTGATGAAGTATTGAGTGGGAGATACCAAGTAAAGGACCTTGAGAAGGATGGTAAGGTGTCAGTGGAGGGTGTACTTGGAAGAAGAAACATTAAATGGGACTTCCAGACTATGTAAGTAGCCTTGTGAATGATTTGTGGTTGTGATGGTAATGAACATGCATATTAAACATACTAGCTGCATTCTGCCTTTGTTGGGCATTGCCAGGCTGTGAAGCTGTAGCATGTCTGGCAACAGCCTGCTCCTCTTAGTGATTGAATCCCATGTGCATCATACATATGATCAATAAGCAGGAAACCTGAATACTATAATTCTGGTTTATCTTGTACACAATAGCTGATTGTCTTATGGTATCTAGCTGTATAATGCCCACGTGTCCAATGACAACTTGCTGAGTCCTTGCTTGTCCTACACTAGTTCACCCAACATCGGTTTGGCCAGTGCCAATCAATCTACATAATAATGTCTGTGATAGTCATAACAAGTGTGAGCATATGCTCACAACCTCCACTTCTATATATAGAATAGTCCAGAGTAAGACTTGACTCAGCAGGACCTTGGTCCCCTTTGGTCTCGTATGCGTGCTCAGGTGCAGAAGGCGGCCAAGGGGCTGTAAAGGTAAGGCGTCTTAAGGTCACTTCTGCTACGGCAGCCGGAAGTGGTCTGGGAATGAGACTACAGGATAGCTTGCAGTTATGCTGGGATCATGAAAAACTGGCTTTGGTATGTTTCACTATTTATCACTTTACTGAAAGTTACGACCTCATCCCAGGACCTTCTAGATTCTCTTTAACACTCATTGTCACAACCACAAGTATTGAAAATGATAGGACTGCCAGCATGACCTGGTGTAGTGATACAGAACCATCCTGGTGTAGTGAGACAGAACCATCCTGATATAGCTGGAACGTCTTGCCAAATTTTCATGATATCAGCCCTGTAACCCTGTGGTCTACATTTACATGACATATAATATGGGATCTCCTGCCATTATTTGGATTATTATTTTATGAAGATCTATGGTTGCAGAATCACCATACTATAGGTTCATACGTATGTGCTGTAGCATGTGTATGTTATTGTTTGCAGCCTTTCAGATACTAGCATTCCAGAGTGCGCGAAAGATAAAGAGTTTCCTGAAATTGGAGATGCTGACAGGATTGATGTAACCATACGCAGACTCTTGGTAGATGATGAATACGTTATCCGTATGAGACAAAATGGGGAGAAATTTGAAATTTTAGAGGTCCTATTGAGTAATTTCAAGCACAAGAAATTCATCTTTGACTGCCTCAACTTGGAAAGGTACCTATGAATACCTTAATGTTTACATTGTAAGGCTATAGGTATGCATACAGCACTATGTATACATGCATGCATTCATGCGTCTGTACTTGTATGCATGCCTAGCTGTGAGTGTGTATAAGACATATCTTATTATCTACGCAAGGTGCTACACTTTGTACTAATGATTTTGTATAGCAGGAAACTTTGAGATTTTGTTCAAAATCTTGGTGTTTCTATTTCACGGTTGCCATAGTTTTTCACTATTATAATACATTTTGCTATTCCTACTTGCACATATTGCCATATTGTCATATTTACGGTATTTGGAGGAATGACCAGAAGTGTTACTTTCTTAGGCGTGTAGAGACTGCTCCATACCCTGGCAAGAGCTACCTGCACCACTGATAGCCATAATGAGGTTACCATGACTTGTTAAATGCTACTACCAATTAATTTCAGCAAATAGCATAAAGTAGAATGGGAACACTATAAATTACAACAACAGTTTAACTTTAACCTACTCCATGTAATGCTTTTAGAAGCTAGTTGGATTCTGGTCACAGTTTGTAATGTTACATGCAATTGCTGTGTAGGGACCTGGATGTGAGGATTGCTGTCCACTGTTCAACTCAAACTGGAGTAGTGGAAGAGATGAAAGAAATTGCTACAGAACTATGCCATGAGATGACTTTAAGGTGAGCAAGTAGTTTTCATCCAATTGTGCTATATATTCCTTTGCACCCACTTTTGCTAATTATGTCTATTCTTGAAACATCTGGATTCTCCAATTGCATGATATGCTTTGGATATAGTAAAAGCTGATGCATCGCAGTGCAAGGCACTACCTGTGAATGAACAGTATGGTATCCAGCACAGAGGCAGTGTTGCCTTTCTGCTGGGCAGTGTGCTGGATCATGTGGCATCTAGTAAGCAAATCCTCTGTGACCCAACTCGGTAACAAACTCTTGAGCCCTTTGGCTAACACACATGAAGTCTCAACTGCAAGTGGGGCCACATGGTGGTCCTAGCTGTATGTACTTTTAGCTCTTCTTCACTTCAGCTGTGGTGGCCACTTGCACATGCACTAATAGCTGTAAATTGCAGTCCTACAATGATTTGAACGAGAAGCACCAAACTGTGCAACATGTACTACGTATGTGTATTGTGCATTTTGATTGGTGTTGCTGCACTGCATGCTTGGATGATTACAACTGTTAAATTATAATTACGCTATAATTCAGGGATGGCTGCTTGTATGTGAAGGAACCACCAGGATGCTCCATTGAATATGCCCGTCGGGGCAAGTACACCATGTATCTGGTCACCCACCAGGATAAAGTACATGGAGACTGCCCTTACATACTGGCCCACTATCATCAAGTGGAAGATTGCTTGCATCCTGTGAAGTCTGGATCTTCCCCAAGAGACACAGAAGTTAGACTACACTTCCAGAACAATCACCATGAAGTGGAGGTTTGTCCTTTCAGTCAGCTGAGTGCAGTAATAATTGTATTGCACTATGCTTCTCTAGGTTTCACATGATGACACACAGAGCTTAGATGAATAAAAACAAAATGGGGGAAATTGATTCCTTTGCCTATTACAAGTGCTATCAGGCATTTGTTGTGAGGTACTACATATGTTTGGCCTCTTTGCTTAGTGTACAGGTTTTCTGTTCCAAAACGTGATTAGAGAGTTTTAGATCAGCGGTTACGCTAAACGTTGACATCACAATACGTCATCAATTAGTCATGTGATAAGCCCCAACTGCAACGTACACAGTGAAATTCCAGCGTTTAGTACCCGTGAAGAGGCGATCCAGCGTATGGAAATTACTGTTTGTACCGTAAACGTTGGGACGTCACGATTTGTCACATACCGTTCAACATTCAACGTAAGCGCAGATCTAAAACTCTCTATTATTGCATTATTATAACACTGTAACATGCAGGCACTATTCATGGACGTATACCTTTTGCATTTGCGCACATGTACAGTTATGGAACTGTCAGTGGATGGCTGACTTTGCTGTTCTGGTTGGAAAGACACCAGAGGAGGCATTTGCTCTCAAGTGCTGTGACCCATCAAAGGTCAGGGTCCAACCAAAAGACAAGAGTGAGGTGACTGCTGATTCAGTTGTCAGAGAGCTGGATCCATTCATTGCCTGTGCCCTAGAGCTGGCTTATACTGACAGAGACTAAATATGTTTAATTTCTTCTAGCTCATATGACTGCTATAATTTTAGTATAATTATTGTTTATAATCGTGTCTGGTGGTAATTATACTACCGAATAGCTATGTACCTTATACATCACAGTTGACCTTTCTATACCTGCTATAGCTTATTTTATTGCTTATATATTATAATTCATATAACCATGCATGATTCCCACAAAATCACAGTACATTGCGTGCACAGAATCATGACTGTTCTGTCACAAATGCATGTCTGTCTTTAGTTAATTAATTTTAATGTCTTACATCTCCCACTCGTTAGAGTATAGCGACTGCTGCTAGCTTGTGCATAGACCCATGCGTACTCAGTGAACACCCTACCCTATATAGCACTTACTCAGGTAGGTGACTATCCCTAGCTTGAGCTGCAACTACCCACCTACCTTGGTCGTTCACCAGGGGACCGACTCAAAGCTGGAACCCTGGCTTGGTCTTAAAGGTGCTGGACATGCCCCGTGACCTTTGACCTATGACCCTTGACCCCGCTAATTATCTAATCTACTTAAAATGGTCTCACCTGGGGGACGTGCCCAGCAACCCTTTCACGTCTCCCGAGGAAGACGGAGAGAAAATAAAAAACACGTACATAAAACATGCGAAAAAATGCTGAGCATACAGCTCGGTGTCCACAACTCAACCGCAAGCGCAGCAATTGAGTTGAGAGCCGAATTGATCCCAAGACCAAAGCACTGCCTCAAGAAACAAAAAGAAAAAAGAAACGACAAAGTAAGCTAAGAAACACACACACGGACCAAAATAAAATAAATAAGTAAATAAATTTAAAAAAAAACTGCCAAACCATTTGACGCGGGCACCACCATCACCTGTCACGAGGTAGCTACTGCGCATGCTCCAGTGTTGTGTGCGCTGTGCTTTCGCGCCCTCAGTCATCATCCGCGTAGGGGCCCGCGTATACTCGCGTGCTAAGGCGGCCGTTCGCGATGCCGCCATTAACTTCATCTAACCAGTTAAATTCCAAATAATGTATGGTACTTCTTATGTGTGCATGCGTGAGGAGAATTAATGCTAAAATATTATATAATTATATACAACAGAAATTGCACAGTCATGTATAGATTAGAAGTACGTGCATGTGTCTTTAATGAGGGTAAATTAAAAACAATTTCTGTGTAAGATATAATATGTTGTGTGTATATATATATATGCATGCAATATAGTTAGAATTATTATATACCTTATATACTTCACACAAGTACCAGTTTACCAATTTGTATGCTAATTTGTACTAACAGATGCATAGATGCACATAATATATATTATTGTGGACAATATTTTAATTTTCATACATAGTATAGCAGGCTGGGCTAAAAGTGATTGAGTGTAGGCATGCACACGTGCACATGCAAGTACATGAATGTGTATTTTATATACACACAATCATGTGCAACCATGGCAACTGAGACACCAATACTGGTGGTCTTGGTAGGTTTGGCATAATATCCAGTGATTACCATTCAATCTATTGCCTCTGCAGTGGCTAACTGCATGTAAGCAATCGCTCTCTGTCAACAAAGCTTCAGTCAGGCATGATGACAGTAGCCTCCCTTGTCTGTTTCCATTGAAACCACAAGTGGCAAGCAGCCAGCCATTCAACATCCACCATCAGTACACCACACTGATGAACCCCAATCAGGGTGAAACAGCTGTCTGCATATGCATGTGGCTCTTCCATCTTTAAATTTTGTTGAATGACTGGGAGGAGGTGACCACTGGTTGCCAACTCAAAAGGGTTTTGTGCCCCCTTTCCCCCCCTCACCCCCCACCAACTCAGACACCAATACTGATGTATAGTTGGTATACAGGTTGGGCATAATATTCAGTGATTAGCATTCAATCTATCACCATGATAGCAGGTTGCCCACCTTTGGCAGGCTTCCTACTATGTACAGCAAGTCACATGCCAGCAATTTAAGTCAGTCCTTTTCCATTTTTGAAGTATCTGTGTTGGTAGCAACAGAGTGTTAATAGCTGCTATGGAGACAATGAGTTCAAAATTTGGGCTGTCTAGCTAACTTTACTCTGGAGAAAATTCACACAGTTCACAAGTGAGCCTAGGTATTCACTGATGCAATCACTTCCAATATGCACCATGCTGGGTAACCCAATAGGATCAGCCCTAGTATGGCTGAACACAAATGGGCTATACAACACAATACTTTATACTTTAACTTCCCCTCACACATTATTATTAGTATAGCATTTACACGCCTAGACCTCACAGTATGTTATCAGCTTGATATTACCTCACGCCTCAGTGAAGTCATGTCGTTAAATGAGTAGCCACCCCTCAATCACTACGCTTCCTATCCTGTAAGCAGTTGACGCAGACCCTTGGGTTGAAACACCCTGCAGTTGACTTGTTTCTTTTTCAACTGCAGTGAGCGCATCATGCAGTATAAGGGATATTTTTATCATTGGACCCTCCATCACGGTCTAGCTTTAATTAACCTATATAATATATAGCTACATACTTGCATATTACTAATATATAACTGTACTCTACTGTATTAAGATGGTATCAGTAGCTACTCTGTTCCAATAGCTGTCACAGTACAAGGGACTAGCTAGCTAGCTACTGAATTACTGAATGCAGTTTGAAATCCATTCCTATATTGTTCAAAATTGAATACGAAATGAAATCTCACACGTCATGATCACATTCCGCATTGGCGTCAGTGCGTCAAGAGTCGTGTGTGGAAGTGTGGCTGATTTTATACTATTTTGCTGAGCTGGCTACTGTATGTATATATTAAAATGGCGTACAAGATGGGCGATTCTCACCGTCCTGGGAAGGTTGCCCCAGGCCGACACCACACTGTTACAGTGAGTGAAGTAAGCCATTCTCGTATGTATATTTTACTGGAATGAAAACGAACCCAACTTAGCTACAAATGAGCGATCTTTAGCCAATCAAGTCTTGGAACTCTAAGTATCTTTCCGTGTTAGCCACAGATAGACTGTATTGACGAATCTTTCTTTTGGCCGCCATGGAATGCGATAAAACTGCATGGATGTAACAGTATGGCTTATGCGGTCGGCACAGTCACATTTTGCGGCATCTTTGGCTTGTAAGGCTTGGCGTCTATTCTGATGGCTGAGTAGATAGCTAGCTAGATAGACAGATAGCTACAGTAGATGGTAGAAGCCCGGCCTGCTCCGGCGCGCCCAAGCTGCCAATGCTGGCGTTTACATTCTTCCTGCATATACCAGCTAGCTATATACTATAGCCTCTTTTGTTTTCATTAATTGGCAACCATTTACTAATTTATAAAGTTGTAAGTGCTTCTGCTACCCGACAACTACCTCATCGTATGTACTTATAGCAGAACAATTAATTGTGTATTCCCATGGTTATCGCTAGCACATAAGCAGCTTCTAGTTTTTGGAACTGCCTATTTCCATAACTCTATGGGATGAATCATTGCTAATGCGTATAGCACTCTGCCCATCTCAGCATGTGCTCTGACTGACATGACTGTTGTTTTACAGCAAATGATTTATGGTTGATCAGTTTTTCATCACAACTATCTAGTATAGTCACTTGGTTTAATTATTTGTTGTATTGTCAAATTGTTATACCTTGACTTTCTTAGCTTAATGTTCCATCCGATTTATGTGGGCGGATCATAGGGAAAAAGGGAACAACAATGAGGATGATAGAGAAAGATGCAAAACTGGAGAAATTTTCCATCGAGGTCTCACGCTATGAGGTATGAGCTAGTGCAACCACACCTTACAGCAATGACAGATGCGTATGTAGAAAGGCCATTTGCACGACACATTTAGGGTGAACGCTGTTGTTGGGGCGAATGAAGCTAACATACCTTATGAGGTAGCTCGACTCTATTGCCTGCGTGGGCTTATACGTAGTTTGTCTACTTGTTTGCTCCATAACAGTCCTATCTGTGCCAGCCAGTCTTTTTCTGTGTTCCACTATTACCTTTAAGAGGGGTACACTGGACCATTAGGCATGTGAGGAGTGGTTAGTGGATGGTTAGGTGTGTAAGCAGTTGCCATCCCTTTGCACAGTGTAGTAGCTGAATACAGCAGGACCTCTTGGCAAAGGATGAATGCTTGCATGCAAGCCTATTCCACATGACTATTGGTACCTTTCAAGGAGGGTACAGTGCCTTGTTTATTGCTGCAGCGAGGGTTGTTTTGGGAGCAAGAAGGGTTCTATAACATTCGAAACTGCTGAGAGAACACTGTGGCATGACATTTTTTGGCTGCACTGCATGTAATTATCTCTGCATACCGTTTGCATGGTTTAAGTTTATTTTAAGTTGCAATCCATTAATTTGTTTCACCTTGTTCAATTAATATATCTATAGACTGCACCAGGTTCTGGTATGCAAACAGTGAGTATTAAAGGTCAACAGCACAACTGTGAGGCTGCAAAACGTAAGATTAAGGAACTTACTGGATTGTCAATGGAGAGAGAACACCACTACCACATTGAGGTGTGTGCATGGAATGAACATGCTTATTTTTATTGTTTTAGTGTATTCTCTTGGTATATGTGTTTCTGTATACTAGCTGTAGTGTGAAAACGCTGCAAAATTAATATATAATAATTTATGATTATAGCTATATATGCATAGACTATGTAGGTTACGGTTGCTTTTATATTATTTTGCTGAGCTGGCTGTCAGATGTAGTAAAATGGGGTACCAGATGATAGGCCAGTCTCGCCGCCCAGGGAAGGTTGCCCCTGGCCGATGACCCAGTGTTAGAGTGAAAGTAAGTGAAACAATTTTTTATGTATATTTTACTGGAATGAAAACAACAGCACAAGTTGACTACAAATGAGCGAGCAAGTCTTGGAACTGTATCTTTCTGTGATAGCCATAGTTAGACTGTACTGATGAAGCTTTCTTCTGGCCACCATGGATTGTGATGGTACTGCATGGATGAAATAGTATGGCTTATGCGGTCGGCACAGTCACTTCGTATAGATTCGCAGACACTAGCCAAATGGACAATTATTTCCAATGGTTTGGTATCATACAGCTACCTTCATCAGTGACACATACTGCTATAGAGCCGATTCGCAACTTGCATGCAGAGCTATAATATATGCACGTGGCCAGTTGCTCATATACGTATATACATACATGCTGAATGTATTGCTAAATTGTACTTCTATTGTCTTATAGTTTGATGTCCCATCCAATTCAGTAGGACAGATCAAAGGATCACAGGGAAAGCAAGTGCGCTTGATAGAGAAAAAGGCAAGATGTTCCATTAGTATCTCACGTCATGAGGTACGTATGAACTAAAGTAATTACCAAACATTTTGGGAATGACAGATGTCTATAGTGTAGCCATTTGAAGTGCGTGTGATGTTCAAATGTAATACATGGAATATCATTAGCTCCTATGACACACAAAGTGCCAGCATTACAGTGTTCTCCCCAGAAAGTACTTTAAGAGGGGTGCACTGAGCCATTAGGCATGTGAGGAGTGGTTAGTGAATGGTTAGGTGTGTAAGCAGGTGTCATCCATTTGCACAGCTGAATGCAACATTACCTGTTCACACAGGATGTAATGCTCCACATGACTATTGGTACCTTTCAAGGAGGGTAGAGTACCATGTTTATAGCCTCAAGGAGGATTGTTTTGGGAGCAAAATAGGTTCTGTGACCTTCAAAACTGCTGAGGGAATGCTGCATGTTGTTTGCATGCTTTAAATTTATTGTAAGTTATAATCCCTGTCTCAGCTTGTTCGATTATTATATCTATAGACTGCACCAGGTTCCGGTATGCAAACAGTGAGTATTAAAGGTCAACAGCACAATTGTGAGGTTGCAAAGCGTAAGATTGAGGAAATTGTCGAAGTGTCAAGCTTAAGGGAGAGAGAACACCGCTACCACAGTGAGGTGTGTGCATGGAATGGACATACTCATTTTTAGCAGCTGCTACAGGCAGCCCCTATAAATTATTGTTTTCAAATTGAGATTAATTGACCCCCGGCGGAATGCGATCACGATCACTGTGGAGACCTCACCCCCTTAACCACCCCCCTCCAGGGATGGTGTCCATGCGGGACCCAGCAGGCTGGTTGTCACGTGAACCACAGAGACTCCGCCCCCCCAGTCACGTGAACAGGGTCCCCCTGGCCAACCGTCATGTGGGCCAGGAGACTCCGCCCACTCGTCACGTGGGTCCTGGAGGCTCCGCCCACCCTGTCACGTGCATGCATTCATGCTTGGGTGAACAACGGGAGGTACCTGCTGGGCTCCAACACAGGATCACAGTATATATCTTACTGGAGAGAACCTGTACCTCTTGTCCCTCAACTGAACTAGGAGGGAGGGAAAGGGCGGAAAACACTTCGAGTCTCTGCCCACCGTGGCACTGACATCCTTCCTGTCGTGAACAACAAGCATCAGTAGCGGTTGCCGCACAACGCTCTAGCGGGGCGATTCATTGCCCGCTCAAATTTTAGCCATTTGGACTATCAGACCGTCCCATTGGTTTGACGGAGTATGACCCGGCGATCCCCTCGTCATGCACCCCCATACCACGTGCTGTATGGCACGTGCTTACCTGTCCCTGGCCAATTAGCCTGGGTTAATACCTACCCCATTAACCCACACTTTTGTCAAATGGCTTCATGTTATGGAAAATATACTTGCATTATTTAGATATATAATACGTGAAGCTACGGTTGTATGTCAATACTTGCATTTATATTGAATGTATTAGGCAAAGTATTGAATACACCATTTTGTTTGGCCGGAAGTGGACCGTGTGTGACACCAAGGGACTTTCAAAACTGGCTTCCAAACGTCGTCTTTGTGAACCTTGGACGTCCTCTTTTGCCACTAATTGTAGAACAGACTCCTGCAGCACTTCTGATCAACAGGCACAAAGACAGCTTCAGCACAGCGCCCAACAAGTCTTAGAATTATCCCCAAGTCTTCTTTGATAATGGCTGCCCGCCTAAGATCAAGGCCTTTAATCCACCGCCTGGAACACATGACAGGAGTAACATAGAAACTGGTGTATTTGTATTTGCATGGAAATCTACTAGCGAATGCAGCTCCCTGTTGATAAATAATCTACTTACCTATGCATCTATGTCATTCTGTCTCAGAGTCACCGTATGAAGTTAAGATGTTCTGTCCATGGTTGGAGAAGAGACAAGCAGCTTTCTTTCATCACGTTCCTTGAGGACTCAGATGAAGTTGTGTTTCAGCCTTATAGAGGGACACCTCCCAGTAACTGGGACCTCAAAAAAGATGACACTTTGTACCTTTTGGAAGCATGTCAACGGGTAAAAACATGCACTGAATACCATGGCAGTACATTATAGGTTGTATATGTATAGCATGTGTTTGAGTACGATGTTTTCTAGCTACTTAAAGGTCATGTTCATGTATCCAAGAAGTATTTGCCTATTACTTCACAAGACATTTCTATGACTCCCTAGTGATTACGTACCATTTGCTGACTCAGTTTGTGCTTCTTCCTGGTCTAACTATCCAGCATCATTGTTTTGGCTGAAGGGTATAGTGCATGCATCTTTGTTGCAATAGATGTATATGCTCACTGGCACCTCTGTGAAACATTCATCAACATTTAATCTTTTGATTATATCTTAAAATGCTTACACTTTGTTGCTACCACAAATATTCTAAATTTGTGAACTTTTTGTGCATTTCAAATCGTACCTTTTGAAATTTATGAGGCATTATGATGCTAACTACAGAGTTAATTGCTGTGTGAAGAACAGTTGCAGGAAGAAATTCTTAAGCATAAATTTAAACACAGCTAGGCCATTGGAAGAAGGCCACGTCCGAAGACATGCACAATATGTTGTTTCAAAGGTCTACGGACAGTAACGATGCCGGTTGTGTCTTGTCGATGCATTGCCAAGTGGTCTTCGGACTATACTTCCATCATGCTTGTCTTCGGACGTGGCCTTCTTCCAATGGCCTAGCTGTGTTTACGCTTAAGAATTTCTTAAGGCATTATGATCTTCTTTGCTGTCTTCTTACAAAAATTAGAGCCTTCTTGCCAAACTGGAGCATTCTCTTGCGCCATTTTTAGGAAGGCTCCTTATAGAAAATGGCCGCTGCTGGTGCTTTCTTCTCACAGTATCATGCGTTATTCGCAGATATTATGTCTTATGTCGGATGGTCCTGGAGAGTCGATGGTGAACTATAGTTTTGATCACTGCCTGCTTCTTCACCTCCCTCGACAGGTCAATGTGCTCTGGAGATGAAGTTGGCTCCTCGTAGCTAGTCAGTAATCTTAACATCAGACGATATCTCTGAGTGTGACACTGCTTCTGAGCCTTCGTCAGGTGTGATTACCGTTGTCAAGCACTGTTCCAGAGGTATATATAGCTTAACTATACACAGTACCCAGGGTTACCGCCATGCATTGCCGAAATTAGAGGTTTTCCCGAACTTTGAAGACGGCCAATAAATCAAATTTTTGACCAGGTTGAGGCAGGTTTAGATTATTGAATTTTTAAAGTATTTATGGTACTCATCAACTTTTATGATTCATCCCATTAAATATTTGGACATCAGAAAATTTACCTTCTAAAACTTTCTAGACAATTAGAAAGACAACTGTGTGTGCATTGTACAATTACAAGATGTATATGTACCATTGCTATAGCAAGCTGATACGTACAGTGCTTCTAATTACAGGAAACTACTATGCCACAATTGGAAGACATGCACCATCATCGAAACTACCACAGATTGGAGGAGAGCCTTCATACTGCTATGGACGAATGCATTAGAAGCAATCCTGTTTATCTGAGAATAGAAGCAAGGTATGATACTAATGTGTGTCTCAGTGTGCATTGTAATGGACAGATTTGGCATTGCATGAATAAAAGAGTTAACTGCAGACATACTCCTAAGAATATAAGTGATCAATTAGGGATTTTAGACTACGCTGCATCCATGCAATTGATGCTTGGATAATCCTTGCAGAATTAGGAGCATTCAGAAACTCGTTTCTGAACACTTCTAAATCTGCAAGAATTATCCCAGCATTGATATAGGTGATAGCAATGGTGATATTCACACCCTGTTGTGTTTCTCCTGTCACTGCTGGACACTCTATATAAGTAGTCAGACGTTGCTTGTCCCCTTCCCGCAAGGGGGAAGGGGTCAGGTATCATCGTGAACATTGTCTTGCCACTGTAAATAAATGCAATTATTGGACCATGCAGGAATGTATTTTTGCTGCTTGGATACTTTTCATGTGATTCTGATGCACGTATGTTGTGTACATAGTTGGAAAGGGATTGAAAACTGCAAAGCTCCATTCATGGCTAGTCATTAGTAGATGTGCCTTGCTTGTGGTGAAGTGACATGAAGAGGACTTCACATTCAGCCTAAGCACACTCTTTGCCCATGTCTTAGATATTGCAGTGACCATAGAAGGACACAAGAACTCAGACAGAACAACGTTATACCAAATTTGGCTAGAGCATGTTTTTTTGCAATTCCTCTTCATATTCCTACCATGTTTGCCAGCCATCAATCGAAAGCTGACAGGGATATTTCTTGTATATTTAACATTTGGTATAATGCAGTCGAGGTGGTAATGAGCTGTCCTGAAATCTGATTGGAGGGCAACTATAGTTGCACCATTCACAAGCCAATGTACATTTTGGTACTCACCCTTTCCACTTTGTGGGAGGGGTCAAGCGACACCTGACTATACTTTAAGCACTTCTCTATACATTTACGGAGATTAATGAAGGTTGTGAAATGAGAAATTGTTGTGGAGTGGAGTGACATGGGCTCTATTGTATGCAGCTAGTCAACCTGTCTGGTGTTATTTACAAGATTGCCCATATATATCATATACCCATTGCAGTAGAGTCATAAGGCTGCAATAGAGGGAGTAGTTGCATGAGATTATTTGTGTAGCATTACATGTCCCAGGCTGCATTTACAGGAGGATGTCTATAAACAAAGCATTAAGGGATAGAGCATGCTGGTGAGAGATGACTGTGGCAGCAACCTTGTTTCTAGCATGTCTGCAGTAGTTTTTTTGGTAAGGCTAAAGTTTTTGGCATTATCTTGTTATTACAGATTATCCCTTGGTGCTCCTTATATGCACTGAGGACATTGGCTTGCTATAGCTTTCTGTTATGTAATACTTAAATGCTGACCAAGAGGTGTCTGTACAGCACAGAGCTCGCAAAGGCATGAAATGTGAGAGTGCTTCATGATGTACATGAACTTAACATGCATACAGTACTTTTGGGTTGTTTGTCCCTACTGGATGGTTGCAATCAGTTGTCAAATATCAATTCTTGACCTAGTGACATCATTTTGGCAAGACCTTTAGTATACCCAATTCTGTTGGCAGACAGTGTAAGAGATTCAGGATATGTAGCATGCGGCTGAAATCACCAACTGGTTGTGATTTGACAGTTTCTTATTGGTCTGGAATGCAAGCCTCAGTAAATCGTTGCATGGCATTGGTACAACCACACCATTCTCAGCCTAAATCGTCCAAATATGCTCTATACCAATCTTCGATTTCTCTTTCCAATTGCTGCTGTTTCAACCAGACTTGTAGCTGCCATAATGATGACTCACCATGCAGGTCGATAACCAATTGCAAACAACTGGTCGGGACAACCGACCCAAGAACTACTGTACATACATTTTATGGTTATGTGTTTTGCGGTTGCCCCAATGTAGGTATGGTAAGGTTCTCTGGAGAAGTGATGGACGGGGCTGTGTCTCTGATGAAGTATTGATGGGGAGATATAAAATAAAGGATCTTGAAAAAGGTGGTATGATGTCAGTTGAAGATGAACTTGGAAGAAGAGGCATTAGATGGGAATTCCCAACTGTGTAAGTGGCATCTGCCACCATAATAGTGCAACTGATGTGTACAGAGGTATGCATCCTACTATAATTCACGGGACTAGAATTTTTCTGTATGTTTGTTCAGCCATAAAATTGGCGCCTTCCCGGAAATCGGCTCGAGACGCTCTGTGCCAGTTGATGGACTCGGGGGTCATGTTCTTAGCGGGGTGCCGTTCGCCTAGCTGCCTTGCGGCCGAAGAGGGAGATGTCCTTCGTCAATTCTCCGCGGGCCGATACGCCCTTTTTGACATTATTGACCAGCCCTTCCTCTACCGGTCATTGGCGTACTTGATACGAGCCATGCTGGTTTAGGGAGTGGGGGGACACGAGCTTAGAGGGGTGCCGCTCACCTAGCTGCCCTGCAGCCGAAGAGCGCGCTTTTCTCCCGCGGGCCGAGGCGCCATTTTATATATTGGTTTCTGGAAATTCCGGTTACGGAAAATCTTATTTGTTGTCGGCAACCGTCGTTACAGCAGCCAGCCTCCGTTGCTACCTATGTAGATAATTCAAACTGGCAAGGTACCGACTCACTGGCTTGCGATATGCAGGGAACCTGCCCGTAGGGCGGGCATTCAGCTAGTACTATACAATGTGCAATCCCAATTTTAGTTACTAAGTAGGTATTGACGGACTGTGCAGCTGTGTAAGTATGTATAGCTTGGGATGATTGCAAAGTTTGATTTGCTACACAGTCTATGGAGAAAGTAGCAGACAAACAATGAACCCAACATGCTGTGTTCTTTGACTCCTCACAAGTATACATAGCTTATTCACAAAGGCCTTAGAGCTATAAGAATGTTGGATGGCAATCTGTATGCATATGCATGAGAAGAGTTTACATGCAGGCAACACGCGTGCCAAAACTTTCACTGCCCTGTCATTTTAGCCTGTTCAGAAATGCCAAACAAATTTAGTTGTTGTGTATGCTGTCAAAGTGTTGGAAATGCTGGTTGCCATCTACTACTAGCCTTGCTAGCAGTACGGTGATAATATTGTACCTGTGCGTGTCCAGCTTCTCTTTGTGTTTAATGTACAGTACTTCCATACAATCATGATCATTCAGCTTGTGTGAAACCATTAATTTTAGTAAGTTAAATAATTTAACTTAAATTATACCTGTATACTCTGTCACAGTATAGTGCTTGTTTTGCTGATGTCGTGCTTACTCTGTGTACTGGGTAAGAGTCAAGTATGAAATCTAACACTAGTAAACATTCATTTTGGCATTGTGGGGCCCGCTCATCAAGAGGACAGCCGGCAACCTGGGAAGTGATTGACTTGACCTGCGCTGAGGGTCGAGTCCCAGCCTTCTAAATAATGACACTGACATGACTTCTACTTTATTTGTTTACCCATACTTCCATTTTTGCTACAGTTAGCTACTCTTTTCTTTATTCCTATATCCCTCTATTTATTTATCACAGGTAGTGCGCATGAGTGCCTGTTGGTATTCATTTCTGTTGAATAATTACAAACATTTTGTCATTGTATTGAGCACAGTGCACTTTGTTCAATTATGACACTGTGCACAGAGTGCTAACTGCATACGTTATAACATCCCCTTTCTGCAGCCTTACAGATACCACTATTCCAGACTGTGTGAAAGCTGCAGAGTTTCCTCAAATTGGAGAGGCTTACAGAATTGACCTAACCATTAACAGAATCTTGGCAGGCGATAAGTACCTGATTCGTATAAAGCAAAACGGGAAGAAATTTGAAATTGTAGAGGTCATTTTGGCCGGCAAAAGCAAGGAGTACATCTTTGACTGCCTCAACTTAGAAAGGTACCTATGTACAGTGTTTAAGTGTATAGGTGGGAATGCTGCACAATGTATGTATGTGTGGGTGTATATATAACTGTTATAACTGACTGTTCCAAGTCCACACTCTAGATCATGCACGCTTATGTAGCTAACGACTGACCAGTAGAACTGCACTTCACACTACACCCGAATCAATCAATACATCCAGTACAAGCTTATATCTAAGAGTCATGACCAACTACAACCGATCACTAAATCAAAACATGACAGTTAAGATGGTCATGCATGCTCAAATCAAAAGCTACTAAATGTGCCAATCAGCTGACGGTTACTACACTTCCTCCCCCTTAAGACAAAACTAATTACCCATAGTCACTGTCAAACGGTCAGGCGGTCTGCGGACTCGAGTTGACCGCCGCGGTACTCTAATTGTCTCAGCAGTTGTAGGTTCAGCTGGGACAACGTCCTCTGCATCACTGTCAGTTGAATGGGGAATGTCGAACGTCTCCTCAGTGTTGCTTGCAACTGAGGGATGAGGAACAGTGTGAGATCTCTGAAGGTGATCCAGATGGCGACGGACTGTCCTGCCATCTGTCAGCTCTACCATGAACGATGAGTGTCCACTAATTGTGACGATGGTACCAGTCAACCACTTCGGGCCACTAGCAAAGTTGCGGACGAACACTGGGTCACCCACTTCAAAAAGTCGCTCTCGTGTGTGTCGGTCATGATGTGTTTTCTGGCTCTCTTGTCTGGCACGAACACGGGCAGAAACATCAGGTCTCATCAGGTCCAAGTGTGTCTTCAGGCGACGACCCATCAGCATCTCTGCTGGCGACAGGCCTGTGGTGGTGTGTGGGGTGGATCTGTAACGAAATAAGAACCGAGAGAGCTGTTTCTGCACATCATCATCTGAACCCTTCTTCATGTTATCTTTGAAGGTTTGCACTGCTCTCTCAGCTAGTCCATTGGATGAAGGGTGGTAAGGAGCTGATGTCAGGTGGCGGATTCCGTTGCGACTCAGGAACTCCTGAAACTCCACGCTTGTAAAGGCTGTGCCATTGTCAGACACCAACAGTTCTGGCAGACCATGTGTGGCGAACATGGACCGTAGTTTCTGTATCGTGTGAGCTGATGTTGCTGCTGGAACAATTTCGACTTCCAGCCACTTGGAGTGTGCATCCACGACAACTAAGAACATCTTACCCAAGAAAGGGCCAGCATAGTCAATGTGGATGCGAGTCCACGGTCGGGATGGCCACTCCCAGGGGTGCATTGGAGCTGCTGTGGGTGCTTTCTGGTTCTTCTGGCACTCAGAGCACCCGTGGACTTTGGTTTCAATTTCACCATCAATACCAGGCCACCAGACTACACTGCGGGCAATGGATTTCATGCGACTCACTCCAGGATGTCCAGCATGAAGCTCATCCAGGACCCTCTGTCGAGCAGACTCCGGAATCACCAACCGGCTACCCCAAAGGAGACAACCATCCTGCACTGACAACTCTTCCCCTCTTCGGTTGAAAGGCTGGAAGGCTGCACCTTGCAAATGGTGCCAACCCATCCTCACCGTTTCCAGAATCCGAGAAAGCACTGGATCACGGGCTGTCCAATTCTTGAGTTGCACTGCAGAAATGGGAGATGTATGCAATGTCTCCATGAGGAGAACTGTCTCACCTGGGAGGGGCACCGAGACAGGGGCTTCTGGCAGGGGCAAGCGACTGAGTAAATCAGCATTGGTCATCTCAGTACCTGGGCGATAAACGATCTTGTAGTCATAAGCACTGAGTGTTAAAGCCCAACGTTGAATGCGAGCTGATGCCAGTGGAGGTATTGGACGTGTCTCTGCGAAGAGATGCTGAAGTGGTTTGTGGTCAGAGAAGATGGTGAAGTTTCTGCCGAACAGATAATGGTGGAACTTCTTGACCCCGAACACGATTGCTAGGCCCTCTTTATCCAGTTGTGAGTACCTCTTCTCTGCAAGATTCAAGGAACGGCTGGCGTAGGCAATGGGTTTCTTGGACCCGTCTTCCATTCCATGTGACAACACGGCCCCCACTCCATATGGGGATGCGTCACAGTCTAGGAACAAGTCCTTGGCTGGATCATAGTGTGTTAGGACACTTGTTGAAGTCAACCCTGCTTTTGCTGCCTGAAATGCCTTGTCTTCGGCTGGGCCCCACGACCAGTGGCTGTTCTTTCGTAGCAAGCGATATAGAGGGGCCAAGACACTGGAGAGGCTCGGAAGAAACTTGCTGTAGTAATTCACAAGACCCAGGAAGGCTCGCAGTTGTGACACATTGGTGGGTGCTGGAGCCTCCACGATTGCTCGGATCTTGTCGGGTGTGGGGTGAAGGCCGTCCCCAGAGATGCGATGTCCAAGGTACTCCACGGAGGATTGCATGAATGTGCACTTGTTCTGGCGGAGTCTCAGGCCGGCTGTCTCCAGGCGTGTTAGTACCTCATCCAGTCTCTGAAGGTGTTCTCCCTCTGACTGACCAGTGATGAGGATATCATCCAAATAAACAGAGACATGTTCAATGCCATGTAGGATACCCTCCATGATGCGCTGGAAGATGGAGGGGGCGGAGGCTACACCAAAGGGCAAACGGTTGTACACATACAATCCTTTGTGCGTGTTGATGCATACCAGCTTCTTGGATTCGTCATCCAGTGGGATCTGCTGGTATGCATGTGCCAGGTCCAGGGTAGTAAAGGTATTCCCTCCAGCTAGCGAAGCAAACAGGTCGTCCACCTTAGGCAGGGGGTATGTGTCTCGCTTTGCTGCTTGGTTAACTGTGACTTTGTAATCTCCACAAATCCGGATGGAACCGTCTGTCTTCACCACCGGTACGATGGGGGCTGCCCACTCTGAGAACTCCACAGGTTGGATGATGTCGTCCCTCTCTAGACGATCCAGCTCCTGTTCCACTCTGCTGCGCAGGGCGTAGAGAACAGTCCGGGGCTTGCAAAAACGTGGTGTTGCACTAGGGTCTACATGAATCTTAGCTGTCACACCCCTGACCTTACCAAGTTCCTCCTTAAACACTGTGGCATGCTTCTGCAGGACATCTTGTAGTGCACTTGGCGTCTCCAGATGATGCAGCTTGTTCCAATCTAGCTTGATTGCGAGCAGCCAATCTCTCCCCATCAAACTGGGTCCACCTCCAGCAACAACGAGCAACTCCAATTCTGACTTCTGTGCACCATACTGAACTGCAACTTGGAGGGAGCCTAACACCGTCAGGGTTTCTCCGGTATAGGTGCTCAGGACCTTCTCCGTTGGTTGCAGCTGTGGTCGATCAGAGTCCCACAACTGGTTGTACGTAGTCTCGCTGATGAGGGACAAAGAAGCACCGGTGTCGACTTCCATGGTGAGGTTGACGCCGTTGACTGTCACCGTGGCAAGTATTGGTGCTGCTGTACGGGCTGTCACTTTGTACAATGAATAGGGACTGTCTTCTTCTGCTTCATCGCAGACACGGTGTGTTGGTGCAGCTGGTGGCTTAGCTGTAGAGCGAGCCTTCTGTGCATGCCCTTTTTGCTCCTTACTGCGGCAAACCTTGGCAATGTGCCCCTTCTTCTTGCAGTGGTGACACTCAGCTGTTTTGAAGCGGCAGTCCTGTGCTGAATGCTGCCTGTCGCCACATCGGTAGCAAGGGGCTGACGGCGTAGGGCCTTTCGGTCGGCCCGACTGGTGATAACCCACAAGCGCTGTTGCTTTGGGCTTCTGGCTTGACTGCAACTCGCGGGCGTTCTTTTCCGCTGCTTCGGCCGACTGGCTCAACTCGAAGGCTTTCTTGAAGGTTAGGCGTGGCTCAGCTAGCAGTCGGCGTTGAACTTGAACATCACGGACTCCGCACACCAGCCTGTCCCGGAGCATATCGTCGAGTGTGGCTTCAAAGTGGCAGTGTTCCGAGAGACGTCGGAGTTCCACCACGAACTGTGCGACTGTTTCGCCTTCCTTCTGCGAACGGGTGTTGAAAGTGAACCGCTGAACGGTCACCGAAGGAGGCGGGGTGCGGTGAGACTGTACGAGCTGTACCAACTGTTGGAACGTATGATCCGTCGGCTTACCGGGAGCCGTCAAGTTGCGAATAAGCTGGTAAGTTGTTGCACCACACACACACAACAAGATAGCACGCTGTTTCTCTGCCGTCTTGATGTCGTTAGCTGTGAAGTACTGTTGCAGACGCTCTGTGTACGAGGTCCACTCTTCGCGCCCGTCTTCGAAGGCGCCAACACTTCCGTGCGTTGCCATTGGGGGAATTCTGCTTGACCTTCGTCGCCAAAATGAGTGTTATAACTGACTGTTCCAAGTCCACACTATAGATCATGCACGCTTATGTAGCTAACGACTGACCAGTAGAACTGCACTTCACACTACACCCGAATCAATCAATACATCCAGTACAAGCTTATATCTAAGAGTCATGACCAACTACAACCGATCACTAAATCAAAACATGACAGCTAAGATGGTCATGCATGCTCAAATCAAAAGCTACTAAATGTGCCAATCAGCTGACGGTTACTACAATAACTATACACGTCTATGTGTGCATGGTACACAGAACCTTAAGATCCTGACACTCTCCGACCTGTAGTTGTGATTCAGCATGTTCACTGTGTATGATCATGTCTTAATTTCCTTGTAGGGACCTGGATTTGAGGATTGCTACCACTTGCGTAACTGAAGATGCCAAACCTGAAGCAGTGGAAGAGATGAGAAAAGTAGCAGAGGATCTCATGCAGGAATATGGGATTGCTTTAAGGTGAGTATATATAGAATTGGCATACCCGCTGTTAAGCTGCTACTATGGGTGTATTTAGATATATGCATACATGTAGAGCATAGGTAGAATGGCCACCTGCACCCCTGTTGTGCCTACCATGCCATTCACCATTATAGTTTGAGACCACTGCATGGCTCCTTATGAAGTAACCACAGACACACAAATGCATGCAATATTATGTGATGCACTGCCAGACCTTTGTAGTCCCATGAATGCACACACTTTGTGTATGCCATTGTACAGTTGAGTTTAAACTGGCCCAATGTTAGCTGCACAACAGACTTGTGCAATTACTCATGATAATTAAAGCATAAAGCTAGAACATTCTACTATACCATAATAGACATTAAACATTTCACAGTGGGAATATTTCTGCTGTTACACCACGGAATACAGTACAAAATATACAACACATGTTGCTCGCATGTGACTTTTGATCAGTTTTGTAGTGATGATTTACCATACCTTAACTGACTACTCTATCCAGCAATCCTAAAACAGCCCGTTACAGAAGCCAACAAGCAAGCCCAAGAGGCAGCAGTCGCACAAGTGTCAAAGAAGAGGGGCAGTGTATTACATGCACCTAGCTTAATGCAAACATGTCATGTCTTCTCTCACCTAAGCCATGCATGCGGGGTCATATCTTGGCTTGACACTGCCCACAGTGATGCCACAAAGCGCAATCATGTTCACTCTCCACGTATTGGACAATTTCGGTAGTAATATTTTGCATATGCTCACTGCACTTGAATATTTCAATGCGAATATCTCATCTGTACATACAAATGGTTCTACATTGAAACTTATTGCCCATAAAAATATCTACATATCTACGTTAACTGTATGTGCAATGTGTATTTGAATTTTTTAGTTTGTGACACTGCTAAATGCCTGTATCATTGTAACTGTGAATTTGTAATATTATTATTCATCAGCAGGGAAGGCTGCTTGAATGTGAAGGAACCACCAGGATATTCCATTGAATACACCCGTCGGGGCAGGTACACCATGTACCTGGTCACACACCGGGATAAAGTACATAGGGAGTACCCTTACATACTGGCCCACTATCATCAAGTGGAAGATTGTTATGCTGAAGAGTCTAAATCTGCTGCAGGGGTCATGGAAGTTAATCTGCACTTCAAGAACAAACACCATGACGAAGTAGAGGTTTGTTCTCTGTCAGCTGAGCATGCAGTAATGTATGTGCATTGCAGTGCTTCCTCAATATTATCACATGACGGCACAATAACTGGGATGAAGGAAATCTAGCCAATTATAGGAACTAGCTGAATACCCACCCTTCAAGTGGGTTCCAAGTCTACGGTTTGTATTTTTGCATTTAACCAATCAAAACCATCCATTTAATTGAAAGTATTCGTAGACTCGTTTCATATAACTTCGTACATACAGATTTTACTTATGTTAATCCATTTCGTCTAAAGAAGTCCACCAGCGAAGGCGCTATCCACCTTAGGTCACCCCCCGTATTGCTGTGATGTACTCTTCTAAGTTTGGTGAAGATTGGTGGAAAGTTGAAGGAGGAGTTTGTGGACAATGAAGCACGGTGTTTTCCCTATCTCTTAGATATGGCAGCGACCATATAAATGGCAAGAACTTGGATGGAATGACTTTAAACCAAATTTTGGCTCAACCAATTAAGTTACTCTCGCTACGCCTTTTCGTAATTCTACCACGTTTTGTGACATTCCATTCAGAATAAAGGAGTAATTCGTGAACATTGAAATATGCGTTACATTTATTATAATAAGATAGCTTGTCACTAGTTTTGCATGCATGTATATGTAGATAGTATATGGCTATAAAGCTTCCTTTAGGTACATTGCTTTTGCCTATGTAGCTTTAATACCATGCACACTACAAATAATTATTATAACTTTCATCCTCCATAACCTGTGACGGTGTGAACATATACAGTCATGATACTTGGGTCAAGACTTCTGATGATGAAAATAACTAAACCATAAAAAATGAAGGCAAATGAAAGTGGTCCCTATATATATAGCCATAATTATACTTAGTACCTTAATGTATAACAGTGTGCAATTGCTTGAAGGTCCAAATCTCATTATATATACAGGAACAGATATAGTACTTTTGGGTCAGTTGTCCTGGCCGGATGGTTGCAATCGATTATCAGTTATCAATTATTGACCGAATAGCATAATTTTGGCGAGACCTTTAGTATACCCAATTCTGTTGGCGAATGCTGTGCAGGGAATTTGGGGTAAGTGGCGAACTTGGGCAACTGGAATCACCGACTGGTTGTGATTTGACAGTTTCTCAGTGGTCTGGAACGTAGGTTTCAAAAAATCGTTGCATGAGATCAGCACAAGTCTGTTTAGCCCCCGTGCCGTCTGTTCACTTATTGTGGAGACATTTTCCCTCTTGGTACAGAAATATCCCCACCATTCTCAGCCTTAAATCATCCAAACACACTATATGCCAGTCTTCCTCGTTTCACTCACCACTGCTTGAACTAGACTTGTAGCCTCCATTTATGACCACACCAGGCCAATAACCGATTGCAACCATCCAGGCCAGACAACCAACCCAAAAAGTATGGCATACACCCTCCACCACAATTATACCTCTCCTGTGCACATTTTGCACACAGTTGTGGAATTGTCAGTGGATGGCTGACTTTGCTGTTCTGGTTGGGAAGACACCAGAGGAGGAGTTTGCAAGCAAGTTTTGTGACCCCACAAAAATCAAGGTCCATCCTAAGGACAGAAGCAAGGTGGATGCAGCTTCAGTTATCAAAGAACTTGACCCATTTGTTGCCTGTGCCCTGGAACTAGCTTTTATTAGCAAAGATTAGTTTAGTATACACTATATAACGTTACTTAGCTAATGTTCATGCTTAGAGTTCATATAATATTATATTGATGCAATTTCAGTATAATTTATTCTTACACATTGTATATACCTTTATAACCTTTATATGTATACTTTAGCACTTTCATTTTATATATGCATGTACCTCCATGTGCTCAAGTATACTGCAGCTTTTACACTGTTTTCACATTGTTTAATAAAGGTAGCTATGTGCTATATATAGGAAGACCCTTATGGCACCTACATATACCATGCCATTCATTTCCTAATCCCATTGCAGTTTGCCAATTAATAATAACATTGCATGCTTGGCTTCCTAGTGAAATAGCCATAGACATTATATAGATAGACCTGTGAACTAGCTTAAACACAAGTATTATTATAGTATAATATAAGTAATATTGTATGTAGCTGCGCTCCAAAGATACTTTATGGCTAGAGCCTTGTACTTGACTGTTCAAGCTAAGAATTGCATGTTCCTGGCCCACTGGTATATAGCTGTATTGTATGTAATAAGAATTATACATTGTACATGTTTCGAGATTTTAACCACATCGTCTTGTGGCTGTGCTATTATATATATAAATTAATGCCTGCATCATTGTATTGGTGAATTCTTTTTGTTAGCTTGAACATTTTGTTGCATTATCATATTCAGCAGTAGGGATGGCTGCTTGTATGTGAAGGACCCTTTAGGATGTTCCATTGAATATATATATATGACCGCTGCGTGGCAAGTACACAATGTGCCTGACCACTAGCTATATACCAGGATAAGGTTCATAGAGATCTTGAGAGCCCTTAATTACATACTGGCCCTACCTAATGTGTGAAGATTGCAAAGTAGTATATAGATCTGCCACAAGAGACAATGAGGTTAAGCTGCCTGCACAGTTCAAGAATAAGCACCATGAACATGGAGGTTCGTTTAGTATATAGCAGATCAATACAGAGTATACAGCAATCTGTCACTGTGTATATGCTTGCATGTGCTTTATTAGGATTCTTGTGACAACACGCAAATATTTCAAAAGAGGAAATCTGGTGGCCTTCTTCATAGAAGCACTGGTGCATATACTGCATGCAAAGATTGCAACTTGCACTGTATACACATGCTGGTGGCGGTGAAAGTGGTGGTTTATATACTATACTATACTATGTAATAGTTAAATGCTGACCAAGAGGTGTCTCTGAGATTTAGAGCACGAGGCACGAGGGCGCGAAGCTCCCGAGTGCTGAGTGGTCTAAATCTTCAGAGACACCGATTAGTCAGCATTTAAGTGTTATAGATCCCAACGATTGGGCAAGGAGCGGCAGCGAATCAGTTTACCAACTCGTACTTGCGTCATCACGCGTCTTCCGGAAGTAGTTAGCAATTTCTGACAATGGCCGAGAAAACGTCGTTTGGTTATTGGGTTTGTCATCTCGCAGCAGACGTTCCTAAAGGTCGGCAGTGGATGCGGCGCGTAAGCTGAACGTAACCTTACTCACTGTCAGCCCCGTCAGCCACAGCGTTTCCCAGAGCGGTGTCCTAAGCCTGTTCCCAGCTCGTAACCAGTTCGCTCCTTACTCGGCTCTGGTTCGTAGGCCGCTGCCGGATTGTTGCTTTACCCTGTTTGTCGACGAAACAAGTAAGCCGAGTGACCTTTGCAATTAGAACACGGCTGGACGAAATAGACCACGGCGCGAAACAACACCCGGGGTGTCTACGGCGTTTAGAAACATCGTTTAGACGCACGTTGCCATGGTAACGGGATCTATAGAACTGTTAGTGGATGGCTGATGCTGACTGTGTGTTCTCGTTGGAAAGACACAAGATCTAGAGTAGGCATTTAGTAGCAAGATTTGCAACCACTCAAAGATCAAGGTCCAGCCCAAGGACAGGAATGGTGACTACTGATTCAATTATCAGAGAACTGGGCCCATTTGCCTGTGCTTTGTAGGTGGCTTTCATTAACCAAAACTAATTTTTATTTTCTCAATGGTAGCTGACAGTTGTTCATGCTTTTCTACATGTAACCTTGCTGACTTATTAAATGCAATAATTATGCAGAATTACAATTGCAATTGTAGATAGTTCATGACTTTACACCCGTACAATTTACTTCCTATACATTGAACTCATTGGTAGCCATACATAATGAATTTATATATAGCACAATGTTTGACTGCATAATGATTATAATTATATGCACAACAACTGGAATGTGTAGACACAGTGAGGGCCTTACTGTGCTGAATTCTCCCATGCAAATAACAATATTAATGACTGAAATCCAACTTAAATCTATGCAAATGAGTAGAGCAAAAATGTATTATAAAGTAATTTGTGACAATCAATAAGTTCAAATGTAACATGCATGTCATTGTACAAGCAGAGCATGCACCTAGTAGTTACTCCCAAAAGGGATCTTCCACTCGCCAATCCCAGCTAGGCATCCTACGGAATTAAATCTCTAAATCTGAAATTTTGATATAACTGTCCAAATGTTTGTCCAAATGTTTAGGATTAGTTGCAACTTGCTAAACTACTTTGTCCGAGCTTTTATAGAATTGGCTGAGGCTGGCAATGAAACGGTAAAACAGAAAACGACAAGAGCCTGATTATCGTTCTCAGTTTTTTAGAAATTAAATTCAAAAATGGTCTGTGGATCTTTCCGCTGTTCCTTTTTCAAATGGCTGGCTCTAAAGCGAAAAACCAAAAACGACGACCATACCAAATTTTATATCTGGTTTTTCCATTTGAAATTTGAAAACCAGTGCCATTTGGTCTCTGCTCACCCCCATTCTGGGCATCACTTGGGCGACAATGTGTGTGAATGTGTGTGCGTGTGTGTGCATGTGTGTGTGCATGTGTGTAAATATGTGTGTGTGCGTGTGTATTTGTACGTTGTGTGTTTGTGCGTGTGTGTTTGTACGTTGCACTGATGAATGCTAGTGACCCCAAAACAGTTGTTGCACATACCTTCAGATATTGTTTCATACTATTTAGGTCCATGGATTGATGTGCACAAACTGTATGCAACTCTTTACAGGTGTGTTCATCTCAGGACCAACTTCCCTGCCATCATTCCAATATAGCCTCTCTCTGACTTTGGAGTTGAAGTGCCTTAGCTACTGCTATGCAGAGTACATAATGTAGATGTAGGTAGATAGACTACAATTGCAATCTCTATAATGTTTAACACACACAAAATAACCTTTTACCAACATGCAAGGTAACACAAGGCAAGTGAGGCAGCTGCTGATAAAAAAAGTTATAATTATGCTAACTACGGGCAGCTCATGGAAGCTGTGACTACTGTCCCTGTGGTCTAATGCTGCATCATCAGGTCCAAACTATTGATCTCCATAATACTTTAGAATGGGTTGAGTTTAAAAGTGGGGTGGCCAAGCCCCCCCCCCCCCCCCCCCCCCCCCTTTCCCTCTGCCACTGCATCATTTGTGATTTAATTGGGACCTATGTATGTAAACATAACTTGTGTACAATGATTGATCCCAGCTAGCTGGCTAGCTATATGTATAGCTAATAGACATGTGCATTGACTGGGAGGTGGTTGCCCTCTAGAACTTGCACGTGCCGCACAGTGCATGGCCTGTGCACTTAATTAATGCAGACACATGCACTGAGACACATATTTTTTTGTAGCTAGCAATACACAAGCAATGCATGGTGGTGGTTTACAATGAAGAATAGAATACAATGGAGTATAATATATTGTTATACTAAAGTGTACTTCAGTATGCGTGGACCTGTCTAAGACTTTTGGACCAGTTCTGGCTGACCTTTATAGAGAGGTGGCTGCTCTACAAAGGTAGAATGTAATGATTTTGTGCATTTTGGGGCCAGGGAGGCTGGCTGTTTTAGAGAAGCGGATACCTAACACAGTGACCTTATTAGACAGTTTCCACTGTATGTCACACCGAAGAATTATGTCACCAAGATGATGACATCATAATGATGGAGTCAGCATTGTATTCGTGCATGCATGCATGTTGAAGATTCAACTGGAGCCATAAAGCACACAAAAAGAAAAGGCGGAAAGATCCACGGACCAGCTACATGTTGCTGATGCATGGGCTTCCAATTCCCACCACCGTACATCAGAAATCGGCTCACAATTTTTGTTCGTAACCAAAACACTATAATTGCGCAAGGTTATAAATATTATAGGCCTATAGTCGGATTATGGTAGTAAAAAATGGCGTACCAGAAGGCAGGCTACTCTTATCGCCCCGCCAAAGACATTGCTTCGGGCAGATACCTCACCGCTACAGTAAACGTGAGTGAAAACTTACTCTTTTGTATGTTTTACTGGATTAAAACTAAGATCGAAGCTTATAGTCTGTTAGCGGTTCGCTTCTGCGGCAAATCGCTTAATAGATATTTGTTTGCCCTAATAGCTAGCTTTTTGAGGTGTTTCTTTCATCAAGGGACTGTATTGGTACACGACGCTTTCCTTTGATCGCCACGACATGCAATGGGAGACCGTAGCTACTACTTACGCTGTCGGTATGTACAGTGAAACCTTAGATTTTTGACTATGAAGAGTTCTATGGTAAATGATGACAAATAATGTGAGGACAAGAATCATCAATGGAACGATTGTAAGATAGATTAGCCCATGAGGGGAATAGCTATGTCCCACATTGACCGCTAAATGTAACGAGTTTCTGGGTGCCTTGGCATGTTGGTGTGCAGTGGTTAAACCCGTACATCAAAATGCACTCCGCTGGCTCGGTCCCCAGAAGCCACTTGCTCTCACATCTAGGTAAGCCGTATCTTCCCTGTTTGCAGGGTATGAAGGGTGCATATCATGCCATATAAACATGCTCAGCATTATCCTACTGCAAGCTACTGTATGATTATATGTTGCACTCCTACTATTATAGTGTGAGGTACCTTCTAGTTCAGTAGGACGAATTATAGGAGCAGGAGGAAAGCAGCTAAGGACGATTGAGCAAAAAACAGGACTAGATAAGTTTTCTATTCATATCTCACCTTCTAAGGTATGACCTAGTCAGATTTTGCATGTCTTTCAGCTGTGACAGATGGCCATTTTATGTGTGTGTGTGTGTGTGTGTGTGTGTGTGTGTGTGTGTGTGTGTGTGTGTGTGTGTGTGTGTGTGTGTGTGTGTGTGTGTATGTGTGTGTGTGTGTGTGTGTGTGTGTGTGTTTATGCGCGCGCGTGTGTGTGTGTGTGTGTGTGTGTGTGTGTGTGTGTGTGTGTGTGTGTGTGTGTGTTTATGCGTGTGTGTGTGTGCGTGTGTGTGTGTGTGTGTGCATGTGCGTGTGCATGTGTGTGTGTGTGTGTGTGTGTGTGTGTGTGTGTGTGTGTGTGTGTGTGTGTGTGTGTGTGCATATGTGTTTGGTAGAAGCTGTGCGAGTGTGCCAGAAGAGTGACAGATCTGCAGCTAATGGGCCTGGCATTGAGATTGTTGAAAACTTGGTTTTTGCTTGGATGCAAGTCTATAGCAAGTCATACTTGTGAGCTACAAACAACTGGTGGAAAGTAAGGAACTTGAGTAATTCTCTGTTAGATGCTAGCATACTTTCCAGTGTTTAGCAAAGATAGTGCAACGTATATGCTAGTTACCTAGACATTGCCAAGCATAGGTGGGGAATTCAATGGCACAGAGCCCAGGACAGATACTCTGATGCCGTCGCTCAAGGCCGTAATCCACTTCTCTCATCTCATGAGTCTTGCAAGCCCATAGTTGTGTACCCCTACTGTACCAAGGGGGCCATGCAACTGGGGTGATAAGGCTGATGTCTCCACAGCCACTGATTCCACCGATCTTGTTACCACTTTCTGGCTTATTACCCCATGTAGCCAAGTCTTGGCTGTGATATTACTAGTACAAGTGCATGCTTGCCTGTGTGTGTGTGTGTGTGTGTGTGTGTGTGTGTGTGTGTGTGTGTGTGTGTGTGTGTGTGTGTGTGTGTGTGTGTGTGTGTGTGTGTGTGTGTGTGTGTGTGTGTGTGTGTGTGTGTGTGTGTGTGTGTGTGTGTGTGTGTGTGTGTGTGTGTGTGTGTGTGTGTGTGTGTGTGTGTGTGTGTGTGTGTGTGTGTAAATAATTGTAATGCATGAAGTATCATATACATATCCTGAGACCCTGTTGTATGCAGCTATTTGTGCATGCTTGCTAGAACGTTACAATTTGCATGTGTGTTTGTTGACTGTAGACTGCATCAGGTATGCAAACTGTGAGTATTAAAGGTCAACAGCGCAACTGTGAGGCTGCAAAATGCAAGATTGAGGAACTTGCTGGATTGCCAATGAAGAGGCACAACCTGACTGAAGTACGTATGAGTGCATGAAATGCATTGTTAGTTTATTCTGTTGCTGCTTGTATTTTTTTGTATACACACAGCTGTAGCACGGGTAATTGTGAAAGTGAATTTTCAAAACAGCATCCTTCACTTTCATAGCACTTTGTCTGTAGCGTTGTGTATCCAAGTGCTTTACCTCTTGCCATAATGACGTCAGACTAAAAAAACGGAGAGGGGCAAGTGGTCTGGGCTACGCAAGACTGCTTTGTTTGGTGGGAGCTCTGTTGACTCCTATGGTAGCTATCAGCACTGTCACTGCATGTTATCTATGTTATAGCCGAATGTGAGAATAGGCATAAATCACTTACTTATGCATTGCATGCACTGCCCTAGCATGCACTAAGTATATAATGTGGCCCTGTGCACACACTCATTAATATTACTTTCCCTGTTTTTATAAATATTATGTTGTACTCCTGTATTATTTAGTTTGAAGTCCCATCCAGTTCATTGAGACTGATCATAGGAGCAAAGGGAAAGCAACTGAGGAAGTTGGAGGAAGAGGCACAACTGGAGATGTTTTCCATCGAGGTCTCATATCATGAGGTATGAGCTAGTGGAATTACCATATTTGCTTGTGTATAAGTCGCAGTTCAGGCTTTTTAATTCTCAGCAGTCTTTTCTAGGGTGCGACTTATACACTGAAAGCAACATTTTCCCGTAGTATACGTCGCACGTGGAGTAGAGAAGGCGGGACCATCATTGCGAGCCGCGTGGAATAGCGGTGATTTTGTACTGATCCTTGTGGCCAAGCGAAGAAGCTGTACGCTGGATTTAACCTCAAGGCAGTTGAGATTGCTGAGTCTTCGGGCAATAGAAGTGCTGAAAAGGATTTAGGAATCAGCGAAAAGCTGGTGCATGACTGGATCAAGAAAAAGACCAAGTTGAAGAAACACGCTCGAATGACGAGATTACTACGACTAGGAAGGAAGGCACACTGGCCACAGCTTGAAAATATACTCAAAGAATGGGTGCTAGACAGGTGCTTGAATGGAGTTGCCGTTTCTGGGACCATGATTAGATTGAAAGCAAAGTCAATGGCTAAGGAGATGTATGCATGATGTGGGTGTGCTATATTTAGAGCAATATAGTAGTGCAACCTATATATACTCCAGCAATTATGGAAACTTGAATTTTTATGCCAATTTATAGGCTGCGACTCATATACAGGTGCGACTTATGCACAAGCAAATACGGTAATTATGCCAAGACTTTCCACAGTGGCAGGCATGCAGATGTGTAAATAACCATTTGATGTGTGCACGTACATGCTTGTGTAGTGAATCGAATATCACTGGCTCACTTCTGGACTCATGAAGTATCAGTGTAATTAGGTTATACTAGTAACACTGGTATTTACCACTAGTACTAGTTTACAGCTAAAACACATAATAATTATTGTAATTATCTCTGCATGCCGCTTGCACACTTTAAATTGTAATCCCTTACCTCAACAGGTGTGATTTGTGTGTCTATTGACTATAGTCTTCCCCAGGTATGCAAATGGTGAGCATTAAAGGTCCGCAGCAAAATCGTGAGGCTGCAAAACGCAAAATAGAGGAACTCATGAGGAACAAGAGGGAACACCATGACTGGAGAGAGGTGTGTGCAAATGATGACATCCTCATTTTCCATTCTTAGTGTATTCTGTTGGTGCTCGTGTTTCTGTATACTGTATATACTGTGGGTATAGAATAGTCTCACATAGCCAACCCATTTCTCTCTATAGACACAGGTAAATAATAGTTTGACCAGCTGCATTTTCTGAAATCTATTTATGTAGCAAAATTAGTTTGTTCGTTTGTTTGTGCTTTTGCCTGTTTGTTTGCAACTCAGGTAATAACTACCACACAGGTTGCCACCAATCTCCCAAGTATATAGATTGGGAAGTGTCCTCCATATGGCTTAAAAGTGCCCATCTTGCTGTTCTTGGGGACATATCTTTCAGTTTCTTGGATTTTCTTCACAGCTGCTGGCTATTTCTAATTATCATTTAGTTGACTTCCAGTTATTGGGTGATTTTATTCGCTGTCATCCAACATTCTAATTAATAGCAGCTACCCTCCTTTGCAACTAGCTCATGCAGATACTTGAAAACTGGCTGCACATGGGCCTGACTCACTGGCATGCAACTCGCCATAGCAGGAATTAAGCCTGCCAAAGGCCACACCCTCTTGCAGTATATAATCATCTGAAGTTGGACAGTGTTGCCTTTGCAAGGTCCATGTAATTACGTTTCTCCAGTTACGAATGCATGGCTAGCTGGATATATGGCAATGATTGATGTAAGCATGGTGTATATAGCTTGTGAAATGATGTCTTCTACAGGGTTCAGTTGACTCCATTGAATTGTATATTATAATTGTATGTGTAAGTGTATTCAAGCACTTCACCCTTATTGTGATTCAACGTAATTCTTTGCTCTGTAGGTGAGCCACTCCCAGGATTCTGGGAGAATACCCAAGTATCTCTCCTTTCTCACATTCCTGAAAGACACAGACGAGATTGTATTTAGGGAATACAAGGACATACGTCCCATTAACTGGAAGGCCGATAAATATATGTACTTTCTTGAAGCAGCTAAACAGGTAAGAACTTGCACACAGTGGAAATGCACTAAAGATGACACTACACTTGTATTGTCATTATTAGTAAGTATATGATTTAATTGATTTTGTTGTTTTTGATTTCTTTTATTTGACTTTTACTGCTTAGTCGTCAATCTACGCATCTATGGGCATTTATAAACACTAATCTAATCAGAGCCAGCTCTCTATATTTACAGTATATTTTGGAGTGATGCTCAGCATATTTACTAGTACTTTGTGCATCTTTAGGGCTCTTCTGCTTGCCTTGGCCAATAGCTTTCCAAGTAGATTTGACTGCAGGGTTCCAATCTGCACCAAGGAAGAGGAGATTGCTGCTTAAGTAGTAGTTGACAATGATTTACAGCACTCAGATGACACTTTCTACAAGAGAAGATGACTCCATTTGACTGTGGCTATGTACATGTTGACCAGCATGGTCAAGAAGCTATGGTGATGATATACACTAGCGAAATGAACTGAGCTGACCAGTTCAGCTGCAAATGACAATTCCACGTGCATGCAGTCTGTGCATAGACTAGGAAAAAATGTTGCAAATGGTATCACATCCTGCTCCTTCCCATCCATATTTATTCATTATGTACTCCCAATTTTCGTCATGGCATTGGCTATAGCAGTTTAATATGTAGTGTTATGCTGTGCATGCTCTTTATTATTGTAGGTAGACAGTACGCCACACAACATGCTTGATCATCTGCGGAATTACAAATTGTTGCGGGATAACTTGCATAAATCCTTGGAGAAATGCCTTGAAAGTGATCCTGCTTATCTGGAACTGGAAGCCAGGTATACTATAGACAAGTGTGTCTCACTGTGTCATGCATAACAGTGGAATATGGATAAATTATGCAAGATAATGTAAGTGATAATAGATAACATTGACATGGCTTTTTCTAAAACTTGTGGACACCCAGCTGTGCCTTCATGCCATGATCTCTGATGACTTAGATCGCTTGGCACTTTATTGCGTTGCACCCTCAACTTTGTGATTTATATTCTTTTAGACACATCTTGGTCAGAATTTATTATTACATTACATATAACTTGCACATGAGTGTTCTGCTGGCCATGCAATCATACAATAGAACTGTCACAGTATCCAGTGTTGCAGTATTAAATTTGTGGTTGCTGAACACATTGGACTTCATTGATTAACTATTCACAATTATGTTACATATTTGTTGTAGTGTTCAATTTGCGCTATTACGTACGTATATCACAGCTATTCTTTAATGTTCACCTATTTGGTCCACTTCAATCATGTACACTACCTGCCATAGCACATGCATTTTACTTATGTACATACCATTGAGAGCCAATTGTAGTATCAAATAGTACATACAGTAGTTCTGTCTATGTAGCCTAGGGATGATGGTGGTAGTGTTTATGCTGAAATCAATAGGGAAGTAGCACTATTCTTGTAATAAACAGAAAGGTGGCAAAAGCCCCATGAGGAATACTTGCTTCTATACCCTGCGTGAATAACCTTACTTCCAAGCAAAAGTGTGTGCTCTTGTAGAAAAGACCTTGGCATTGTCCATGCATATTTACTCTCCTTCTCTGACAGCAGTAGCTCATAAACTGCATGGAAACAGAGAAACCTTTGCTACAGTATTGCACCACTTTCAACCGGCTGTTTTCTTATAAGTTGGGTAGCTCCAGGATCACGCAGTTCGACAAATGGAGGTTTCTAAGCCTTAGGAGATGTAGGGGCACAGTTTGACTACAGTTGGCCTTCTTCGGTTTTGGCTCAATGGCCTCAAAACGTGGTCAGATGTCTGCTTGGAGGTGTATTCACTGTTGTGCCAATTGTCCACTATTATAATTACTGTACTGCTAGCTTTTGGTCACCGTTTTCTGAGTTCATTGGCATGGAGCCTAGGTACTAGCTGACACGTCCACTCCAGAATTATAGAAATTAAGGTCAAACATTAATTACCCTGTAATAGTAGCCTGGTGTTGGTACTGGTTTATTGCTGTCCCAATTTACAGGTTTGGTAAGGTGCTCTGGAGGAGTGATAGCCAACGCACTCTCTCTGATGAAGTATTGACAGGAAGGTACACAATAAAGGACCTTGAGAAAGGTGGTAAGTTGTCGGTAACAGATGAACTTGCAAGACCAGACATTCGCTGGAGCTTTCAACCTATGTAAGTGGCATCTGCAACTGTGTTGTGGGAGCTATAGAGAGGTAGGAAGGCATGCATGTAATAGTGGTGGCATTCTAAGCAGGAGATTTCCCTTCAAAGACCCAGTGCAATCAATTGCTTTGTGTTAGTTATACCAAACTCAAGTGCAATGCATATGCATAATTGATATCTATCCAATTAAGGCTAAAGGCAAAGGTGGATAACGTGCATTTACTATAAGTGTGAGATATAACATTTATCACTCTCCAGATGTCCCCATGCAGGTTGCTGTGGTAGCATGATATATGATTGTATGTGCATGTACTGTTCAACTACAATGATATGCTGGATGCATATTTTGCAAATGCACCCTGCATGCATGAATGCATTTGTGCATGGTTGTTATTCAGGCTGTGAGAATGTAGGAAACTAAACCTGGTGAAGCAGTGAGCCTGTGGGAGTTCTTGGGGGTAGTTCTGTAGTGTTTCAAGGTGTCTCTTTAGATAGAAAAGAGAATTCTGCCCTTGAATTAGAATGCTAAAGGATAAGTTCTGTATTGTTTCTGAATTTGAAGGTCTAGCATAGTTCATTGTGTCTACTCAATGTGCAGAGTGCAGCATAGATATTATGATTCTGCATCCATATTATATGCAGCGTCTCAGCCACTGCTCTTAAGTCTGTGGAAGAATTACCTGTAATTGGAAAAGCTGACAGACTTGACATAACAGTGCTTGTCAAAAGAGGACCAGTAGATAGACAGTACTTGATCCGATTAGAGCAGAACAGGAAAGAGAAAACACTTAAAATTTCAGAGGTCCTCGTGAAGACTGACAAGCCATTCGTATTTGATTGCCTCAACTTGCAGAGGTATGTATCTTATTTTTATACGTATGTTGCTACTGTGCATGCTGCATCATTAATGCAAATGTGCATGTGTGCGTGCTATCATAGTAGCTATCATGCTATGAAATCATTGTATTATGACTTGTTTGTGCTGATACTGTTATTGGTTAAGTATCTTACCTGTCAGTAAGTTTCCTTGGTTAATGTACCGTAAATATTCTAAATATTCATGAACTTTATGTGCATTTCAAATCTTAACTTTTGAACTTTAAGAGGCAGTATGATATTCTTTGCTGTCTTTGTGCGAAGATTAGAGCCTGCTTGCAAAATTGGAGCGTTCCGTCAGCCACCATTTTCCGGAAGGCGCTGTATAGAAAATGGCCGCCGCTGGTGTTTTCTTTGTCACAGTGTGCGTTATTCGCAGATATCATGTCAACAAGGAGCTATGGAACCCCAGTATTGGAGAAGCGTTCGTGCTCATCAAGCATGGAGGCGAAATTAACGGCGAGATAACCTTACCCTTTCCAAAATTAGACGTTTTCCCGAACTTTAGAGATGGCCAATATATCAAATTTTTAGAGCGGGTCAAGATAAGATCGCTGGAAGTTTTCGAACTTTAGATTTTCAATTTTTTAGAATATTTATATTTTTTACGGTAACATGTGCCACATTACATGCTCGCTTTACACATTCTTGCCACTGTATGTACATTGTAACATAGCTAGCAGGAGAATAAATGCAAACGGCCCAATGGTCAGCCATGAAGGAAACCCTTGAAATTATTTATTGGAAAGAGCTGAGTGTGCTACTGTCACAAGCTCAATGAACACTTATTTGGTGTAAAAGTGACACAACAAACTTTGTATATGTTACCTATCCTTCCCTCACCCCTTTTGACCCCCTTAAAGGTAGTCTTATAGCCATGGACACCTATGATTTGTAACAAATGATGGGATCCATGAAATATTGTTTTGATTAGTAATGAAGTCCCCTGTGATCTGCTTCAGTAATGAATTAGCAGCATTATTGACACACAGCAAAGAACCTCTATAGCAGTATTTTTGAGCCATTCCACCCACTTGTTCTCTACCTATACAGCGCACAGTTTCCAGTATTTTGAAATCTGTATATTTAAACATTATTAACGGTCTAGATCTCAGATAACATTATCCTTTGCTGTGTTTTATGGATGTATGATTTAGTTTATATGCAGTAAGTGGCCTCAGTTGGAAGATATGCATTCTGGCTTAAATACCTGTGCATGGGCTTTTCCTCTGTTGTACAAGAGGTTATTAAATAGCTTAGCAACCTGGCAATAGTGGAGTTGCTTAAACCAAATCTGTGACCTTCACTTTACAGAAGGGAAGGAATAGATGGAGATCTTGAAAGCAATTCATGAATTCATCTGCTTCTGCATGTTGTCCAGAATCCGGTATATTTCACACCGAGGATATCCCAGTGCATGCATGGGTGTTTAAAGTGGTTATACGTCAGGACATAGATATGTAATTTTGCATCCTTAGCTGTTGCATCTTGGTACTTCTAAATTGAATTAATAACCTTACACCCCTATAGCCTGTACACTGCATGAACTAGCTCTGTGCTGTGTATGTATCCATTTAGCTGTAGTTATGAATCTGATTGCATTGATCAATTGCTGTGTTGAAATTAATAGGGGCTTGGATATGAGGATTGCGATTGGATGTTCACCCTGTCTAACAGACACTCAAGCAGTAGCAGAGAAGGAAGGCATTGCAGAGGATGTGTGCCAAGGGATGGCTTTTAGGTGAATGTGCATAGTCCCTATAAATATGCCATATGTATGATTCACTTTGCTATATAAATTGATATGTTGTACTGGCCTCTATGCATCACATGTCTGTATTGTCTTGCATGGCCAGGCCCTTCCCATCAAGTTTTCAGTGGGGCACTTTCATATGTGCATGTCCACGTGCAGTAATGATTAATGAATTGGTACTGGCCCACCAGTAACTGTACAGTGTTAGCTAATGTCCTTAATGCCATGACTGCATGATAGAGGATAGATATAGCATCCACCAATGCGTGTCCGTGATCTTCAGTAAAGCGACGCTACCAAATGCCTGTATCATTGTCAATGTTTATCATGACATTGTACTATTTATTTCTGAACATATAGAGATGACTGCTTGTATGTAAATAAGCCTCCAGGAGAATGCCTTATCAAGTACGCTCGACAGGCCAAGCAAACCATGTACCTGGTCTCCTATGGAGAGTACCATTACATACTGGCCCACTATAAAGTGGAAGATTGGCATCATGAGACATCTGGATCTGCCACCAAAGGCACAGAAATTAAGCTGCAGTTTGAGAATGAGCACCATGAAGTGGAGGTGTGTTTGGCTGAACTTAATGCATGTGTGTATATTGCAGGGTCTTAATTAATAGCTCTAGGAATTTCTGTAGCAGTTAACACACAATCCTGTGCATCTATTGCATACAAGAATCAAGCCAATATGCAAGGCTTTGAAGTATAATTTGCTGTATGGTATTATAGCAGTATCCATTCACAATTTATATAAATCTCTAGCATGCTTTACCTCACTGCACACATGCAGTTGTGGAATTGTCAGTGGATGGCTGACTTTGCTGCTTTGGTTGGGAAGACACCAGAGGAGGAGTTTGTTCTCAATTGTTGTGACCCCTCAAAGATCAAGGTCCGTCCAAAGGACAAAAATGAGGTGACTGCAGATTCAGTTATCAGAGAGCTGGATCCATTTGTTGCCTGTGCCCTGGAACTAGCTCTGATTCGTGGAGATTAGAACTCTCTGTAATATCTCAAGGTAGCTATAGCATTTGACTGAGTATTAGGTTTGTTCATAACATTTATACTTTCGATGGATATTAGCATTTAGCATAACAGAACATTGATTTAACATAATTCTATGCTTATTTGCCGTTACTAGGTGATTGCAATGTTTATTGAGTGACTATAAAAGTGCTACTTGCAGTGAGAGGTGACAATTTGTTATCAGACAGCATTATATCTTATTGGAGAGCAATTATATCTTATTGGAGAGTGATTATATCTTATTGGAGAGCAAGACTATCTAATCGGGTTCACAAAAGTATCTAATGGGGTTCGATCAGTGTGATTCAATCAATAGCAACAACACTTCACATGCATGCAAGTGCTTGCATTCAGATCAAGCACAAAACAGTTCAATAAAGCATATATAACTCTACACTACCCAGCCATTAACATGGTTGGGTTTTGAATATCTATGGTGCCACTGTAGTTTTAGTCATGGAAAGGCTTCATCCTATTGGAAGCACTGGGCAAACTGATTACTGCCGTTCTACCATACTACAGCTGTCAAAATTTGTGCGTCGATGGTGGCCGATTTTTTTGCACGAGAGGACCCGGTCGGAAAGACATCCCAGGTAGCTAGCTAGCTACAGAACGAACATAGAGACTCAGATCACAGTCAGTTCCCCTGCAGCTGATCCCCAATCCATCGTGCCGTCCCACCGTCAGATTCTTTGGGCCAGCTTGGCTCCCTCCGCCTCCAATGCCGTCAGGCGCACGATTCACCAGCCAAGACTAGCGGTATATAAGAAGCATGACATTTATATGACAATCATACTCTGACAATTACTAATTAATACCAATCCATATCCCAAACAACCACCTGCATAGGAGATACTGTTCAGTGACTGATTGATTGACCATATCCCATGCATGAATGAATGTAAATAACTCCTCAGCCTGATGCATACTGCTACTAATTTTACTTCCTGCTGTTATACAGGAATTTCATCAATACATTACTTACTCAAAAGTCTCGATCATTTAATTCATGAATGCTATATATTTTATGGCTAGCTCACATCATTATAGTGAGAGTCACTGACAAGCGATATACACTCAAATATGCAGCATGTCTTGATCTGTTGTTGGTTTAGCGATGCTCTGTCGTTGTATGGCCCATGCATGTAGAAAGCCATAGCCAGTAATCCAAAAATGACGAAAGTACAAGGGCATGCATAATAACACCCCACACACTCGCAAACATCGCACACATATAACACATATATTGGAAACTTCTTCCACTGCTGCGATTGCTCATGATTACGGATAAACTATTGCAGATCTCCAAACCTATAGATACTTTTTACTCCTCCAAGGAGCTCATCTCATCCAGTGTGCCATGTCTCTACTGACATAGCTAGTTAGCTATAATGTGGCCTACTCTAAAGATTATACAATCATTTCACTTGAAGTGATGCATAGCTAGCTAGCTAACTAGCTAGTCGTCTTGAGTCTATAATTATAATTCAGAAAGGGATCACAGATGCTCTGGTCTTCTTCAGGGTGCTGAAGAAGACCAGAGCATCTGGTCGAAACGTCGGCAAGGTTTTCAACCCTGTTGTGAAGCTGGTATTAGAGAACCAACCCTTTCTGATGCCTGAGCCAGCTGAGAAGCCCTCACTATAATTATAATTACAATACAAGCAATAGTGTGTAAGTGTGATATAGTAATAATACAGTGGAACCTGTCTAAGACAGCCACCTGTGGGCCAGTTCTAACTGACCCTTGGAAAGAGGTGGCTGCTCTACAGAGGTAGCTAGAGATTGCAATATTTTAGAGCTATTTCGGGCTAGGGAGGCTGGCTGTTTTAGAGAGGTGGTTGCCTAGCTAACACACTGCCCATCATAGACAGGATAAATACAATCAGTGCATGTGTAGCTAACTAGGTGGTTGCCTAGCTAACACACTGCCCATCGTAGACAGGATAAATACAATCAGTGCATGTGTAGCTAACTAGGTGGTTGCCTAGCTAACACACTGCCCATCATAGACAGGATAAATACAATCAGTGCACGTGTAGCTAACTAGTTTGATAGAGAGATTTGCTCAGTATACTGTCACAACTAGTTGTTAGCTATGAATGTTATCCTCTGTGGTCTAAGACTAGCTAGCTATTGGGTGTTGATCTGGAGATCAGCACTGGACAGCAGCTAGCTACATCTGTGATCACCTTGGTCTAGGGTTACACAAGCTCATGTCTCTAGAGAGCCTTACAATTGGAACACATACATGACCACTTTGAAATAGCAGGACCTGGTCGGTGCAAAGGAATGCCCGTTGTCCAGCTACGCGTACGGCTTCCTTTGTTTGTACGGAAATCCCCGCTGCTTGTCCCGTGAATGCTGTTTTTAATACAGTGGTACATGGTGATGTCATATATTCATCCCCTTGTGGGTTGGTTTGTATATAGCTGTAATAGCTAGGAGGTAGCAATCAAATCATGTAGTGGACATACACGCCAGTAGAAGGGTGAAGTACATTCGTTTTACCGGGAACATTCAAAGCCAGGATTTCGACATCACACCCCAGCCGGCCTGAATTCTGCACACGACACTGCGGATCTATCATGTCTGTGACTTCGGAATGCGCAATCGAGTTTCTGAGCGCATCTACTATAGAGTGAACGTCTGGGCACCAAGGCACATCTACAGTGCGAGCTCTTTCAGATAGTTCTTTAGACTTTGAAGTGTACGGCATGTGTTTTGAATCAAACTGATGTAGCTAGCTGATTACTGCATCTAAAACAGTGTGTAGCTACTCAAGTGAGCTCTAGACTGGATTGCGTGAACTGAAAGCGACAGAAATGAGCTCAGCACTGGAAGACTATTTTGCTAAAATGGAATAGAAGAAGAAAAAGACTAAAGGAAAGTTGTTCGTTACTACAGAAGATATAGCAAAGGCTGTAGAAGCAACCCAAGCCGAAGTGTGTGTGTTGTGTGTGTGTGTGTGTGTGTGTGTGTGTGTGTGTGTGTGTGTGTGTGTGTTTGTGTGTGTGGTGGGTGTGGTGTGTGGGTGTGGGTGTGGTGTGTGTGTGTATGTGTGTGTGGTGTGTGCGTGTGTGTGTGTGTGTATGTTTGGTATGAGTGTGTTAGGCATGCACTATATATACGTGTGTGTGAGTGGAGTGTGATGGTGAGTTAGTGTGGGAAGACGCTGCTTACACCGTCACTGCCTGTGACAGGTGAGGACAAGGAGTGAGGCTCACGATCAACTTGCTCACTTACGGAGGAAGGGAGAGGATAAGGTCCTTGTGATCTCAGGGGCAAGCCTGGAGGTGAGTGGCTGCCCTCCTCCCACATTCGCACAGGGTCACTTGGTACTACTCTCCCCACCCTCTGCCACACCCCCTTCCACCCCCCAGGTCTGCCTCACCCACTACCGGTCTGAGTTCGTCAAGCTGGCTCGGCAGTGCCCCTCAGTGGTGTGCTGCCGTTGCTCGCCAACGCACAAGGCACAGATAGTGAATCTCATTAAAGCCTACACCAAACGGCCGACGTGTGCAGTCGGTAAGTTGTCGGTGGGACAACAGGACATTTCAGAAGAAGGTCTGTGTGGCCTCTATACTATTCGAAACTGCTCAAATATTCCCCCAATTCAAGTTCCATATCGTAGTGATGAGCCTCTGCAATATTAGATCCATAGTAATACAATAGCTGATATGAGTCCAAAACTCAAAACATTTTAATACATTTCCATAGTGTATTGTTATGTATAAAGGGTGTGTAGTGTGTGACTATTTATACAGGTTATACACACCTACTGTAATTACAGTGAATGATAGTACACAACCAATTAAGTACACACATATGCCCTGGGTCACTGTACATTGCAGCAGTAGACTCTGCTGCTGCCAAAGTCAGCCCCAGCCATGAACCTCCCAGAGGGACACACCACCGTGGGGGTGTAGTAGGACTCCCAGATGCGCACTCCCCGAACCCAGTTACAGCTGCCCGCTGCCTGTGTCAGGCTAACTCCTGACTCTCCCTTCACACCGGCTGGACCGCGTGGCCCTGACACGCCTTGCCTGCCCTGTTGCCCAACTTGGCCTCTCTGTCCTTTGGGTCCAGGAGGACCTGGCGGCCCTTTAACTCCTGTTGGACCTCTGGCCCCAACAGACCCCCTCTCACCAATGTCTCCTTTGCTACCCTTCGGTCCAATGGGCCCTATCTCCCCTTTCTGCCCCTTCACACCTTGCTCCCCTTGTATCCCTCTGCTTCCCTTGTCTCCTTTGAAGCCTATCTCTCCCTTGAAGCCCTTCTCTCCCTTGGGACCCTGCTCACCTTCATCTCCTTTCTGCCCCTGGGGACCAACTGGAGCGAGGCAGTCCTTACCAATTGTGGAGGTGTTGGAGCAGTTCATCAGTGTCCGAAGGTTGCTTGTGATGTAAGCTGTGATTGTAGCCTCAATCTGGTTACCCTGCCGCCGCATCCTGCCAGCTTGCTCTCTCCACGTGACGCCTGTTGTGGCCAGATCATCACTCAATCCTGTACTGGGCTTCTCTGCTCCCAGCCCATCTGATCCTCTCGTGCTGTCACACCCACAGCTACTCTGAAGGAGGGTCTGTGTTGAGAAGCTTTTATTAGCAAAGATTAGTTTAGTATACACTATATAACGTTACTTAGCTAATGTTCATGCTTAGAGTTCATATAATATTATATTGATGCAATTTCAGTATAATTTATTCTTACACATTGTATATACCTTTATAACCTTTATATGTATACTTTAGCACTTTCATTTTATATATGCATGTACCTCCATGTGCTCAAGTATACTGCAGCTTTTACACTGTTTTCACATTGTTTAATAAAGGTAGCTATGTGCTATATATAGGAAGACCCTTATGGCACCTACATATACCATGCCATTCATTTCCTAATCCCATTGCAGTTTGCCAATTAATAATAACATTGCATGCTTGGCTTCCTAGTGAAATAGCCATAGACATTATATAGATAGACCTGTGAACTAGCTTAAACACAAGTATTATTATAGTATAATATAAGTAATATTGTATGTAGCTGCGCTCCAAAGATACTTTATGGCTAGAGCCTTGTACTTGACTGTTCAAGCTAAGAATTGCATGTTCCTGGCCCACTGGTATATAGCTGTATTGTATGTAATAAGAATTATACATTGTACATGTTTCGAGATTTTAACCACATCGTCTTGTGGCTGTGCTATTATATATATAAATTAATGCCTGCATCATTGTATTGGTGAATTCTTTTTGTTAGCTTGAACATTTTGTTGCATTATCATATTCAGCAGTAGGGATGGCTGCTTGTATGTGAAGGACCCTTTAGGATGTTCCATTGAATATATATATATGACCGCTGCGTGGCAAGTACACAATGTGCCTGACCACTAGCTATATACCAGGATAAGGTTCATAGAGATCTTGAGAGCCCTTAATTACATACTGGCCCTACCTAATGTGTGAAGATTGCAAAGTAGTATATAGATCTGCCACAAGAGACAATGAGGTTAAGCTGCCTGCACAGTTCAAGAATAAGCACCATGAACATGGAGGTTCGTTTAGTATATAGCAGATCAATACAGAGTATACAGCAATCTGTCACTGTGTATATGCTTGCATGTGCTTTATTAGGATTCTTGTGACAACACGCAAATATTTCAAAAGAGGAAATCTGGTGGCCTTCTTCATAGAAGCACTGGTGCATATACTGCATGCAAAGATTGCAACTTGCACTGTATACACATGCTGGTGGCGGTGAAAGTGGTGGTTTATATACTATACTATACTATGTAATAGTTAAATGCTGACCAAGAGGTGTCTCTGAGATTTAGAGCACGAGGCACGAGGGCGCGAAGCTCCCGAGTGCTGAGTGGTCTAAATCTTCAGAGACACCGATTAGTCAGCATTTAAGTGTTATAGATCCCAACGATTGGGCAAGGAGCGGCAGCGAATCAGTTTACCAACTCGTACTTGCGTCATCACGCGTCTTCCGGAAGTAGTTAGCAATTTCTGACAATGGCCGAGAAAACGTCGTTTGGTTATTGGGTTTGTCATCTCGCAGCAGACGTTCCTAAAGGTCGGCAGTGGATGCGGCGCGTAAGCTAAACGTAACCTTACTCACTGTCAGCCCCGTCAGCCACAGCGTTTCCCAGAGCGGTGTCCTAAGCCTGTTCCCAGCTCGTAACCAGTTCGCTCCTTACTCGGCTCTGGTTCGTAGGCCGCTGCCGGATTGTTGCTTTACCCTGTTTGTCGACGAAACAAGTAAGCCGAGTGACCTTTGCAATTAGAACACGGCTGGACGAAATAGACCACGGCGCGAAACAACACCCGGGGTGTCTACGGCGTTTAGAAACATCGTTTAGACGCACGTTGCCATGGTAACGGGATCTATAGAACTGTTAGTGGATGGCTGATGCTGACTGTGTGTTCTCGTTGGAAAGACACAAGATCTAGAGTAGGCATTTAGTAGCAAGATTTGCAACCACTCAAAGATCAAGGTCCAGCCCAAGGACAGGAATGGTGACTACTGATTCAATTATCAGAGAACTGGGCCCATTTGCCTGTGCTTTGTAGGTGGCTTTCATTAACCAAAACTAATTTTTATTTTCTCAATGGTAGCTGACAGTTGTTCATGCTTTTCTACATGTAACCTTGCTGACTTATTAAATGCAATAATTATGCAGAATTACAATTGCAATTGTAGATAGTTCATGACTTTACACCCGTACAATTTACTTCCTATACATTGAACTCATTGGTAGCCATACATAATGAATTTATATATAGCACAATGTTTGACTGCATAATGATTATAATTATATGCACAACAACTGGAATGTGTAGACACAGTGAGGGCCTTACTGTGCTGAATTCTCCCATGCAAATAACAATATTAATGACTGAAATCCAACTTAAATCTATGCAAATGAGTAGAGCAAAAATGTATTATAAAGTAATTTGTGACAATCAATAAGTTCAAATGTAACATGCATGTCATTGTACAAGCAGAGCATGCACCTAGTAGTTACTCCCAAAAGGGATCTTCCACTCGCCAATCCCAGCTAGGCATCCTACGGAATTAAATCTCTAAATCTGAAATTTTGATATAACTGTCCAAATGTTTGTCCAAATGTTTAGGATTAGTTGCAACTTGCTAAACTACTTTGTCCGAGCTTTTATAGAATTGGCTGAGGCTGGCAATGAAACGGTAAAACAGAAAACGACAAGAGCCTGATTATCGTTCTCAGTTTTTTAGAAATTAAATTCAAAAATGGTCTGTGGATCTTTCCGCTGTTCCTTTTTCAAATGGCTGGCTCTAAAGCGAAAAACCAAAAACGACGACCATACCAAATTTTATATCTGGTTTTTCCATTTGAAATTTGAAAACCAGTGCCATTTGGTCTCTGCTCACCCCCATTCTGGGCGTCACTTGGGCGACAGTGTGTGTGAATGTGTGTGCGTGTGTGTGCATGTGTGTGTGCATGTGTGTAAATATGTGTGTGTGCGTGTGTATTTGTACGTTGTGTGTTTGTGCGTGTGTGTTTGTACGTTGCACTGATGAATGCTAGTGACCCCAAAACAGTTGTTGCACATACCTTCAGATATTGTTTCATACTATTTAGGTCCATGGATTGATGTGCACAAACTGTATGCAACTCTTTACAGGTGTGTTCATCTCAGGACCAACTTCCCTGCCATCATTCCAATATAGCCTCTCTCTGACTTTGGAGTTGAAGTGCCTTAGCTACTGCTATGCAGAGTACATAATGTAGATGTAGGTAGATAGACTACAATTGCAATCTCTATAATGTTTAACACACACAAAATAACCTTTTACCAACATGCAAGGTAACACAAGGCAAGTGAGGCAGCTGCTGATAAAAAAAGTTATAATTATGCTAACTACGGGCAGCTCATGGAAGCTGTGACTACTGTCCCTGTGGTCTAATGCTGCATCATCAGGTCCAAACTATTGATCTCCATAATACTTTAGAATGGGTTGAGTTTAAAAGTGGGGTGGCCAAGCCCCCCCCCCCCCCCCCTTTCCCTCTGCCACTGCATCATTTGTGATTTAATTGGGACCTATGTATGTAAACATAACTTGTGTACAATGATTGATCCCAGCTAGCTGGCTAGCTATATGTATAGCTAATAGACATGTGCATTGACTGGGAGGTGGTTGCCCTCTAGAACTTGCACGTGCCGCACAGTGCATGGCCTGTGCACTTAATTAATGCAGACACATGCACTGAGACACATATTTTTTTGTAGCTAGCAATACACAAGCAATGCATGGTGGTGGTTTACAATGAAGAATAGAATACAATGGAGTATAATATATTGTTATACTAAAGTGTACTTCAGTATGCGTGGACCTGTCTAAGACTTTTGGACCAGTTCTGGCTGACCTTTATAGAGAGGTGGCTGCTCTACAAAGGTAGAATGTAATGATTTTGTGCATTTTGGGGCCAGGGAGGCTGGCTGTTTTAGAGAAGCGGATACCTAACACAGTGACCTTATTAGACAGTTTCCACTGTATGTCACACCGAAGAATTATGTCACCAAGATGATGACATCATAATGATGGAGTCAGCATTGTATTCGTGCATGCATGCATGTTGAAGATTCAACTGGAGCCATAAAGCACACAAAAAGAAAAGGCGGAAAGATCCACGGACCAGCTACATGTTGCTGATGCATGGGCTTCCAATTCCCACCACCGTACATCAGAAATCGGCTCACAATTTTTGTTCGTAACCAAAACACTATAATTGCGCAAGGTTATAAATATTATAGGCCTATAGTCGGATTATGGTAGTAAAAAATGGCGTACCAGAAGGCAGGCTACTCTTATCGCCCCGCCAAAGACATTGCTTCGGGCAGATACCTCACCGCTACAGTAAACGTGAGTGAAAACTTACTCTTTTGTATGTTTTACTGGATTAAAACTAAGATCGAAGCTTATAGTCTGTTAGCGGTTCGCTTCTGCGGCAAATCGCTTAATAGATATTTGTTTGCCCTAATAGCTAGCTTTTTGAGGTGTTTCTTTCATCAAGGGACTGTATTGGTACACGACGCTTTCCTTTGGTCGCCACGACATGCAATGGGAGACCGTAGCTACTACTTACGCTGTCGGTATGTACAGTGAAACCTTAGATTTTTGACTATGAAGAGTTCTATGGTAAATGATGACAAATAATGTGAGGACAAGAATCATCAATGGAACGATTGTAAGATAGATTAGCCCATGAGGGGAATAGCTATGTCCCACATTGACCACTAAATGTAACGAGTTTCTGGGTGCCTTGGCATGTTGGTGTGCAGTGGTTAAACCCGTACATCAAAATGCACTCCGCTGGCTCGGTCCCCAGAAGCCACTTGCTCTCACATCTAGGTAAGCCGTATCTTCCCTGTTTGCAGGGTATGAAGGGTGCATATCATGCCATATAAACATGCTCAGCATTATCCTACTGCAAGCTACTGTATGATTATATGTTGCACTCCTACTATTATAGTGTGAGGTACCTTCTAGTTCAGTAGGGCGAATTATAGGAGCAGGAGGAAAGCAGCTAAGGATGATTGAGCAAAGAATAGGACTAGATAAGTTTTCTATTCATATCTCACCTTCTAAGGTATGACCTAGTCAGATTTTGCATGCCTTTCAGCTGTGACAGATGGCCATTTTATGTGTGTGTGTGTGTGTGTGTGTGTGTGTGTGTGTGTGTGTGTGTGTGTGTGTGTGTGTGTGTGTGTGTGTATGTGTGTGTGTGTGTATGTGTGTGTGTGTGTGTGTGTGTGTGTGTGTGTGTGTGTGTGCGTGTGTGTGTGTGTGTGTGTGCATGTCCGTGTGCATGTGTGTGTGTGTGTGTGTGTGTGTGTGTGTGTGTGTGTGTGTGTGTGTGTGTGTGTGTGTTTATGCGTGTGTGTGTGTGTGTGTGTGTGTGTGTGTGTGTGTGTGTGTGTGTGTGTGTGTGTGTGTGTGTGTGTGCGTGTGTGTGTGTGTGTGTGCATGTCCGTGTGCATGTGTGTGTGTGTGTGTGTGTGTGTGTGTGTGTGTGTGTGTGTTTATGCGTGTGTGTGTGTGTGTGTGTGTGTGTGTGTGTGTGTGTGTGTGTGTGTGTGTGTGTGTGTGTGTGTGTGTGTGTGTGTGTGTGTGTGTGTGTGTGTGTGTGTGTGTTTATGCGTGTGTGTGTGTGTGTGTGTGTGTGTGTGTGTGTGTGTGTGTGTGTGTGTGTGTGTGTGTGTGTTTATGCGTGTGTGTGTGTGTGTGTACATGCATATGTGTTTGGTAGAAGCTGTGTGAGTGTGCCAGAAGAGTGACAGATCTGCAGCTAATGGGCCTGGCATTCAGAAGTTTGAAAACTTGTTTTTGCTTGGATGCAAGTCTATAGCAAGTCATACTTGTGAGCTACAAACAACTGGTGGAAAGTAAGGAACTTGAGTAATTCTCTGTTAGATGCTAGCATACTTTCCAGTGTTTAGCAAAGATAGTGCAACGTATATGCTAGTTACCTAGACATTGCCAAGCATAGGTGGGGAATTCAATGGCACAGAGCCCAGGACAGATACTCTGATGCCGTCGCTCAAGGCCGTAATCCACTTCTCTCATCTCATGAGTCTTGCAAGCCCATAGATATGTACCCCTACTGTACCAAGGGGGCCATGCGACTGGGGTGATAAGGCTGATGTCTCCACAGCCACTGATTCCACCGATCTTGTTACCACTTTCTGGCTTATTACCCCATTCATGGGGTCCATGTAGCCAAGTCTTGGCTGTGATATTACTAGTACAAGTGCATGCTTGCCTGTGTGTGTGTGTGTGTGTGTGTGTGTGTGTGTGTGTGTGTGTGTGTGTGTGTGTGTGTGTGTGTGTGTGTGTGTGTGTGTGTGTGTGTGTGCGCGTGTGTGTGTGTAAATAATTGTAATGCATGAAGTATCATATACATATCCTGAGACCCTGTTGTATGCAGCTATTTGTGCATGCTTGCTAGAACATTACAATTTGCATGTGTGTTTATTGACTGTAGACTGCATCAGGTATGCAAACTGTGAGTATTAAAGGTCAACAGCCTAACTGTGAGGCTGCAAAATGCAAGATTGAGGAACTTGCTGGATTGCCAATGAAGAGGCACAACCTGACTGAAGTACGTATGTGTGCATAAAATGCATTGTTAGTGTATTCTGTTGCTGCTTGTATTTTTTGTATACACACAGCTGTAGCATGGGTAATTGTGAAAGTGAATTTTCAAAACAGCATCCTTCACTTTCATAGCACTTTGTCTGTAGCGTTGTGTATCCAAGTGCTTTTCCTCTTGCCATAATGACATCAGACTAAAAAACCTTTGTCAAATGTGTACAAAACTGAGAAACTACGGAGCAAAAGAATCCTCTCTGCTATTTGTCTCCCTGCTGCATAACAATGTTTCTCCTTCCGTCGCCGTCCATATCTCTTGATATACGTGATATCCGTGCACACAGCCTGCAAAACTGTATGATGCCGCCATCTTCTTTGAATTCAAATTAATACAAATGCATTGGCTATATAACTAATATATAGTCAGGTCCCCATTCGCGAAAATAAAAAATGCGAAATTTTAGTTCAGCTCGCAATTCGCAAAAATTTCGTCTCGCAAAAATTTCCAAGTACACAGTATTTCACCATGAATCGTCCAACACAATCTAGTTATGATTAACCTATACATAGCTGCATTTATAATTTATTAATATAATATAGAGATAAATCAGTCAGGCGGAATCTTTGTCCCAGTTGTTCTTGGGCGCACAGCAATAGATGGTCACCAAACTTGCCCAGCACTGTGAGGTATGGTGTTCGGAAGTTGGCATTTTTTAATAGCCTACAGCCAAGGAGGAGGCTGCAAATGAGTTTTGAGAAATCTTGTACACCGACTCTTCCCGTGTCTGGCAACGGTTTTCCACTGAATATTTAAAGAGGCTGCTTGCCATGACTTAGAGCGTCGCCAGAGGAGAGGCATTCGGAAACGGGCTACTCTTGCTGTGTACAGTAGGGGAATATGCAGACAGAACTTGTGTGCCTGTCTCCTCCAGTAAGATGGTGGCCAGAAAACAGGTTTGGGTTCGAGAGTATGGGACTCGATGATGAGCACTGCCATTGATGCTACCGTATACATACAAATTTTCGCAGGATGTATATATATTTTGCGAATGGCTCCCTTTCTATGGAAGATATCCCACCTAGAGTGGCTCGGGCATCGATGTACACTTTGTTTCGTTCTATTGGAGCTTTAAGGAGCACTTCAGACCATTTACAGATGTCTTCGTTCCATCTAAGTTCGTAGTTGTGTTCACGTGTATAACATTTACAAGGATGTCTGGTCTGCATCGGCAGAACCAGTTCTTCAGCGTGAACGGGAAAGCAGAACAGCAAAGATCCTTACGCAATGGCAGTTCAGAAAGACGGCCCAACTGCAGGACATGTTCCGCACACCATATCCCTGCCTTTGCTAAGTGTTTGTTCAGCGCGGTGGTTCAATAGTATGCACAAGTACTGGTGCATCAATTACTTGAGCTGGCAAGTCCTTGGTAAAGAGGTCTGCAGTCTTAAAAGTAATCTTTGACCGTCTTCTTGGCCATTCCGCACAAAAGAAATATTTCTTTGCTACACACTTACCCATTTAAGGCCTTCCGTATGTACATATTGCCCTGGAAAAATGTAAGAATCCCGCGATTTAAATTTCGCGAACCTCCACTGATTCGCGAAATTCACGAAAATAACGTCCCATGAAAATTTGTACGTATATGGTATTATTAGTTACATATATAATATGCATTGACTTTCAGTGTCATCCTTCGTATCCATGCATTCACTCATCCAATTTATCTCATGTTAAAATTGTGTGTGATGTATGAAACCTACTCTAATAGATGTAGCTCACTTTTGATATATGATCTACCTACATACGTATGTCATTCTTTCTCAGAGTCACTGTTATATGAAGCCGAGGCATTCTGTATATAGTGGGAGAAAAGACAAGCAGCTTTCCTTTATCACGTTCCTTGATGGCTCAAATGACGTTGTGTTTAAACGTTATGAAGGCATACCTCCTAGTAACTGGAACCTCAAAAAAGATGATGTTTTGTACTATTTGGAAGCATGTCAACCGGTAAAAGCCTTTACCTTGAATACTATATCGACATTCTATTTTAGTATTGTAGCAGGTGTTTGACTGCATGCGTGCTTTCTTGATGTTACTGGTCATGTATTCAATAATTATTGTAAGTCACTTACACAAGGCAGTTGTATGACACTCACGTGGATTACCATGTACCATGTGCTGACCCAGTTAGTGTTTGTTCCAAGCCTAAGCTATCCAGTTTGTTAACTTATGTATAGTCTGCATTAATACTTGGCTACAGGGTTATGCATGCATCACAGTTTCTATAGATGTACATACCCTTTGGCATTTCTATGAAGCACACATGATAGTAATATTATATATTTTGATTATGCATTGAGGCATTTACACTAAGTCTCTTGTACCAATGCATTAACCTTTGTGTATCATCCCATTAAATGTATGCTAACTGGTTCATTTGTTATTAAATTTTGGACAACAAAGAATAATTCTACAATTACAAGATGCATTATAGGTCCCATTGCTGTAGCAAGCTGATAAATACAGGGTTTCTAACTGCAGGAAACCAGTAAGCCAGAATTGGAAGATGTGCACCATCATAGGAACTACCCCAGACTGCAGAAGAGCCTTCATACTGCCATGGATGAATGTATTAGAAGTGATCCTGTTTACCTGAGAACAGAAGCAAGGTATGGATTATCGATTATGCAGACACTTTCTAAAGTCCCAGCAATTGCCCCTATTCTGCCTGTATAAACGTCTTGACATGCGGACACCCCGTTTATCCGTATTGCGGACAATGCCCTGTGCATCGCCCTATACAACTTTGTATAAACCTCACCCGATAATCCAGATATTTCAATCAGCTGCCAGAAAATGGCCGCTCCCTGATTTGCACCGCTACCTCTGACAAGTGACAGGAGCAGCTCAGAAGTTGGCGAATGCCACAAATTGTCTATACTAAAGATTTTGTTAGGAAACTGTCTACTTTGCTAAACTGATTTTGAATTGATAGACAGCCGCCCACAATTTTGACTCATTTTGCACTGGCCATGTGCATATGACCACTTCTGTGCTGATTCTTTTGCCATGTATATGTAGGTTTGGTAAAGTTCTCTGGAGGAGTGATAGCCGGCACTGTGTCTCTGATGAAGTATTGAGTGGGAGGCATAAGATAAAGGACCTTGAGAAGGGTGGTATGGTGTCAGTCGAAGAAGTACTGGGAAAAAGAGAAATTAGATGGGAATTCCCGACTGTGTAAGTGGCATCTGCTACCATAATAGTGCAACTGATATGTATAGAGGTATGCATGCGTGATATAACGCATGTGCAATCTCATTTTCAGCAAACATTGACAGACTGTGCAGCTATGTAAGTATAATATTGCTTGGGATGATTGAAAAATTTGGACAGTCACAGGGGAGGTAACAAGATGAATCCAACTGCTGTCTTCTTTGACTCCTCATAAGTGTATATAATATAGCTTATTCACGAAGGCCTGCACCCCCAAAGTTTCTCTGTGGAATGGCATTAGAGCTATATGAAACCGATGGCAATCTGTACGCTTACATGAGAGGAGTTAGCAGACAATATGTGTTTCAAAACTTTCACTGCCCTCTCCTGTTGGCCTGTTCAGAAATGCCCAACAAAGTTAGTTGTTGTGCATACTGTCAAGGTGCTGGAAATGTTGGTTGCCATCTACTACTAGCCTTGCTAGCACCACAGTGATAATGTTGTACCATTGCATGCCCAACATCTCTTTATAGTTAGTCAAAGCCTGCACTGTGTTTAAACTAAAGTGCTTACAGGCAATCATGATCCGTCAGCTAGTGTGAAACCATTTAGATTGACGAATTATACCTTACTAGCAGGAAAGCCCACCTTCGGCAAGCTTCCCTGCTCTGGCACAACAATGACGGCACGCCGGCGCCTGTCTGCTGACGCCAGCATATTGTGTGATGGTGCGTTGATGCCAGCTAAGCAATATGCTGGTATCTGCGGCGTCATGTGTGCATGGCGTGTGAGTATACAGGGGGGGAGCATTAAGCAGATTGTACCATTATATAGCATGCAGTGCCAGCAAGTGGAGCACATGCCAGTGCACATAGTAAGGGACAATGCTATGCCTGCAATTTAGTGTATGTAATATCATGTTAAACATACTGGCTAAAGGCAGCATGTGCATGCTGGTGATTCATGTATGTGCTGAGGATGAGGCTGTGCAATGATATGGTGTATAGCTATGTAGATTGTCTGTCTAAAAGAGCATTGGAAAATTCCGTAAATTAGTCACATTGGCATGCACCGACACCAACAGGAAGTGACGTCACATTCTTGTGGCGGAATAAAATACCAAACGTTATCAAGGCTGCAAGAGTGGTCAAAAATGGCGTCTGGGCCTGCCAAAAAAAGGGAAGCGCACTCTTCCGCTGCAGGGCAGCTAGGTGAACGGCACCCCCTCTAAGTTCGCATCCCCCCACTCCCTTAACTGGCATGGCGCGTATCAAGTATGCCAATGACCGGTAGTGGAAGGGCATGTCGATAATGTTAAAAATGGCGAATCCGCCTGCGAAGAATTGACGAAGGACATCTCGCTCTTCGGCCGCAAGGAAGCTAGGCGAACGGCACCCCTCTAAGAACCTGGCCCCCGAGTCCCTCAACTGACACGGAGCATCTCGAGCCAATTCCTTGTAAGGCACAGATTTTATGAGGTAACAAACAAACATAAAAATCCGAGATTCGGTGAATTATAGTAAGATACGTACTCTATCACAGTTTTATAATGCTTGTTTTACTGATGTAGTGCTTACTCTGTGAACCGGGTAAAAGTCAAGTATGAAATCTAACAATCGTAGGCATTCATTTTGTCATTGTATTGAGCACAGAACATTTTGTTCAATTCTGACTCTGTGCACAGAGTGCTAACTGCATACATTATAACATCCCCATGTTATTTGCAGCCTTTCAGATACCACTATTCCAGACTGTGTGAAAGCTGCAGAGTTTCCTCAAATTGGAGAGGCTTACAGAATTGACCTAACCATTTGCAGAGACTTGGTGAATGATAGGTACCTGATTCGTATAAAGCAGAACGGGAAGAAATTTGAAATTTTAGAGGTCATTTTGGATTGCAAAAGCAAGTACTTCTTTGACTGCCTCAACTTGGAAAGGTACACTGTGTTTAGTGCATAAGTGTAGGTGGAATGCTGCCCAATGTATGTATGTGTGGGTGTATAACTATACACATGTGTGCGTGCATTATACACAATATCTCAAGATCCCAACACCATCCAACCTGTAGTTGTGATTCAGCATGTTCACTGTGTATGATCATGTCTTAATTTCCCTGTAGGGAGCTGGATTTGAGGATTGCTACCACTTGCATAACTGAAGGTGCCAAACCTGAAGCAGTGGAAGAGATGAGAAAAGTAGCAGAGGATCTCATGCGGGAATATGGGATGGCTTTAAGGTGAACATAATATGGAACTATCATTCCCGCACACTGTTAATCTGCTACTATATATAATTATATGCATACAAGTAGAGCATGGGCAGAATGGCCACCTGTCCCCTGTGCCTACCATGCTATTCACCATTATCCCTATCAGTGTGACACCACTAGATGGCTCTTTGTGAAGTAACTACAGACACACAAGCATGCACAGTATCATCTTAATGTACACATAGTGAAGTACTGCCAGACCTTTGTATTCCCATGAATGCACACATTTTGTGTATGCATTGTACACATTTTGTGTATGCATTGTACACATTTTGTGTATGCATTGTACACATTTACTGTTCAAGAGTTGAAGCTGGCCCACTGGTGTATAGCTGTACAACAGACTTGTGCAATTACTCATAGTAAAGCATAAAGCTAGAACATTCTAGTATACCATAAACATAAAAATGTTCACAGTGGAAATGTTTTCACTGTAACATCGTGAAATGCATTACAAAATATGCAACACATGTTTCTCACGTATGACTTCCAGTCAGTTTGTAGTGACGATTTACCAGACCCCAACAACGCCAAACCAGGCTGTTGCAGAAGCCAACAAGCAGGTGCAAGAGGTGGCTGTTGCACAATTGTCGAAGAAGAAGGGCAATTTATTACAGGCGCCTTGCTTGATGCAAACTTGTTGTGTCTTCTCTCACCTTAGTCGTGTGAGCGATGTCATGTCTTGACTCGACACTGCCCCCAATGCTCCACTGGAGTACACTACAGTGAAGCCACAAAGTGCAGTCATGTTCACTCTCCACGTATTGGACAATTCTGGTAGTAATATTTTGCATATGCTCATTGCACGAGAATATTTCTACGTGAATATCTCATCTGTACATACACACAAAATTTATTGCCCATGAAAAACTAATACATTTAAAGTATGTGCATAGTGTTTTGAATTTCTCAGTTTGTGACACTGCTAAATGCCTGCATTATTGTAACATTATTACTCAACAGCAGGGAAAGCTGCTTGTATATGAAGGAACCACCAGGATATACCATTGAATACGCCCGTCGAGGCAAGTACACCATGTACCTGGTCACCCACCGGGATAAGGTTCATGGGGAGTGTCCTTACATACTGGCCCACTATCATCAAGTGGAAGATTGCTATGCTGAAGAGTCTAAATCTGCTGCAGTGGACATGGAAGTTAAGCTGCAATTCAAGAACGAGCACCATGAAGTGGAGGTTTGTCCTCTAAGTCAGCTGAGCATGCAGTAATGTATGTGCATTGCAGTGCTTTCTCAATATTTTCACATGATGGCACAATAACTGGGATGAAGGGAATTTAGCCAATTATAGGAACTAGCTGAATACCCACCCTTCATGTGGGTTCCCAGTCTACGGTTTGTATTTGAGCGTTTACCTAATCAAAACAATCCATTTAATTGAGAGTATTTCGTAGACTCATTCCATATAACTCCATACGTACAGATTTTACTTATGTTAATCCATTTCATCTAAAGAAATCCAGTGGCGAAGGCGCTAACCACCTTAGGTCACCCCCTGTATTGCTGTGATATACTCTTCCATGTTTGATGAAGATTGGTGGAAAATTGAAGGAGGTGTTTGTGGACAACAAAACATGGTGTTCTCCCTATCTCTTAGATATGGCAGTGACTGTATAAGTGGCAAGAACTCGGACGGAACTACTTTAAACCAAATTTTGGCTCAACCAAGTTACTCTCACTATGCCTTTCATGATTCTACCACGTTTAGTAACATTCCGTCCAGAATTAAAGGAGTAATTCCTGAACATTGAAATATGTATTACATTTATTATAATAAAATAGCTTGTCACACATTCTGCAGGCATGTATGTGTAAGTAGTATATGGCTATAAAGCTTCCTTTAGGTACATTGCTAGCTTTTGCGTATGTAGCTTTAATACCATCCGCACCACAAATAATTATTATAACTTCCATCCTCCATATAACTTGTGACAGTGTGAACGTATATAGTCATGATACTTGAGTCAAGACGATGATGAAAATAGCTAAACCATCAAAAATGAAGGCAAATGAAAGTGGTCACTATAATATTATATATAGGTGCATAGGTGCATGCTTAGTACTTTAATGTATAGATTTACAGTGTGCAATTGCTTGATGGTCCAAATCTCATTATATATAGCAGGAACAGATACAATAGTTTTGGGTCAGTTGTTCTGGCCAGATGGTTGCAATCTGTTATCAGTTGTCAATTATTGACCGAGTGACGTAATTTTGACAATACCCAGTATACCCAATTCTGTTGGTGGATGCTGTGCAGAAGATTTGGGATATGTGACAAAGGCAGGCCGCTGGAATCACCGACTGGTTGTGATTTGACAGTTTCTCAGTGGTCTGGAACGTAGGTTTCAGAAAATCTTTGCACGAGATCAGCACAAGTCTGTTTAGCCCCCCGTGCCATCTGTTCACTTATTGTGGAGACGTTTTCCTCTTAGTACAGAAATGTCCCCACCATTCTCATCCTTGAAACGTCCAAACACACTATATGCCAGTCTTTCTCATTCCAATTGCCACTGCTTGAACTAGACTTGTAGCCTCCATTATGATGTCACCAGGTCGATAACCGATAACCGATTGCAACCATCTGGGCTGGACAACCGACCCAAAAGATATGGCATATACCCTTCACCATAATTATACCTCCCCTGTGCACATTTTGCACACAGTTGTGGAACTGTCAGTGGATGGCTGACTTTGCTGTCCTGGTTGGGAAGACACCAGAGGAGGAGTTTGCAAGCAAGCTTTGTGACCCCGAAAGAATCAAGGTCCGTCCCAAGGACAGAAGCAAGGTGGATGTAGCTTCATTCATCAGAGAACTTGACCCATTTGTTGCCTGTGCCCTGGAACTAGCTTTTATTAACAAAGATTAGTTTAGTATATGCTATATAGTATTACTTTAAATAAACTAATGTTCATGCTTAGTTCATAATATATAATATTGATGCAAAACTTAGTATTATCTTGTATATAGCTGCGTTCCAAAGATACTGTTATGGCCAGAGCCTTGTATTATAATTCTAATTATATAAGACTGTTCAAGCTAAGAATTGCATGTGTCTGGCCCACCGGTATAGCTATATAATTTGTACAATGGTTCGAGCTCACGATAAAGAGAAAAGTTAGGAAAATTATGCATTCTATGAAATAATAATAATTATATTGTATGTTTTGAGCTACATTTTAACCTGTGACTGTGCTATTATGACTGTATAAATTAATGTCTGCATTATTGTAATGGTTAATTCTGACATTTTAATAGTTGTTTTATATATTCAACAGTAGGGATGGCTGCTTGTATGGGAAGGACCTTCCAGGATGTTCCATTGAATATAAATGCCCGCCATGGCAAGTACACTATGTGCCTGGCCCCTACTGCAGGATAAGGTTCATAGCAATCCTAAATTGAGTGCATACGCATGCCCTTACATACTGGCCCACTACCTAATGTGTGAAGATTGCGAAGTGGTAGATCTGCCACAGGAGACAATGAGGTTAAGCTGCAAGCACAGTTCAAGAATATATAAGCAACATGAACTGGAGGTTGTTTAGTAGCAGAGCATGCAGCGATGTGTCACAGTGCATATAATGCTGCATGCATGTGCTTTATTAGGATTCTTGTGACAGCACACAAATATTTCAATATAATATATAAATAATATATAGCTAGAGGAAATCTGGTGGCTTGTCTGGTGGCCTTGTACATAGAAGCACTGGTGCATATACTGCATGCAACTTGCACTGTGTGGTGGTGGTGGTGGTATATAGCATAAACACTCTACCTGCACTCGGGGTGGTTACACCCTTGGCAACTATCATAATATATAATACATGCAGACAGTGCCCAATGTATACCTTCCCTGCATCTTACACATGCATGTGTACAGCTGTGGCTGCAGCTGACTGTGTGTTTTGGTTGGGAAGACACCAGAGGAGGCATAATTGATAGCAAGTTCTGTGACCCCTCAAAGATCAAGGTCTGGCCCAAGGACAGGAACATGGTGACTGCTGATTCAATTATCAGAGAACTGGACCCATTTGCCTGTGCTTTGGAGGTAGCTTTCATTAACAAAAACTAAATACATTTTTATTTTCTCAATGGCAGCTAACATGATAAGTAATGTTCCTGCTTTTTCTACATGTAACCCCGCTGACATATTAAGTGCAATAATTATGCAGAATTACACATTGTAACTAGTTCATGACTTTATACCCCTACAACTTCCTGTACATTGAACTCATTGGTAGCCATTCATGATGAATTTATATATAGCACAATGTTTGACTGCATAATGATATATAATATAATTCTATGTACAACAGCTGGAATGTGTAGACACAGCGAGGGCCTTACTGTGCTGAATTCTCATATGCAAATAACAATGGCTGAAATCCAACTTAAATCTATGCAAATGAGTAGAGCAAAAATGTACTATAAAGTAATTAGTTACAATCAATCAAGTTCAAATGAAAGGTGCATGTCATTGTACAAGTCAAGCATGCACCTAGTTACTCACAAAAGGAAGCTTCCACTCACCAATCCCAGCTAGGCACCCTACTGAACTAAAATCTCAAAATCTGAAATATTATATAACCCTCCATGATTGATTGATTGATATATAACTATCCAAATGTTTGTGCACTGATCGAAATTTCACATCTATTATTTTGAGGAAGCCTCTAGTATAGGATCAGTTGCAACTTGCTAAACTACTTTGCACGAGTTTTTATAGAATTGGCTGCGGCTAGCATTGAACGGAAAAATAGAAAACGACTAGAGGCCTGACTATCGTTCTTGGTTCTGCAGAAATTAAATTCATAAAATATACTGTGAGGCATATAAATGCACAGTTGTATGTTGTTCTATATAACCTTATGTACATGATAGTACTGTTCTAGCTATGGTGTACATGAGGCATGTAAGCACTTTATAGGCATGAAAACAGAATGAAGGGCATTTTGTGTACATAGCAGTAAGCTGATAGTGAAAAGGCACGACAGCGGATGAAGCCCACTTACTTTGAAATGGTTGTAAGGTTACCGTAGCTATATTGCTTCTCATGCAGGTATATGCAGCCATATAGTTGTACTGCATGTGCAGATCTTGCATGCAGGTCAGTACGTATACGTTTAGGAAAGGCTATGGGTTATTTGCAATTGCTGCCCTCATTTATTGTGGTTGAAATAATCCCTAAGTAGCAATAGCTTACAACCACTCCAAAATGCACACAAAATGCACACAAAATGCCCTCCATTCAATTCTCATGCCACGCCTCCTTATAATATATGCCATGTACTATGTATGTATACTACAACAGGGCATACATTAGAAATGCAGGAAACCTCGCTGGCGAACACCCATGCTCAGTGCAGAGAGAAGTTAAGGAGCTGACACATGGAGGACTTAGCAGGCTGATTACAATGCACTTTTAAATAGCATTGTAATTTAAAAATGGTGTAATGGGCGCATAATTATGTATACATAGCTAGCCTAGCTAGCTTGGAAGCTGGCCTGGCAAGTTAGCACGTATAGCGTTTGTGTGCATACTCGCTGTAGCTTGCGGTGATGAAAGCCCCTTTGTCCTTATATAGAATAGTGCTCCAGTGTGGCAGTGAGAGCTGTATAAGCATGCAGCCAATTGCAAATGGCCAAATAACTTGCAATCATCAATTGCTGTACAAACCTCTAGACAGTCTTGTCAAGTCCTGAAATTGTACCTCAAAGTTTGTACTGATATTATATAATTATACAATAAGTCACATTCATTAGAAAGCCTGTATAGCATAGTATATATATGTGCAGTTGCAATAAACTACTTTGTACGAGCTTTTATAGAAATGGCCGTGTTTAAATTATTATGGTTCGAATTCCTATAGCTGAATATTTCTTCAACATGTATGCATGAATCCATTGCAGACTCCAGATCATGCATGCATTTTTTGTGATGTCATCATCTTGGTGACATATTGATGTGAAATAACACATTTTAGCTAAATTATATAATCTACCATCTAATATTCTCTATAATTATTGTATTCTATGTCTTCATGCATTGCATACGTATTGCGGAAGTTGCAATAAATTTATACATCTCAGTGCACATATCTGCATGCATTAATTAAGTATACAAGAAAAATTGAGGGCCATGCACTGCGCGTGAAAGTTGTAGACTCAGGGTGACCATGCATATCCCATTCAATGTACATGTCTATTAGCTATATACATATACATAGCTAGCCAGCTATATACGTAGCTGGGATCAATCATTGTGCGCAGCAAGTTATGCTTACATATATAGGTGCCTATTTAATGATGCCCATTTCACACATACACACATAATTATACTGGTGTGGTGGTGAAGCTATTGATGTGACTCTGAAGAGTTGTTGTGAATTTAACTATAATAGTGCAATCCAATGGAAGTGGCCAAGCACGTATACACATGCAAAATGTGCACAGTGTAATTCATCAAACATGCAGGAAGCCATAATTACGTCTGTTAGTAATGTAACTAATAACGCATCACATGTGATTTGCTCCCTTGCAATCAAGGAGTAAGTACCAGCTAATGCCAAAACAAGCGCATGCAATTAAGAACACATGAAGTGGAGCAACAAAGCATCCGCTAATAGTTGGCTGCTTAACAGCTCAGCATCTTTGCTTGCATGAGCATTTGTGTTCCTTTCTACATTCTTATGTTTATGATCAATGCATGGCATTTCACCATGCATTCAGGGCTTCTGGTATTGACTAGGCAACAATAGCCTCCACTTTTGTTTTCGAGAAGACTAGAGCTTCTGCTGTCAAATCATCAGCAATGCTCCAACGGTTCGAATATCCAACGTTTATCTGGATGCACATACACTAGGTCCTACACTATACCAATTGTTCAGTGATTTTTTTTGGTGCAAATCCAGCGTGGATACCTAACGTGCTGCACAAATCGACCAATGCTGACTCCGACAGACAAACCTACAGTGAGACTGAACTGATTGCTTAAGCTCTACACACATGGAGTAATAAGAACAATTGCACTGTGCATTCTAGTATACAAGCAGGAAAGCCCACCTTCAGCGAGTTTCCCTGCTCTGGCGCAACAATGACGGCACGACGGCGCCTGTCTGCTGACGCCAGCATGTTGTGTGACGGTGCATTGATGCCAGCTAAGCAATATGCTGGTATCTGCGGCGTCATGTGTGCATGGCATGTGAGTATACAGGGGGGAGCATTAAGCAGATTGTACCATTATATAGCATGCAGTGCCAGCAAGTGGAGCACATGCCAGTGCACATAGTAAGGGACAATGCTATGCCTGCAATTTAGTGACTGTAATATCATGTTTAACATACTGGCTAAAGGCAGCATGTGCATGGTGGTGATTCATGTATGTGCTGAGGATGAGGCTGTGCAATGATATGGTGTATAGCTATGTAGATTGTCTGTCTAAAAGAGCATTGGAAAATTCCTTAAATTAGTCACATTGGCATGCACCGACACCAACAGGAAGTGACGTCACATTCTTGCGGCGGAATAAAACACCATACGTTGTCAAGGCTGCAAGAGTGGTCAAAAATGGCGTCTGGGCCCGCCGAAAGAAGGGAAGCGCACTCTTCCGCTGCAGGGCAGCTAGGTCAATGGCACCCCTCTAAGTTCGCGTCCCCCCACTCCCTTAACTGGCATGGCGCGTATCAAGTACGCCAATGACCGGTAGTGGAAGGGCCTGTCAATAATGTTAAAAATGGCGAATTGGCCCGCGGAGAATTGACGAAGGACATCTCGCTCTTCGGCCGCAAGGAAGCTAGGCGAATGGCACCCTCTAAGAACCTGGCCCCCGAGTCCCTCAACTGACACGGAGCGTCTCGATCCGATTCCTTGTAAAGCATAGATTTTATGAGGGACACAAACATAAAAATCGGAGATTCGGTGAATATAGTAAGATATATCTGTGTCAATTCAATCAACAGGAGGTTCAAATGCAAGTGGGGTAGCTACGACATGACAGAATAATTATACTGACATATAAAGAGTGAAACAGTTAAAATTGAATCGATTTAAACCAAGATGGGAAGAATGCATAACATAACATTGGTTAGTGACGATTCATTAAAATGGGCACATTCCTTTTCTCTCTTCAAAGAAATCATACAGGGTCTTTTCAATGCACTGGTCACAAGATGGTGGAATGCTGATCTTGGTTTTAGGTGCTCGTAGTTTTCTACCTAGTAAAGCTTTTCTGTCAGACTCGTTCAATTCCAGAAATGTGGCCAATGCCTCCAAACCAAGCTGCCTTGTAGATTCGTCAATAAACTTATCATTGTCTACAAAAGACACTTGATCACAATCCAGTCTGCGTAACTGCTGATCAGTATAAATTAGATTGTCCTCTAAAATTCGTGCTCTGACACTGTAGGCAAGAGTCTTCTCATCAAGATCCACTCTCTTGCTTGCTGGAATACGAGACAGACCACCATACTTGCTAAACCTACTATTAAACGGTGTTATGCTGGATATCACAGCTTGCAAAGGGTGCCGACGAGCAACAATATATTTAATCATGTAAAGTTGGCACTCAAAATGTTTCAGGTCAAGCAGATCAGGTCTCGCAGTTGCGTACATCCCAGGCCTCATGCCCATTGGAAAGGAGTTGACTGGAATAGCAAGGCCCAACTTGTTTTTCACCTTGGCACCATTAAGAAGGTTCACTAAGTACTGAAAGCGTTTCCTGTATAGGTCCTCCTCCACCATGGTATAATACACCTTACTCCAATCATTATTCCCTGTAGGGTCATAGAGATGAAACTCTGGAGACCAGCCAGTCATTTCATAGGACGACAATCCACCAATGAGGCTCTCAAGTAGGTGGTGCCCGCTGCCTTCCACTCCCACCACAAACAACAGCATAGGAAGACTATTCTTTGTCGTCTCAGTCAGCTGAGTGCAGTAATAATTGTATTCCACTATGCTTCTCTAGGTTTCACATGATGACACACAGAGCTTGGATGAACTAAAAACAAAATAGGGACATTGATTCCTTTACATATCACAAATGCTATCAGGCATTTGTTGTGAGATACTGCACATGTTTGGCTACTTTGCTTAGTGTACAGGTTTGCTGTTCCAAAACTGATTATTGCATTATTGTAACAGTGTAACATGCAGGCACTATTCATGGTATACCTTTTGCATTTGCACACATGTACAGTTATGGAACTGTCAGTGGATGGCTGACTTTGCTGTTCTGGTTGGGAAGACACCAGAGGAGGCATTTGCTCTCAAGTGCTGTGACCCATCAAACTTCAAGGTCCGCCCAAAAGACAAGAGTGAGGTGACTGCAGCCTCAGTTGTCAGAGAGCTGGATCCATTTGTTGCCTGTGCCCTAGAACTGGCTCGTATTGACAGAGACTAAATATGTTTAATTTCTCCTAGCTCTTAAGACTTCTATGATTTTAGAATATTGTTTATAATCATGCCTGGTGGTAATTATACTTTTGCCGACTAGCTGTGTGCCTTATACATCACAGTTGACCTTTCTACACCTGCTATAGCTTATTTTAATGTTTATAATACAATTATACTTAATATAACCATGCATGCATGATTTCCTTAAATTCACAGTACATTGCGTGCACGGAATCATGACTGTTCTGTCACAAATGCATGTCTGTCTTAATTTATCATAATGCATTGTACTTCTTATAATGTGTACATGCGTGAGGAGAATTAATGCTACAATATATATATATATATATTTATTATATAGACAACAATAATTGCACAGTCATGAATAAATTAGAAGTATTTGTCTTTAATGAGCTAGGGTTAATTTCTGTGTAAGATATAGTTAATTGTGTGTATATATACATGCAATAATTATTAATAGCTATTATACTTTACACTCAAAGCAGTATACGTACAAATACCAGTTTACCAATTTGTACGCAAATTTGTACTAACTGATGTATAAATGCACATAATTGTGGACAATATTTTGCACACATAATATAATATAGACAGGAAACAACAGAAATTGCACAGTCATGTATTGATTAGAAGTACATGTCTTTAATGAGGGTTAATTAAAAACAATTTCTGTGTTAGATATTATATGTTGTGTATATATATATGTATATGCATGCAATATAGTTAGAATTATTATATATACTTCACACTTCACACAAGTACCAGTTTACCAATTTGTATGCAACAGATGCATAGATGTACATAATATATATTATTACGTACAATATTTTAATTTTCACACATAGTATAGACATGGCTGGGCTAAAAGTGATTGAGTGTAGGCATGCACACATATGCAGATGCAAGTACATGGATGTGTATTAATAATTATGTACACACAATCATGTGCAGCCATGGCAACTGAGACACCAATACTACATGGTGTACTTGATAGGTTTGGCATAATATCCAGTGATTACCATTCAATCTATTGCCTCTGCAGTGGCCAACTGCAAGCAATCGCCCTCTTTCAACAAAGCTTCAGTCATGCATGATGACTGTAGCCTCCCTTGTCTGTTTCTGTTGCAACCACAAGTGGCAAGCAGCCAGCCATTCAACATCAACCTTCAGTACACCACACTGATGAACCCCAATCAGGGCAAAACAGCTATCTGCATATGCATGTGGCTCTTCCATCGTTGAATGACTGGGAGGAGGCGACCACTGGTTGCCAACTCAAAAGGGTTTTGTACGTATCAGTAGCTACTCTGTTCCAATAGATGTCACAGTACAAAGGACTAGCTAGCTACTAAATCGTTGAATGCAGTTTTAAATCCATTCCTATACTGCTCAAAATTGAATACGAAATAAAATCTCACACGTCACATCCCGCATTCCTATGCCGTCAGTAGCAAGGAAGTGCAGTTATGGCATACAGCCAGTGCGTCATGAGTCGTGTATGAAGGTATTGTTGATTTTATATTATTTTGCTGAGCTGGCTACTGTAGGTATTAAAATGGCGTACAAGATGGTAGGCGATTCTCACCGTCCAGGGAAGGTTGTCCCAGGCCGACACCACATTGTTACAATGAAAGTAAGTGAAGCCACTCTCGTATCATTTTTACTGGAATGAAAACGAACACAGCTACAAATAAGCGATCTTTAGCCAATCAACTCTTGGAACTCTAAGTATCTTTCCGTGTTAGCCACAATTAGACTGTATTGGCGAATCTTTCTTTTGGCCGCCATGAAATGCGATAGAACTGCATGGATGTAACAGTATAGCTTATGCGGTCGGCACAGTCACTTTTTGCGGCATCTTGTAAGGCTTGGCGTCTATTCTGACGGCTGAGTAGTCTAGATAACTAGCTACAGTAGATGGAGGAAGCCTGGCCTGCTCCGGCACGCCCAGGCTGCCGGTGCTGGCGTTAACATTCTTCCTGCATGCAAATACCAGCTAGCTATATACTATAGCCTTTTTAGTTCTATTGGCAACCAATTACTAATTTATAAAGGCGTAAGTGCTTCTATTACTCTGTTACCCGACAACTACCTCATCTGTACGTACTTAGCAGCAAAATTAATTTTTTAACCATATTGTGTATGCCCATGGCTATCGCTAGCCCATAAGCAACTCCTATAGTTTTGGAACTTCCTGTTTCCATAACTCTATGGAATTAATTATTGCTAATGCGTATATATCACTCTGCCCATCTCAGCATGTGCTCTGACTGTGACATGACTGTTGTTTAACGCCAAATGATGAATGGTTGATCAGGTTTTCATCACAATTATGTAGTATAGTCATTTGGTTGAATTATTTGTCTTATTGTCAAATTTTTATACTTTGACTTTCTTAGCTTAATGTTCCATCCGATTTAATTGGGCGGATCATAGGGAAAAAAGGGACAACAATGAGGATGATAGAGAAAGAGGCACAACTGGAGAAATTTTCCATCGAGGTCTCACGTTGTGAGGTATGAGCTAGTGCAACCACACCTTACAGCAATGACAGGTGCGTATGTAGAAAGGCCATTTGCATGACACACTTAGGGTGAATGGTGTTGTTTTCAGGATGAACGAAGCAAATATACATTATGAAGTAGCCCGACTCTATTGCCTGCGTAGGCTTATACGTAGTTTGTCTGCTTGTTTGCTCCAAAACTGTCCTATCTGTACCAGTCGTTTTCTGTTTTCCACCACTATTACCTTTAAGAGGGGTGCACTGGATCATTAGGCATGTGAGGAGTGGTTAGTGGATGGTTAAGTGTGTAAGCAATTGCCATCCCTTGCACAGTGTAGTAGCTGAATGCAGCAGGACCTCTTGACACAGGATGTAATGCATGCATGCAAGCCTATTCCATATGACTATTAGTGTGCGTACCTTTCAAGGAGAGTACAGTGCCTTGTTTATAGCCGCAAGGATGGTTGTTTTAGGAGCAAGAAGGGTTCTATGACCTTCGAAACTGCTGAGAGAACACTGTGGCATGACATTTTATGGCTGCACTGCATGTAACTATCTCTGCATACCGTTTGCATGCTTTAAATTTATTTTATGTTGTAATCCCTTAATTTGTTTCACCTTGTTCAAAGTTCAAAGTTTCAAAGTTCAAAGTTAGCAAATGTTAATGACCTCAGTTTTGCATGTACGGCTGGCCCCCTTCTTTGCATGGACCGGCCTTCCTCCTTGTTCCTACGGTTTTCCGCCAGGTGGTTTGCTATGCCCTTGAGACACACTGCACCATCCCTACATCTGCCCTTGTTTTTGGAGGAAACATTTTTACACACCCTTGTATGAACTAAAGGAATTACCAAACATTTTGGCAGTGACAGATGTCTATAGAATAGCCATTTGAAGTGTGTGTGATGTTCAAATGTAATACATGGACTATATAATTAGCTCCTGTGATGCACAAAGTGCCAGCATTACAGTGTTCTCCCCAGAAAGTACTCTAAGAGTGGTGCACTGAACCATTAGGCATGTGAGGAGTGGTTAGTGGATGGCTAGATGTGTAAGCAGGTGTCATCCATTTGCACAGCGCAGTAGCTGAATGCAGCAGGACCTATTGACAAAGGATGTAATGCTTGCATGCAACCCAATTCCACATGACTATTGGTACCTATCAATGAGGGTAGAGTACCATGTTTATAGCCTCAAGGAGGGTTGTTTTGGGAGCAAAATAGGTTCTGTGACCTTCAAAACTGAGGGAACGCTGTATGTTGTCTGCATGCTTTAAATTTGTTGTAAGTTATAATCCCTGTCTCAGCTTGTTCAATTAATATATCTATAGACTGCACCAGGTTCCGGTATGCAAACAGTGAGTATTAAAGGTCAACAGCACAATTGTGAGGTTGCAAAGCGTAAGATTGAGGAAATTGTTGAATTGTCAATGGAGAGAGAACACCACTACCACAGTGAGGTGTGTGCATGGAATGGGCATACTCATTTATAGCGGCTGCCACAGGCATCCCCTATATTGTTTCAAATTGAGATTTTGTCGTATGGCTTCATGTTATGGATATAATACTTGCATTATTTAGATATATAATTTCTCGAAGCTACGGTTGTATGCCGATGCTTGCATTTATATTGAATGTATTGGGCGAAGTATTGGATACACCATTTTGTTCGGCCTGAAGTGGATCATGTGTGAGACCAAGGAACTTTCAAAACGGGCTTCTAAACATCGTCTTAGCGAACCTTGGACGTCCTCTTCTGCCACTAATTGTGGAACAGATTCCTGCAGCACTTCTGATCAACGGGCACAGAGACAGATTCAGCACAGCGCCCAACAAGTCTTCGAATTATCCCCAAGTCTTCTTTTGATAATGGCTGCCTGCCTTGGTTCAAGGGTTTTACTCCGCTGCCTAGAACACATGACAAGAGTAACATAGAAACTGGTATATTTGTGTTTCCAGGGCTTACCTACTAGTGAATGCAGCTCACTGTTGATAAATAATCTACCTACATACATACCTATGTCATTCTGTCTCAGAGTCACCATATGAAGATAAGATATTCTGTTCGTGGTTGGAGAAGAGACAAGCAGCTTTCCTTCATCACGTTCCTCGAGGGCTCAGATGAGGTTGTGTTTCGGCCTTATGGAGGGACACCTCCCAGTAACTGGGACCTCAAAAAGGATGACATTTTGTACTATTTGAAAGCATGTCGACGGGTAAAACATGCACTCAATACTATGACAGTACATAATAGGTTGTATATGAATAGCATGTTTTGACTGCCATGTTTTCTAGCCACTTGAAGGTCATGTTCATGTATTCAATAAATATTAGCGTATTACTTCACAAGGCACTTTTATGACTCTCTAGTGATAATTTACCATTTGCTATGACTCTCTACTAGTAGTGATTATGTACCATTTGCTGACTGTGCTTCTTCCTGGTTTAGCTATCCAGCATCATTGTTTTGGCTGAAGGGTATAGTGCATGCAAATATCTTTGTTGCTATAGATGTATATGCCCACTGGCACCTCTATGAAACCTCCATCAACATTTAATGTTTTGATTATGTCTTAAGGTGTTTACACTTTGTAGCTACCATTAATATTCTAAAAATTCATGAACTTAGTTAGAGTTGCACTGATATAGGTTTTTACCGATTATTCGATTTCTGATTTTAAAGTGCCAATACCGATCCGATATTCCGATTTTTGCTTCACTATGTGTACCTTAGTTTTATTGATCTATTGCCTGAAGCCCTGGTCCTCAGCCACAGAAAACGGCTGACAATCGAGTGCAATCATCTCACCAGTTCTCCCGTGAATACGCTCTGTGCGCGCATCACTAATACGGCTTAGCCTACAGATTCATATGCGATCTTCACTTTCAGGCTCGAAGCGATATTTGCCAGAAAGGCGCTGGACTACTTGATAAAGCGCTGCATTCTGCACCTCAACCATTTTGTTAAAACTCTCTGTGTATGTAGTTGAGCGTGCTTGTCCTTCAGATGCTGCACCAAATTCGTATAATCGGCCCATAATATAACTTGTGCACGCAATTCCTACCGCTGCGTGGATTCTTTTTTGTTGCAGGCCTGGCACACTATGAAGTTGAGTTCCTCGTCAAAGCAAAGTAGTCCCATGCTGGTGAATCTTTCTTCCTGGCGATTCCATGCGCCACAGACCCAGAACAAACCAATGGCAAACGCTGCAACAACATAACCACTCGACATAACACTTTACTCGCAAACGTTACATGCTCGAGGTGACATAATCGGTAGGCGACAAAGGAAAAAAACGATTACCAATAAGGTTACAGAGACCCAATATCGGCCGATACCGAATGCCGATCCGATTATTGGTGCAACTTTACTTATAGTGCATTTCAAATCTAACCTTTTGAAATTTAGGAGGCATTATGAACTTCTTTGCTCTGTTCTTGCAAAAATTAGAGCCTTCTTGCGAACTGATTGGAACGTTCTCTCCTGACATTTTAGGAAGGCTTCATTCTGAAAATGGCTGCTGCTGGTGCTTTCTTGGTCACAGTATCATGCATTATTCGTGGATATCATATCTACAAGGAGGTCGGATGGTCCTGGCAAGTTGCTGGTGACCTCCAGTATAAATCACTATCTGCTTGCTCACCAGGTCGACGCACTCTGGAGATGGCGGTGGCTCCTTGTAGTCAGTAGCTAATCTTAAGATCAGACTACATCTCAGAGTCACTGCTTCCGAGCTGTCGTCAGGTGTGATTATCGTTGTCAGGCACTGTTGCAGAGGTGTGTATAGCTATATGCAATACCCAAGGTTACTGCCCTTGCCAAAATTAGAGGTTTCCCCGAACTTTAGAGACGACCAATAAAGTGATGTTTTAGAGTAGGTCAATGCAAAATTGCTGAAAGTTTGCGAACTTTAGATTTTCAATTTTCAATTTTCTATATTGTTTTCAAATTGACGTTTTCATATGGCTTCATGTTACGGATATATATATATATATATATATATATATATATAATACGCCAACCTACGGTTGTACGTCAATGCTTACATTTATATTGAATGTATTGGGCGAAGTATTGGGTATAGGGAATTTATATTGTCGGCCATTTTATTCGGCCGGAAGTGGACCGTGTGCGAGGCCAAGGGACTTTGAAAACCGGCTTCCAAACGACGTTTTAGCGAACTTTGGACGTTCTCTTCCGCCTCTGATCCTGGAACAGACTCCTACAGCACTTCTGGTCGACGGGCAAAGACACAGCTTCGAGACAGCGCCCAACAGGTCATCGACTTCGCCCCGCGCCTTCTTCGATAATGGCCGCGCCGCCTCGGAGGACTTCACTCCGCCGCCTGGAACACATGACAGGAGTAACGTAGAAACTGGTGAACGCCGTGATATGTACACGCTAACGTTCTTCAACCGTTTCTAGCGTTGAAAAGCTTAACTCGCACGGTTGCCCTTCTAAATGCTCTTCAGAACCTGGCCCACGCGTACTGCGCTGTAGCAAACGTACGTAGCTTTTGCCACCACAGACCACTAGCTACTCTGGCGACTGTGGGTTCCTTGGTACATTATGTTTCTGTAATTACTCGCTGTAAATGCACGTGCTATAAGCAGTCATGTGTCTGTCTGCTGGACATTTCTCTGTGCATGTGTTGTGGGTTTGTGTGTGTGTGTGTGTGTGTGTGGTGTGTGTGTGTGTGTGTGTGTGTGGTGTGTGTGTGTGTGTGTGTGTGTGTGTGTGTGTGTGTGTGTGTATGTGGTGTGTGTGTGTGTGTGTGTGTGTGTGTGTGTGTATGTGGTGTGTGTGTGTGTGTGTGTATGTGGTGTGTGTGTGTGTGTGTGTGTGTGTGTATGTGGTGTGTGTGGTGTGTGTGTGCATGTGGTGTGTGTGGTATGTGTGTGCGTGTGGTGTGTGTGGTGTGTGTGTGTGTGTGTGTGCATGTGTATGTGTGTGTGTGTGTGTGTGTGTGTGTGTGTGTGTCTCATGTGTCTGGTGATAGTGGTGTGTGTGTGTGTGTGTGTGTGCTGAAGTTACTGAGGTATTGTGACGCGATGTCATGTTTACCTATTGTGAGTGACAGAGCAGCGACCGAAGGGAGCAAGTATTTCGAGTTGGGGCGGCAGCCCCACGAGTTTTTAACTCGAAATACTTGTTAAGCATATTTACGGTACTCATCAACTTTATGATTCATCTCATTGAATATTTGGGCAACAAGAAATTTAACTTTTAAAACCTTCTAGATAGTTGCAAAGACAACTGTGTGTGCACTGTACACTTACAATATGCATATGTATCATTGCTATAGCAAGCTGATAAGTACAGTGCTTCTAATTACAGGAAACCACTACGCCACAATTGGAAGACATGCACTGTCATCGGAACTACCACAGGTTGGAGGAGAGCCTTCATACTGCGATGGACGAATGCATTAGAAGCGATCCTGTTTATCTGAGAATAGAAGCAAGGTTTGGTGCTATTGGTGTGTCTCTGTGTGCGTTTTGAATTTGAATTTGAATTTGAAATGATTTTATCCCCGTAGGGAAAGGGTTGCACGAGAGGCAAATTGCCTATGATTGTGCTCCCCTAAGACATACATTTACAATACAAGACATTAATACAACAGGGGGTGTAGGGAATGATGGAGAAAAGGTGATTGTAGATAAAACAAGAGAGAATTTAACTAAGTGGGCAAGTAAGTAAATAGATTGACAGTTAAGATTCATTCAGCAAAAATTTGGTGAGGCGGAATTTAAAAGTGGATAAGGATGAGGATTGAATAAGATTTGGTGGCAGTTCATTCCAGGTAAAGGGGGCATTTACAAAATAGGAAAATCGAAAGGCATTGATGCGGGATTGTGGAATTGACAGAGAGTAAGGGTGAGATCTAAGGAGCCTACTCTTAGGGGTAAAGTAGTCAGTGAATTTGATGCAGTCCATGCCACGAGTGATTTTAAATGTCTGGCAGTGGCAGAGAAACAAACGTCTCTGGTGTAAGGTCAACCACTGGAGGTTGTGGCAGGAATCTGAGTACGAAGTGGACCATGAATTGTGTTGTTTATCCCATCTAGCCCCGCTCACCCATCTAGCCGCCCGTCTCTGCACCTTCTCCAAGGCATCAATGTGCTTCTGTTCATGAGGGGCCCAGACAGGAGCAGAATACTCCAAGAAGCCGCTGTACCAGGGCAGTGTATGCTCTTGACTTAGCATCCCCACGGCAACCTTGCATTGTCCTCCTTAGCAAGTTCAGAATACGAGATGCCTTGACTGTTACGGCTGAGATGTGGTCACCCCACTTCAACTTGTTGTTAATGATAACACCCAGATACCTGAAGGTATCTACCCATTCAAGGGAGGTGTTGTTGATGCTGTAGGTGAATGAGGGTGGCTTCTTCTTCAGTGTGATACACATCGCCTTACACTTCCCGGTGTTTAGAGGGAGTTGCCACCTCTGACACCATCTGGCAAACCTGGTAAGGTCTTCTTGGAGAGCAGCACAGTCCTGATGGGTTGAAACTTGGCGGTAGATAGTACAGTCGTCAGCAAAGAGTCGTACTGGTGAGGATAAGTGAGTGGGGATATCATTGACATAGAGAATAAACAACAAAGGTCCCAGAACAGAGCCCTGGGGCACACCAGATGTCACTTCATTCCATTCTGAAGTGCTACCATCAAGCAGGACTCGTTGTCTTCGGTTAGCAAGGAAGCCGCTGATCCATGCAAGAAGGTTCCCCCTTACACCTATATGCTCTAATTTGAGCAGTAGGCGCTGGTGGGGTACTGAATCGAACGCCTTGGAAAAGTCGGTGAATATGACATGAGTGCTGCTGGCCCTGTCAAGGCTCCGTGCCCACTCATGTACTGACTCCAGAAGTTGGGTTTGACACGAGTGGCGATTGCGAAAGCCATATGCTGGAAGGGGCTTAACTTGTTGCTGGCGGTCAAGAATTGGGCAAGGTGGTCATACACGAGTCTCTCCAATAGTTTTACCACGATACAAGTCAGGCTGATCGGGCGATAATTGGAGACCAAGTGTTTGCTTCCCCTCTTGAACACAGGTGTAATATGTGCTGATCTCCAGTCTCTGGGAAGACAGCCCTGGTGTAAGGACAGGTTGTAGAGTCTGGTAATGGGGTCAGCAAGCCAGGCTGCTCCCTCTCTCAGCAGGCGTGCTGGAACTTCATCAGGGCCACATGATTTGGTAACATCAAGCTGGCATAAAAGGTCGAATACATCGTCTCGGGAGATTGTGATGTCAGCCACACTGTCCTGGCTCCAGGATTTACCTAAGCCCTTTCTTAGATGACTAAGATTGGATGTATTTTCACTTGTGAACGTGGAAGTGAAAAAGTGATTAAAGATACTGGCTTTCTCAAGGGGGGTAGATAACACTTTACTGGCGTGGTGAAGGTTAGGGACCTGAAAACGCTGTCCTCTGGTGTTGTTCAGCCATCTCCAGAAAGGGCGCTGGTTTTGAGATAGGTTAGATGTAATCTGACTCAGGTGTTCGAGGTGGTCCTTCCTGGTATGGCTGCGGACTAGGTTACTGGTAGCCTTGTACTGAAGTAGATGGTGGGGGTTGCCAGTACGCCTTGCTAACTTGTAGGCTCGCCGTTTCTTGCGAATTAGCCGGAGGGTTTCCTTGGATAACCAGTGCATTCTCTTCTGAGGACGGAGGATAATCTTGGGTATACATTGGTCAGCAATAGAGAAAAGAATATCTTTAAAACATATCCAGCAATCGTTAATAGACTCACTCAGGAAACAACAATCCCATGGGACCTTACTTAGCAGTTCATTGAAGCTCTTAAAATCTGCTTTCTTGAAGTTGTAGGACCAGCGATTTTGGGTGACTGACCTGCGCTTTCTAAGGCTTGTGTAGAAGTGGACAGCATCGTGGTCGGACCCGGGTAAGCCAGCTGATACCTCCAGTTTGTGAACACAGTTGGTCCTGTCAGTCAGGACAAGGTCAAGGATGTTCTGCTGCCTTGTAGGGGTAAGTACAAGTTGCTGGAGGTTAAAGTCATTGATAATGTCGCACATTAAGGTGATATTCCCAGAGCAGACAATGGGTGATGGACCATCGCTGCTCCAGTTGATGTTAGGGAGGTTAAAATCTCCAACAAGTACAACTGGGGAAGATCTGGGAGTGGTGGCAAGAGAGTTCCTCAAATATGTAAAGGATCTGCAGCTAGATCCTGGGGGGTTGTAATAGACCCCCACTAGGAGGTTCGTGGGGGTCAAGGTAAGTTCGATCCACAAATGTTCGCAGTCGGTCTCCAGGTCCTGTCTTCTGGTTGCTGGGATATCATCACGGACAATAAGCATGACTCCTCCACCATGCCGGTCCCTGTCATTCCTGTGTACCGTGTAGCCACGACCAACTATCTCACCGTCCAGAATCTCTTCACTTAGAAACGTCTCTGTCACGGCAAGCATGTCAAGGGAGTGGCTGTGAAGGTAGGCCTGTATGTCAAGGGTCTTGTTCATAACGCTTCTTGCATTCAGGGAGCAACACTTAAGGCTACGCGGGTCATCCTGGACTACGCGTGTCCGAGCGCCAGTGGAAGGGTGGGTACGGGGACCTGGGTTGGCTTCGACGTCTCCACAAAGCAACAGAAGCCAGTAGGTGGCCGGAATGAGTGCTAAACAGCCCTGCCGCCGCCGCCGCCAGAACGGTCGGAGGTGCGGGCGCTCACTCCAGGTACTGACTGTAACAGCTGTAGTGGTGCCGCTCACCAAGAGATGACGTCGCGCGAACAGTAGACCTTCAAGCGACGCTTGTGAAGGTTCCCAAGGAGGTTCCCAGGGAGAGGTAAGTCCACTCGTCCGATAAATCAGGATCAAAATCAGCAGGCAGGAACACCAGAATCTCATTGCGGCCATTTTTATCGCACATCGAATGAAGTACGAAGCAGCGTTGGCTGCTTTGGGTCAGGAACAGAAGCCAGTCCTCACCAGACCAGCATTTTCATCTCACGTTCGCTGCAAATCTGTCCGTGATTCTTTCCTCTGGTAGACATTTTATTGCACCTCTAAAAACGAGGTGATTGCGTTGTAATGAACAGCATTGGCATTGCATTAATTAAGAAGTTAACTGCGAACATACATGGACCTAAGAATATAAGTGATCAATTAGGGATTTTAGACTGCGCTGCATCCATGCAATTGATGCTGGGACAATCCTTGAGGAATTAGGAGCATTCAGAAACTCGTTTCAGAACATTTCTAAGTCTGCAAGAATTGTCCCAGCATTGATATAGGTGAACTCAGATAGAACGACTTTAAACCAAAATTTGGATAGAGCATCTGCAATGCTTCTTCATATTCCTACCATGTTTGAAGAAGCTTGTCCAGCTAGGTTGCATCACTAGTAATTCTCTTGGAAGTCAGTAGCTAAATATTTCATTTCTTTACCAAACGTTTCGGCAGATGACTGCTGCCTTTTCAGTGGTAATGGCTTACAGAGTGTTTGGTGGTTAAATAGGTGAGGGTGACAGCTAATAATGAGACAGCTGATGACGTGACAGATGATGAGGGATTGCATGCGGGACAACTGATCCTGGACCTTCTTCCTCAGGTGAATTTGAACATTGCGTGGGGTGTAGAGAGCAAATGGTTTTGCATTGGGTTTCAGCAGTAAGCGTGGATTTGGGCCACTCTTGAGCTGAGCTGCCATCTACAGCTCTCTCCTTAGTGTTTCGTGTTGGCTACACAGCAAGTTCTGGGTTCGATCTCTCCAGTAAAGAGACCAGCGTTAACCAGCACATTGCCTCCAAAGAGGATCTCCTTCAATCTACACAGGATACCTTTTGCCCGTGGTAATCGACTGACTGGAGTTCCCAGCGCAGCGGCAATGTCCAGAGGCACCTCGAAATTATACAACGTCTTCGCTGAAAGCTGTGGAGGGAAAGGTGTAGCTGGGTTCCAGACCAGATTGTATAACGTGATGACTTCTCACATGCTTTGAGAAGCTCAGCATGTGTGGATCTTGACAGACAACCTTGGGCTCAATATAACAAATTTAAATAGAAACACTGGTAGGTATCAGTTAGTCTCGCGTAGCCAGACCGCCGCAAAAGACAGTCTGGGGGCTTACGCCGTTTTTTTTTCCTGACAGGAGTCCGAGGAAATTGGGACCGATGATTATTCATGATTCCCTTATAAGGCAGGAAGGCGGCACTAACACCTTGCGCTGCAGTCGCTCGCTCCCAGGTATTAAGCTTGCACGTGACCTCACTGTGCACACAAACACGCAATGATTAGGAATTGATCAGGGCACACTGCAAACAAACACGCAAGCACAGTTCACGTTAGTTGCCAGGCTACAAACGTAGATAGCTATCTTCCGCCAGCCTAATGCATGCCTAATGCTATCTCCCATCCTCTACCTCTGCAGCTGAGTGTCCACAACACAGAATAGCAAAGCTGTAAAAGAACCCAACTGCATGTGTCTTTGTTGTTCTGTGTTCTAGACACTCAGCTGCAGAGGTAGAGGATGGGAGATAGCATTAGGCATGCATTAGGCCGGCTGCAGATAGCAATCTACGTTTGTAGCCTGGCAACTAACGTGAACTGTGCTTGCGTGTTTGTTTGCAGCGTGCCCTGATCAGTTCCTAATCATTGCGTGTTTGTGTACACAGTGAGGTCACGTGCAGGCTTAATACCTGGGAGCGAGCGACCGCAGCGCAAGGTGTTAGCACCACCTTCCTGCCTTATAAGGGAATCATGAATAATCGTCGGTCCCAACTTCCTCAGACTCCTGTCAGGAAAAATAAACGGCGTAAGCTCCCAGACCGTCTTTTGCGAAGGCGGAGTCTGAGCAAAGATGGCGGTCTGGCTACGCGAGACTAGGTATCAGTTCATTTTGTACCAATGTTTAACAGAAACCAGGCTTGAATTGAGGCTGGATCATAATCCTTAGAAAGTTAATAAAGGCCAGGCTCTGAGTACTACATTGTTACGTTAAATACTGGCAATCCATCTACAATGCAAAACTAACTATGAGTTATCTAAATATGCATTTACGTTAGGATAGCAGCCCACAATTTGTTGATACATTTCTTCACTTTTACCTAGTAATGGTAGCCTGGTAGCATTCATGATTACAGTATGCATTATATACCCTTCTGCAGCAAGTTTGCATGCTTTATTTCTTTGCACATGTGAAACAAGGATACTATGATAACTGATACATCAGAATAATTAATACATACAAAGATTTACATGCCCTTTTGCATGTTCTATATTTACTTAACATCTCTTTCTTTCACAATGTAGGTATGGTAAGGTTCTCTGGAGAAGTGAAGGACGGAACTGTGTCTCTGATGAAGTATTGATGGGGAGATATAAAATAAAGGATCTCGAGAAAGGTGGTATGATGTCAGTTGAAGGTGAACTTGGAAGAAGAGGCATTAGATGGGAATTCCCAACTGTGTAAGTGGCATCTGCCATCAAAATAGTGCAACTGATGTGTACAGAGGTATGTGTAATATTGTGCAATCCCATTTTAGTAGACATTGACAGACTGTGTAGCTATGTAAGTATATGTGTAGCTTGGGATGATTGCAAAGTTTGATTTACAGCACAGTCTCTGGGGGAGGTAGCAGACAAAGGATAATCCAACTGCTATCTTCTTTGACCCCTCACAAGCATACATAGCTTATTCACAAAGGCCTTAGAGCTATAAGAATTATTATGGCAATCTGTATGCATGAGAAGAGTTTGCATGCAGACAACACGTGTGCCATAACTTTCACTGCCCTCTCTTGTTGGCCTGTTCGGAAATACCCAACAAATTTAGTTGTTGTGTATACTGTCAAAGCGCTGGAACAGTTGGTTGCCATCCACTACCAACCTTGGTAGTACCACAATGATAACATTGTACCTGTGCATGCCCAACATTTCTTTGTGTTTAAAGTACAGTACTGCAATACAATCATGAACATTCAGCTTGTGTGAAACCATTAATTTTGGTTAGTTAAATTTTACCTATATACTCTATCACAGTATAGTGCTTGTTTGGCTGATGTAGTGCTTACTCTGTGTACTGGGTAAAAGTCAAGTATGAAATCTAACAATTGTAGGAATTAATTTGTCATTGTATTGAGCACAGTCCATTTTGTTCAATTCTTACTCTGTGCACCTAACTGTGCTAAGTGCTAACTGCATAATATTATGTTATAACATCACCATGTTATCTGCAGCCTTCCAGACACCACTATTCCAGACTGTGTGAAAGATGAATCAGATAAGTTTCCTCAAATTGGAGAGGCTTACAGAATTGACCTAACAATTCACAGAATCTTGGTAGGCGATAAGTACCTGATTCGTATAAGGAAAAATGGTAAGAAATTTGAAATTGTAGAGGTCATTTTGGATGGCAAAAGCAAAGAGTACATCTTTGACTGTCTCAACTTGGAAAGGTACTTATGTATAGTGTTTAAGTGTGGTGGGGATGCTGCACAATGTATGTATGTGTGGGTGTATAACTATATACATGTGTGCTTGCATGGTACACAATATCTTCACATCCTGATCATGACACCCTCTGACCTGTAGTTGTGATTCTGCATGTTCACTGTGTATGATCATGTCTTAATTTCCCTGTAGGGACCTGGATTTGAGGATTGCTACCACTTGCGTAATTGAAGATGCCAAACCTGAAGCAGTGGAAGAGATGAGAAAAGTAGCAGAGGATCTCGTGCAGGAATATGGGATGGCTTTAAGGTGAATACCAGACAGCACTACCAACAGCACGGTAGTGCTGTCTATGTAGGGATGGCAGTGGTTGTTTGTATACTGTAATACAAACAAAATGTCGCACTACTCCTGAATTTTTTAGTTTGCGACACTGCAAAATTCTGCATCATTGTATCATTGTATCATCAACTGTGAATTTGTAAAAATTAATTTTTACTCAACAGCAGGGAAGGCTGCTTGTATGTGAAGGAACCACCAGGATATTCCATTAAATTTGCCCGTCGGGGCAGGTACACCATGTATCTGGTCACCCACCGGGATAAAGTACATGGAGACTGCCCTTACATACTGGCCCACTATCATCAAGTGGAAGATTGCTATGCTGAAGAGTCTAAATCTGCTGCAGGGGACATGGAAGTTAAGCTGCACTTCAAGAACAAGCACCATGAAGTGGAGGTTTGTCCTCTAAGTCAGCTGAGTATGCAGCAATGTATGTGTGTTGCAGTGCTTTCCCAATATTTTCACATGATGGCACAATAGAAACTAGCTGAATACCCACCCTTTGGGTGGGTTCCCAGTCTACGGTTTGTATTTGAGTTTTTAACCAATCAAAACCATCTATTTAATTGAGAGTATTCCGTAGACTCTTTCCATAAAACTCTCTACGTACAGATTTTACTTATGTTAATCCATTTCTTCCAAAGAAATTCAGTGGCGAAGGCACTAACTGCCTCAGGTCACCCCCTTAATTGCTGTGATATACTCTTCTAAGTTTGGTGAAGATTGATGGAAAATGGAAGGAGGAGTTTGTGAACAATGAAACACTGTCTTTTCCCTATCTCTTAGATATGACACTGACTGTATAAGTGCATGGCAAGAACTCGGATAGGATGACTTTAAACCAAATTTGGCTCAACCAAGTTACTCTCGCTACGTCTTTTCGTAATCCTACCACGTTTCGTGATGTTCTGTCAGAACTAAATGAGTAATTCCTGATCATTTAAATATGTGTTAGTGCTGTATTTAGAAATTTCTTCAAGGGGGGCAAGATTAAGGTTTCAAGAAATAAGGGGGGGTCTTAAATATGACATAAGGCTGGATAGGGTTTTCCAAAGGGGGGCGAATGCCCCCCTGTGCTCCCCCCCCCCCCCCCCAAATGCACCCCTGTGCGTTACATTTATTATAATAAGATAGCTTGTAACAAGTTGTGCATGCATGTATATGTAGGTAGTATATGGCTATAAAGCTTCCTTTTGGTACATTGCTTTTGCCTGTGCAACTTCAGTGCCATGTGCCATGCACACAAAGGATATTATTATAACTTTCATCCTCCATAACTTGTGACAGTGAATGTATACGCCTTTTCGTAATCCTACCACGTTTTGTGACGTTCCATTCAGAATAAAGGAGTAATTCCTGAACATTGAAATATGCGTTACATTTATTGTAATAAGATAGCTTGTCACTAGTTTTGCATGCATGTATATGTAGATAGTATATGGCTATAAATCTTCCTTTAGGTACATTGCTTTTGCCTATGTAGCTTTAATACCATGCACACTACAAATAATTATTATAACTTTCATCCTCGATCCATAACTTGTGACGGTGTGAACATATACAGTCATGATACTTGAGTCAAGACTTCTGATGATGTTAATAGCTACACCATCAAGAATGAAGGCAAATGCGTTCACTATATATATAGCCATACCTACTTAGTACCTTAATGTATAGATTTACAGTGTGCAGTTGCTTGATGGTCCAATTCTCATTTCATATACAGGAACAGATACAGTACTTTTTTGGTCGGTTGTCCTGACTGGATGGTTGCAATCAGTTATCGGTTATCAATTATTGACCGAGTGACGCAATTTTGATGAGACCTTTAGTATACCCAATTTTGTAGGCGGATGCTGTGTTGGGAATTTGAGTTATGTGGCAAAGGCGGCCACTGGAATCACTGACTGGTTGTGATTTGACGGTTTCTCAATGGTCTGAAATCTAGGTTTCAGAAAATCTGCTGAGATCAGCACAAGTCTGTTTAGCCCCCCGTGCCATCTGTTCACTTATTGTGGAGACGTTTTCCTCTTAGTACAGAAATGTCCCCACCATTCTCATCTTGAAACGTCCAAACACACTATATGCCAGTCTTTCTCATTCCAATTGCCACTGCTTGAACTAGACTTGTAGCCTCCATTATGATGTCACCAGGTCAATAACCAGTAACCGATTGCAACCATCTGGGCTGGACAACCGACCCAAAAGATATGGCATATACCCTTCACCATAATTATACCTCTCCTGTGCACATTTTGCACACAGTTGTGGAACTGTCAGTGGATGGCTGACTTTGCTGTCCTGGTTGGGAAGACACCAGAGGAGGAGTTTGCAGGCAAGTTTTGTGACCCCACAAGAATCAAGGTCAGTCCCAAGGACAGAAGCAAGGTGGATGCAGCTTCATTCATCAGAGAACTAGACCCATTTGTTGCCTGTGCCCTGGAACTAGCTTTTATTAACAAAGATTAGTTTAGTATACGCTATATAGTATTACTTTAAATGAACTAATGTTCATGCTTAGTTCATAATTTATAATATTGATATAATTTCAGTATAAATTTTATTCTTACACATTGTACCATTGTAACCTTTAAATATAATTTTTATACTTTATAGCACCTTTCTATATGCGTGTTCCTCTATGTGCTCTGTTATACTGCAGCTGTACGTTACACTAGTACAGTAACTGTTTTCACATTATTTAATAAAGGTAACTATGTGTACATACTACTAGCTGTAGGCAGACCCCTTATGGCACCTACCATCCCATTCATTTCCTAATCCCATTGCAGTTTGCCAATTAACATTGCATGCTTGCCTGGTAACATAGCCATAGATAGACCTGTGAACAAGTATTATCTTGCAATTGTATATAGCTGCGTTCCAAAGATACTGTTATGGCCGGAGCCTTGTATTATAATTCTAATTGACTGTTGAATTGCATGTGTCTGACCCACTGGTATAGCTATATAATTTGTACAATGGCTCGAGCTCACGATAAAGAGCAAAAGTTAGAAAAATAATGCATTCTATGTTGTAATAATTATGCATTGTATGTTTTGAGATTTTAACTTGTGACTATGTTATTATGACATTGTATAAATTTATGCTTGCATCATTGTAATGGTTAATTCTGACATTTTATTGTTTTATTATTTTCAACAGTAGGGATGACTGCTTGTATGCGAAGGACCTTCCAGGATGTTCCATTGAATATAAATGCCCGCCGTGGCATGCAAGTATATACACTATGTGGCTGGTCCCCTACCGCAGGATAAGGTTCATAGAGATTTGAGTGCATATGCATGCCCTTACATACTGGCCCACAACCACTACCTAATGTGTGAAGATTGCATGCAAAGTGGTAGGTCTGCCACAGGAAACAATGAGGTTAAGCTGCATGCACAGTTCAAGAAAAGGCATCATGAACTGGAGGTTTGTTTAGTAACAGAGCATGCAGCAATGTGTCAATGTGCATGCATATACGTATATACTGCTGTGCTTTATTAGGATACTTGTGATAACACACAAATACTTCAATAGAGGAAATCTGGTGTCCTTGTTCATAGAAGCACTGCATGGTGCATATATATACTGCATGCACAGCAGATTGCAACTTAACTTGCACCGTGCGGTGGTGGTGATGGTGGTATGTATAGTGTAAACACTCTACCTTCACTCGTGGTGGTTACCTTTAAATTGGCAAATATAATATACACGCAACAGCCCAATGTATACCTTCTCTACATCTTACACACGCATACAGCTGTAGAACTCTCTATGGATGGCTGCAGCTGACTGTGCGTTTTGATTAGGAAAGACACCAGAGGAGGCATTTATATAATTAGTAGCAAGTTTTGCGACCCCTCAAAAATCAAGGTCCGGCCCAAGGACAGGAACATGGTGACTGCTGATTCAATTATCAGAGAATTGGACCCATTTGCCTGTGCTTTAGAGGTTGCTTTCATTAACCAAAACTAATTTTTATTTTCTCAATGGCAGCTGACAGTATAATTTTTTTTTATTTTTATTTTTTATTTTTTATTTTTTTGTGCATATAATTTTTTTTATTTTCTATATATAATAATAGGCACACATGCGCACTGCCTGAGCTATAAACTGAGTAAAAGAAAAATAGAATAAAAGAAAAATATGCAGTCAGATGAGGGGGGTGCCCCCTCAAAAATAAGTCCAGTCAATCAAAGAAATTAAAATGCGAGGTGGAGCCCCCCATAGTTCCCATCACTGAGGCAGCATTTCCCCTTTGCACCGCGATGGAGAGGCGTTGCTGCAGGTAGGAGAAGGACTTGGCTTCCCCAGTGACCTGTTTGAGACGGCAACCCAGCTCTCTCAAGAATGAGAAAGTCTCTGGCCCAAAAGGGCCTGCCGTCTCAATGGCCACCGGTGTGAAGGTGTAGCACTGGTCGAGGGCTGAGTACTTCTCCTGCTTGCACCGCTCAGCATGGGCTGCCACCGCACCTGCTTCCCTGGTGGCACTTGGCAGGTGGGAGGGTGCAAATGTGTCCGGGCAGGTGGAGTCCCACACAAGGAGCCTACCACTCTTCCAGGGTACCAAAGTGACTCCATCGGGTCGTTTGCCATCAGAGCGGACGAGGCCAAGTATACAGTATAATTAAAGCATAATTAAATCCTTCTGAACTAAAATCTTAAAATCGGAAATTATATGTAACTATCCAATGTTTGTGCACTGATAGAAATGACACATCTATTATTTTGAGGAAGCCTCTAGTATAGGATCAGTTGCAGCTTGCTAAACTACTTTGTCCGAGTTTTTATAGAATTGGCTGTGGCTGGCAATGAAACAGAAAAACAGAAAACGACTAGAGGTCTGATTATTGTTCTCTGGTTTCTCAGAAATGAAATTCAAAAACGGTCTGTGGATCTGTTCGCTGTTCCTTTTTCAATTGGCTGGCTCCAAAACGAAAAACCAAAACAGCTAACATACCAAATTGTGTATCTGGTTTTTCCATTTAAAATTTGAAAACCATGCAGTGCCATTTGGTCTCTGCTCACTCCCATTCTAGGCATCACTTGGGTGACAGTGTGAGTGAATGTGTGTGCATGTGTGTGAATGTGTGTGTGCGTGTGTGTAAATGTGTGCGTGTGTTTGTGCTTGGGGTATGTTGCACTGATGAATGCTAGTGACCCCAAAGCAGTTGATGCACATACCTTCAGATAATGTTTCATACTGTTTAGGTCCATGGATGGATGTGCACAAACTGTATCCAACTCTTTACAGGTGTGTTCATCTCAGGACTAACTTCCCTGCCATCATTCCAATATAGCCTCTTTCCGACATTGGGGTTGAAGTGCCTTAGCTACTGCTACGCGGAGTACATAATGTAGATGTAGGTAGACAATTGCAATCTCCATAATGTTTAACACACACAACATAACACATGCAAGGTAACACAAGGCAAGTGAGGCAGTTGCTGATAAAAAAATTGTAATCACGCTAACTACGGGCAGCTCATGGAAGCTGTGACTACTGTCACTGTGGTCTGATGCTGCATCATCAGGTCCAAACTATTGATCTCCATAATACTTTAGAATGGGTTGAGTTTAAAAGTGGGGTGGCCAAGCCCCCCCCTCTATACTCTCTGCCACTGCATCATTTTTGATTTACTAGACACCTATGTATGTACATAACTTGTTGCATACAATGATCGATCCCAGTTAGCTGGCTAACTATATGTATAGCTAATAGACATGTGCATTGGCTGGGAGGTGGTTGCCCTCTACAACTTGCACGTGCCGCACAGTGCATGGCCTGTGCACTTAATTAATGCCGACACATGCACTGAGACACATAAAATTTCTTGTAACTTGCAATACAAGCAATGCATGGTGGTGGTTTACAATGAAGAATAGAATGCAATAGAGTATAATATATTGTTTAACTAAAGTGTATTACAGTATGCGTGGACCTGCCTAAAACAACCACCTGTGGACCAGCTGACCTTTATAGAGAGGTGGCTGCTCTACAAAAGGTAGAATGTAATGATTTTGTGCATTTTGAGGCCAGGTAGGCTGGCTGTTTTAGAGAAGTGGATGCCTAAGACAGTGACCTTATTAGACAGGTTCCACTGTATGTCACATCGAAGAATTATGTCACCAAGATGATGACATTATAATGATGGAGTCAGGATTGTATTCATGCATGCATGCATGCATGTTGAAGATTCAGATGGGGCCATAAAGCACACAAAACGAAAAGGCGGAAAGATCCACGGACCAGCTACATGTTGCTGATGCATGGGCTTTCGATTTCCACCACCGTACATCAGAAATCAGCTCACAACGATTTTTATTCCGCCGTAACCAAAATACTATTTATAATATTGCGCAAGGTTTTAATATTGTTGTAGTCGGATTATTGTAGCAAAAATGGCGTACCAGAAGACAGGCTCTTCTTATCGCCCCGCCAAAGACATTGCTTCGGGCAGATACCTCACCGCTACAGTAAACGTGAGTGAAAACTTACTCTTTTGTATGTTTTACTGGATTAAAACTAAGATCGAAGCTTATAGTCTGTCAGCGGCTCCCTTCTGCGGCAAATCAATTAGCTAGTAGATATTTGTTGCCCTATATAGCTAGCTATTTGAGGTAAGTGTTTCTTTTCATCAAGGGACTGTATTGGTACATGACATGCTTTCCTTTGGTCGTCACGACACGCAATGGGTGACCGTAGCCACTACTCACGCTGTCGGTATGTACAGTGAAACCTTAGATTTTTTACTATGAAGAGTTCTATGGATAGCCCATGAGGGGGATAGCTATGTCCCACTTGGACCGCTAAATGTAGCGAGGTTCTGGGTGCCTTGGCATGATGGTGCCCAGTGGTTAAACCTGTACATCAAAATGCACTCAGCTGGCTCAGTCCCCAGTAGCCATTCGCTCTCACATCTAGGTAAGCCGTATCTTCCCTGTTTGCAGGGTATGAAGGGTGCATATCATGCTATATAAACATGCTCAGCATTATCCTACTGCAAGCTACTGTATGATTATATGTTGCACTCCTACTCTTATAGTGTGAGGTACCTTCTAGCTCAATAGGACGAATTATAGGAGCAGGAGGAAAGCAGCTAAGGACGATTGAGCAAAGAGCAGGACTAGATAAGTTTTCTATTCATATCTCACCTTCTAAGGTATGACCTAGTCAGATTTTGCATGCCTTTCAGCTGTGACAGATGGCCATTTACTGTGTGTGTGTGTGTGTGTGTGTGTGTGTGTGTGTGTGTGTGTGTGTGTGTGTGTGTGTGTGTGTGTGTGTGTGTGTGTGTGTGTGTGTGTGTGTGTGTGTGTGTGTGCATATGTGTTTGGTAGAAGCTGTGTGAGTGTGCCAGAAGAGTGACAGATCTGCAGCTAATGGGCCTGGCATTCGGAAGGTTGAAAACTTGGTTTTTGCTTGGTTGCAAGTCTATAGCTAGTCATACTTGTGAACTACATACCACTGGTGGAAAGTAAGGAACTTGAGTAATTCTCTGTTAGGTGCTAGCATACTTTCCAGTGTTTAGCAAAGATAGTGCAACGTATATGCTAGATACCTAGACAGGTGGGAAATTCAACGGCACAGAGCCCAGGACAGATACTCTGATGCTGTCGCTCAAGGCCATAATCCACTTTTCTCATCTCATGAGTCTTGCAAACCCATAGATGTGTACCCCTACTGTACCAAGGGGGCCATGCGACTGGGGTGATAAGGCTGATGTCTCCACAGCCACTGATTCCACCAATCTTGTTACCACTTTCTGGCGTATGCCTTGTGTGTGTGTGTGTGTGTGTGTGTGTGTGTGTGTGTGTGTGTGTGTGTGTGTGTATGTGTGTGTGTGTGTGTGTGTGTGTGTGTGTGTGTGTGTGTGTGTGCGTAAGTAATTGTAATGCATGGAGTATCATATACGTATATAGATCCTGAGACCCAGTACCCCACTAGTCTACTATAATATGCTGTTGTATGCAGCTATCTGTGCATGCTTGCTAGAACGTTACAATTTGCATGCGTGTTTGTTGACTGTAGACTGCATCAGGTATGCAAACTGTGAGTATTAAAGGTCAACAGCGCAACTGTGAGGCTGCAAAATGCAAGATTGAGGAACTTGCTGGATTGCCAATGAAGAAGCACAACCTGACTGAAGTACGTATGTGTGCGTAAAATGCATTGTTAGTGTATTCTGTTGCTGCTTGTATTTCTGTATACACACAGCTGTAGCATGGGAAATTGTGAAAGTGAAATTTCAAAACAGCATCCTTCACTTTGTTAGCACTTTGACTGTAGCGTTGTGTATTCAAATGCTTTTCCTGTAGCCATAATAATGACGTCAGACCATATAAACGGAGAGGGGCAAGTGGTCTGGGCTACGCAAGACTGCTTTGTTTGGTGGGAGCTCTGTTGACTCCTATGGTAGCTATCAGCATTGTCACTGCATGTCATCTATGTTATAGCCGAATGTGAGAATAGGCATAAATCACTTATGCATTGCATGCACTGCCCTAGCATGCACTTAATATAAAATGTGGCCCTGTGCACGCACTCATTAATATTACTTTCCCTGTTTTTATAAATATTATGTTGTACTCCTGTATTATTTAGTTTGAAGTCCCATCCAGTTCATTGGGACTGATCATAGGAGCAAAGGGAAAGCAACTGAGGAAGTTGGAGGAAGAGGCACAACTGGAGAAGTTTTCCATCGAGGTCTCATATCGTGAGGTATGAGCTAGTGGAATTACCATATTTGCTTGTGTATAAGTCGCAGTTTCAAGCTTTTTAATTCTCAGCAGTCTTTTCTAGGGTGCGACTTATACACTGAAAGCGACATTTTCCCGTAGTATACGTCGCACGTGGAGTAGAGAAGACGGGACCATCATTGCGAGCCACGTGGAATAGTGACGATTTCGTACTGATCCTTGTGGCCAAGCGAAGAAGCTATACCGCTGGATTTAACCTCAAGGCAGTTGAGATTGCTGAGTCTTCGGGCAATAGAAGTGCTGAAAAGGATTTAGGAATCAGCGAAAAACTGGTGCATGACTGGATCAAGAAAAAGACCAAGTTGAAGAAACACGCTCGAATGACGAGATTACTATGACCAGGAAGGAAGGCACACTGGCCACAGCTTGAAAATATGCTCAAAGAATGGGTGCTAGACAGGTGCTTGAATGGAGTTGCCGTTTCTGGGACCATGATTAGATTGAAAGCGAAGTCAATGGCTAAGGAGATGTATGCATGATGTGGGTGTGCTAAATTTAGAGCAATGTAGTAGTGCAACCTATATGCGTATACTCCAGCAATTATGGAAACTTGAATTTTTTTGCCAATTTTTAGGCTGCGACTCATATACAGGTGCGACTTATGCACAAGCAAATACGGTAATTATGCCAAGACTTTCCACAGTGGCAGGCATGCAGATGTGTAAATAACCATATGATGTGTGCACGTGCATGCTTGTGTAGTGAATCGAATATCACTTGCTCACTTCTGGACTCATGAAGTGCCAGTGTTACTAGTTTGTACTAGCACCACTGGTATTTACCATTAGTACTAGTCTACAGCTAAAAACGTAATAATTATTGTAATTATCTCTGCATGCTGCTTGCATGCTTTAAATTGTAGTCCCTTACCTGGTGTGATTTGTGTGTCCATTGACTATAGTCTTCCCCAGGTATGCAAATGGTGAGCATTAAAGGTCCGCAGCGCAACCGTGAGGCTGCAAAACGCAAAATAGAGGAACTTGCTGAAATGTCGACAGAGAGGGAACACCATGACTGGAGAGAGGTGTGTGCAAATGATGACATCCTCATTTTCCATTCTTAGTGTATTCTGTTGGTGCTCGTGTTTCTGTATACTGTATATACTGTGGGTATAGAATAGTCTCACATAGCCAACCCATTTCTCTCTATAGACACAGGTAAATAATAGTTTGATCAGCTGCATTTTCTGAAATCTATTTATGTAGCAAATTTAGTTTGTTCGTTTGTTTGTGCTTTTGCCTGTTCGTTTGCGACTCAGGCAATAACTACCACACAGGTTGCCACCAATCTCTCAGGAATTACAAAGTATATAGATTGGGAAGTGTCCTCCATGGCTTAAAAGTGCCCATCTTGCTGTTCTTGGGGACATATCTTTCAGTTTCTTGGATTTTCTTCACAGCTGATGGCTATTTTCAATTATCATTTAATTGGCTTCCAGTTATTGGGTGATTTTATTCGCTGTCATCCAATGTTCTAATTAATAGCAGCTACCCTCCTTTGCAACTAGCTCATGCAGATACTTCAAAACTGGCTGCAACTCGCCATAGCAGGAATTAAGCCTGCCAAAGGCCACGCCCTCTTGCAGTATATAATCATCTGAAGTTGGACGTGTGGTCCATGTAATTACGTTTCTCCAGTTACGAATGCATGGCTAGCTGGATATATGGCAATGATTGATGTAAGCATGGTGTATATACGTAGCTTGTGAAATGATGTCTTCTACATGGTTCAGTTGATTCCATTGAATTGTATGCTGTTGTTTCATGTGCAAATCTGTACTTACCTGAATTTATGTAATATTGTATTCATGCATGTTGCTCTTTTTCAGAGTCGCCATAACAAGATGGGGCAATCTGCAGGTGCTAGGACAAAAGACAAGCAACTCTTCTTCTTCACATTCCTTGAAGATTCAAATGAGGTTGTGTTTAACTTTTATAAGGGCATACCACCTAGTAACTGGAGGGAGGATGATATGTACTATCTGGAGGCATGTCCACAGGTAAGAACATGCCTAGGATTAATTCTGTGTAAATTATTTTAGTATGTAGTTCATGTTTTACTGTTCTTGCATGTTCTTTGCTTACTGGCCATGTTTTCTTGCATGTATTAGGGTAACTTGGTAGTTGTTGACTTTGCTCCCCCTGTGATCGTATACCACTTGCCACATGCAGTCAACTGTCCTATTTGGTGCTGCTTCCCTGGACCAGGTCTAGTTGGCCAGGTTTTACATCATAGTCTACAGTACTTTTAGTTAGCAGAGGCACCCACATCTCAGCAGCTCTATACTGTATGGCTGGAAATTTTGGCGGGGAATTTATTTTGGCAGATTGGCAGTTTTTGACAGCAATCAATCAATATTTCTTCCGCCAAATTTTGTCTCATTATATGTTGTGTAATCAGATTCCTGGCTTGCAACTAGATACGCCAGTCCAATAGGCTAATTGTCAGCATGGAGTTCACCACAGACAGCTGCGCGTGAGGATACTACAATTCCAAATTGTTTCGGACTCAGGAGTTGGGAGGAAAGCTCTTAGCTGGTCAGCGCGAGGAAAGCAATGCAAATGGCGTTGTGTATGCGGTTTCTGTGTAGACTAATATTGATATCGCTGTCAGTCACTTATATACTCAGGAAGATGTCTACAGCCTGTTCTCTATTTCTGTGTCAGAGCGGTACAATTGTGTGCAAAGTCACAGCAGCAGTTCTACCACAATAGGCTTGGAAATCCCTCGTACATAGAAGCATTCGTTACTAGGACAAAGGATTGGAACTATGGTACTCCACATTTGGTCAAACAGCAACTTCCACACTCCTCAGTCACATTTCCAATCATCATTTGCAACCTAGCCCTGCCCGTTCCAGATTAGCCATTTTGCTATGAATATTATTATGGCATACAGCTTGCACAACCACCAAAATAAATTCCGCCAAATGCCATAATCAGCAATTCACCATGAAAATAAATTCCCACCAAAATTTCTGGCCATACAGTAGATGGTGTGAACAGCAATTTTATTGTGCTTGCATTGTTTATACTTTATAATGACAGTAAAACGCTTTTGAATGCTCAAACATAATATATGCTGTAATCAATATTGTTTCATTCAATTGCTATTCAGGCAACTGAAGCCTTCTGAAACTATTGAATATTTGTTTCATTAATTTTGGCTAGTGCAGGATGCATAATTATGTACCATAATTGCAAGCAACTGATCAGATATATAAAAATTATGGTGCTTCAATCATACATGCAGGAAACCAGTGTCATGTCTCCATTGAAAGATCTACACCATTCTCTACGAAACTACTCCAGGTTGCAGAAGAGCCTTCATGCAGCCATGGAGGAATGCCTTAGCAGCGATCCTGTTTACCTGAGAATTGAAGCACGGTATGCTATCAAGATTAGTGTCTCACACAGAAAACAATGGTATATTATCATTTGAGGAACTAAAATGCAAATATGCACATTGCTGACAATCTAGAATATCATTGAACCATGGCATGATGTAACACCTTAGCTGGGTGTATTTTGTTGGGAATTCAAAACTAGAAACTAAGAATTCTCCTCTGTAGTTACTGACGTGAATGAAAGTTTAAATTTATAGCTATGGTAGAGTACAATGACATAGGTTTTAGAATATGGCATGTTTGAGTAAGAGCAGCAACCCCACAATCTGTAGCATGACTCATTTTGCCCACTTACCTGGTAACAGCGACCTGGTTCTGTAAATATACTACATCGCACACTTTTGTGCTATAATTACTATGCTTCTTACTCTCACAATGTATGCGTAGGTTTGGTAAGGTTCTCTGGAGGGCTGATGGCCAGAACTGTGTCTCTGATGAAGTACGAAGTAGGAGGTACCGAATAAAGGACCTTGAGCAAGGTGGTGAAGTATCAGTGGAGGATGTACTTGGAAGAAGAGGCATTCGGCGGGACTTCCGGACCCTGTGAGTGGTACCTGCGCTCATTATAATGCACGTAATGAAAGTATAGTCATAAACATGCGTAATGCATTAGCCACAATTCCACCTTTGGTGGGCATTAGTGAGCTGTGCAGCTTCGGTGCATCTGACTACAGCCTGCTGAGCACTGACTTGTTTTAATTGTAGTAGCTACAAAATCTATATAGTGATTGAACATGTGCACCCAAGAGAGACAGTGTGCTGGGTACATGATGCTGCCTACATGATTGTCCAGTTTTAACCGCATCCTATTTATAGTGGAGTTAAGGGTGAAATTATTGTTCTCTAAGGTGGCGTTTACACTAGAACATTTTTGGACAATAATGGTTCAAATTGACGCCATTTTGACTTACCGTTTACACACAATAAAAATGCTAGAGAATAACGATTATGTCCAAATCCACTGTTGAAGGTGGATACTTGCAAAAGTGGTGCCACAATTTTTTCATATTAGCAGCAAAAACGATTGTGTGTCTGATACGACAGTGCTCTTGCCAACGTACACGTGGTTTCATGTGGTGTACACTCACACAATTGTCATGTGCTCGTAATTATTGCATCGTTTCTGAGGTTACCCATTTTCAGTGTACGAAAACGATATGTATAGACACACGTAAATGATGCAGTACAGGAACGATTCAAAAACGGACATTTCCAAAAATATTCTAGTGTAAACGACGCCTATATCTTTATGTGAACCTGCACCAAATGAGATTGACTGTGGAGCCATACCTAAAGATTGCACTGAAGGGTAGTGGACTGACTTGTCCTTCTCCTGGCACGTGTGCTTTACTTTACCATTTGGGACACCATTTAAATTTCTTTATCATCTATTTTCTGGTTCTTCTGACAATTATACGAATATACCATACTCATTTTCACAGTAGTGCCTTTTTGCACTAGGTGCTATGCATGGGTGTGTAGTAAATAATCTCAAGTATACTGATTTTGTCACTGTGAATGTAGTCTAAGAGCATGTTTTGCACAAAGTGCTTAATGTATATATACGTAGCTACACTGTAACATCCATGTTGTTTGCAGCCTTTCAGATACCACTATTCCAGACTTTGTGAAAGCTGCAGGGTGTCCTGAAATTGGATGTACCGACAGGATTGACATAACCATACACTTGGCAGATGATGAGTACATGATCCGTATGGAACAAATGGGAGAGAACTTTGAAATTTTAGAGGTCCATTTGGCTGGTAATAACAAGTCCTACAAATTTGACTGCCTCAACGTAGAAAGGTACCTAACTACACTTTAGTCTTTAAATGTTGGTATGCACACTACACCACGTATGCATGTGTGAGTGTATGCATGCATGTGTGTGTGTGTGTGTGTGTGTGTGTGTGTGTGTGTGTGCGCACGCGCACACTTGTGTGGGGATGCTATACCATTTCATAATCTTCCCATCGCACCCAAAGCCCCACAGATGCTCAGTGTGGTAGGTATGCCAAAATTTAAACACTTTATATTTGTGTAATTATAATTTTTATTTCAACTACTAATAATCTAATTAAGGAAGAATGACACCCCCGCACTGATTGCATACATTAGCCAAACAGGTTGCAGCAAATTGCAGACATCTGCCAGATCCACTTGCACAAGACATGATAAACCACCTGAAGTAGAATTATATGATTATAAGCACTCTTATAGCCTATACAGTAAAATTAATACTACTTGCTGCATAGAACTAGTTGTCATTCTATTCACTGTGTATATGTAAAATTATACCTTAATTTTTGTTCAGGGATCTGGACATGAGGATTGCCACCATTTGTGTACCTGAGGATGCCAAACCTGAGGTAGAGGCAGAGATGAGAAAGATTGCAGAGGAACTGTGCCATGGGATGACTTTAAGGTGAAGATGGCACTAATGTACCTGAATTTGCTGTGACACGCTATACAATAGAATATGAGCAGCCCGGCCCCCTGGACACCCTAATGATGTTTGCCATATGCATACAATTCACTTCCAAATCTCATGACACTTTGCCAATATTGCATGCTTGACTTGCTGGTGAAATAACCGCATATATTCAATTCTGTGGACCTGGAACCAACCACAGTAATTTTCTTGTAGCTGCTATATACTAAGATATTGATAGTGATGCGAGGCAGGAGCTTTGTGTAATTGTGCACATTGACTGCTCACGAACTGTGCATGGTCCACTGGTATAGCTGTTGAACTTGTGCAATGACTCACAATAGAGCACAAAGCTAGAACATGCATCGTACGTACACATCGTGTAATAACAATTATTTGAGAGTTTTAACTGGTGACAGTGCTATATGCCTACATCATTGTAACCACTAATATATATTTAATTTTACTTGTGCTTGTTCAACAGCAGGGATGGCTGCTTGTATGTGAAGGATCTTCCAGGATGTTCCATTGAGTACGCACGGCGGGGCAAGTTCACCATGTACCTGGTCACCCACCAGGATAAGGTTCATGGGAAGTGCCCTTACATACTGGCCCATTACAATGTGGAAGACTGCTTGTATCCTGAGAAGTGTACATCTGCCGCAGGAGACAATGAGGTAAAGCTGCAGTTCAAGAATGAACATCATGAAGTGGAGGTTTGTTTCAGTATTTGAGCATGCAGCAATGTGTCACTGTGTATCCTGCAGCGCTTAATTAGGATTTTGTGATGAAACACAGAAAACATTTTCAATAATTTAAAAGGATATCAAGTTGTAGTCTCACATGCCAGCCCCTTATTCTCCTATCGCACAATCGGGGACAAATAGGCCAGTCCTTCCTTCTCCCCGGTGGGAAGGGCTGGCACACAATACTAATCAAGTTAGTTGTATGGATAGCTTCATTTGCTTGTCACAAGTGTACATGTCAATTGGTATTTAGCCTGTTGGTTATATAATTTTTTCCAGTTATATAATATTATAGTTATATAATAATTCTAATAATTATTTATAGTTGTATTGTTTACATACATTTTACACACAGTTGTGGAACTGTCAGTGGATGGCTGACTTTGCTGTCCTGGTTGGGAAGACACCAGAGGAAGTGTTTATTAGAAAGTTTTGTGACCCATCAATGATCAAAGTCCGTCCCAAGGACAGGAGAAAGCTGACTGCAGATTCAGTTATCGGAGAACTGGATCCATTTATTGTCTGTGCTTTGGAGATGGCATCTATCAACAGAGACGAGCTTTGAACTTCTCTATAATGAATTATATACGGCAACTATTAAACAGTATTATGTGTGTTCATGTTGGTGTATATACAGTAACCTGCTGTGCCGTATATCTTGCACATTATAATTAATTATTGTATATAGCTAGTTCATGACTTTGTGTACCCCTACAGCATTGCTATTATTTTCCAGTATGCACATTAGTAATGTTAACCATACATATGTAATACATTATAATAATAATGTTTGACTGTACATGCAATGGGCGCACACATGCATGTGATAGATAATATTATATAGTATTGCAAGCTGTATGCATCAGGTAGGACTGGAGGCCCTATGGGCATAGTACTAGGGCCCTTTGGCTAGTACTGTACGCCCTTTGGCTAGCACTAGTACTGTGCATGCGCGCATGGGCAACACTGGAGGCCCCACGGCTAGCACTTGAGGCTGTATGGGTAGTCATGAAGGGCCTACAAGTATAAAACTGGAGGCCGTATGTTTTGCAGTAAATGGAGGACCAATATACAGGTAGCACTGTAGGCCCTGTGGGTATTAGAAAACCCATAGGTATATATGAACTGGAGGCCCCATGGCTAGCACTGGAGGCCCTATGGGTAGTACTGAAGGCCATATAAGTAGAACTGGAGGCCGTATGTTTTGCAATTAATATAATGGGGGACCAATATACAGGTAGCACTGGAGGCCTTGTGGGTAGCACTGGAGGCCTTGTGGATAGCACTGGAGGCCCTACAGGTAGCACTGGAGGCCTTGTGGGTAGCACTGGAGGCCCTACAGGTAGCACTGGAGGCCTTGTGGGTAGCACTGGAGGCCCTACAGGTAGCACTGGAGGCCTTGTGGGTAGCACTGGAGGCCCTACAGGTAGCACTGGAGGCCCTACAGGTAGCACTGGAGGCCACATGGGTATATAAATGCACTGGAGACGCCATGAGTAGCACTGGTGGTGCCATGGGTAGTACTGTAGGCCCTATGGGTATGCACTGGAGGCCATTTATGTGTAGCACTGGAGGTTCAATGAGTATGCACTGGAGACCCTGTATGTAGCACTGAAGAGCCTATCGGTAGCACAGGAGGCTCTTTGGGTATGCTCTGGAGGCCCTATTGGTTGCATTAGAGGCCCTATGGGTATGCACTGAAGGCCCCATGGGTAGCACTAGAGGCCCTTTGGGTAGCACTGGAGGCCCTTTGGGTAGCACTGGAGGCACCATGGGTAGCACTGGAGGCCCCATGGGTATGCACTGGAGTCCCTATGGGCAGCTGAAGGCCCTATGGATATGCACTGCATGGAAGCCCTATGGGTATGCACAGCAGGCCCTATGAGTAGCCAATATGCAGCTTATATATTTTCCGAGAATGACTAAATCACACTCAATAGCGAGATGTAATCGAGAGGTGCCAAGTCCAGCATTCTACTCTGGCAGTGCGAGCCCTCGGTGTAACGCCTGGTGGTAGATCGCCAGATCCGATTTGCAACGCGTACCACACGGTAGAATGCTGTACGTAGATTGCGTAGAGAACCACTTCTCTGTAGTTCAAGAGGATCCACACCTCGATGGAAATGGCGTCCATTTCACAACGTTAATTTAGTCAGCAAACGTTTGTTTGCAAACACACCGAGGATTTTGCACTTTAGTGCTTCATTATATTAATTAATGATCAATGCATAGCATTCCTGCATGCATTCAGGATCTTCTACACATGCACTAGTATTGACTAGGCAATGTTAGCCTCCACTTTTGTTTTCAAGAAGACTAGAGCACCTGCTGTCAAAATGTCAGCAATGCTCCAATGGTTCAAATATCCAACGTTTATCTGGATGCACATACACCAGGTCCTACACTATACCAATTGTTCAGTGACTTTTTGGTGCAAATCCAGCATGGATACCTAATGTGCTGTACAAATCGACCAATGCTGACTCCAACAGACAAACCTACAGTGAGACTGAACTGATTGCCTAAGCTCTACACACATGGAGTAATTAGAACAATTGCACTGTGCATTCTAGTACATATATCTGTGTCAATTCATTCAATTGGAGGTTCAAATGCAGGTGGGGTAGCTACAACATGACAGAACTAGAATAATTATACTGACATATAAAGAGTGAAACAGTTAAAATTGAATCGATTTAATTTAATAATAATAATTTAATAATAAAACCAAGAAGGGAAGAATGCATAACATAACATTGGTTAGTGAGGATTCATTAATGGCCACATTCCTTTTCTCTCTTCAAAGAAATCATACAGGGTCTTTTCAATGCACTGGTCACAAGATGGTGGAATGCTGATCTTGGTTTTAGGTGCTCGTAGTTTTCTACCTAGTAAAGCTTTTCTGTCAGACTCGTTCAATTCCAGAAATGTGGCCAGTGCCTCCAAACCAAGCTGCCTTGTAGATTCGTCAATAAACTTATCATTGTCTACAAAAAACACTTGATCACAATCCAATCTGCGTAGCTGCTGATCAATATAAATGAGATTGTCCTCTATAATTCGTGCTCTGACACTGTGGGCGAGAGTCTTTTCATCAAGATCCACTCTCTTGCTTGCTGGAATACGAGACAGGCCACCATACTTGCTAAACCTACTATTAAACCGTGTTGTGCTGGATATCACAGCTTGCAAAGGGTGCCGACGAGCAACAATAAATTTAATCCTGTAAAGTTGGCACTCAAAATGTTTGAGGTCAAGCAGATCAGGTCTCGCAGTTGCATACATCCCGGGCCTCATGCCCATTGGAAAGGAGTTGACTGGAATAGCAAGGCCCAACTTGTTTTTCACCTTGGCACCATTAAGAAGGTTCACTAAGTACTGAAAGCGTTTCCTGTATAGGTCCTCCTCCACCATGGTATAATACACCTTACTCCAATCATTATTCCCTGTAGGGTCATAGAGGTGAAACTCTGGAGACCAGCCAGTCATTTCATAGGACGACAATCCCCCAATGAGGCTCTCAAGTAGGTGGTGCCCGCTGCCTTCCACTCCCACCACAAACAACAGCACAGGAAGACTACTGTTTGTACAGACCTTTACATCTTTGCCCATCAGACAACTAGGGGTACCCTCTTGTTCAGCTGCAATGGCCCTCTGACACCACGCAATAGCCACCAGGGCTACAGAACATGTGAGTAGTAACTGGCTCAGCGAGACCGCCATCGTTGTACACAGCCCGTTATTCGCCGTTTGCGTGTGGTTCTCATCGTTTCCTCCACTTCCTCGCCCCCGGCGCTTGTTTGAGCCTTCTAGCTAAAACCATAGAATGGCTATTATGGGTAAAGCAAAAAGGTGATGGTAAACTTAGCTATACCTGTTATATATAGCGCACGAACGCGTGTTACTATATTTATATGGCATCTACCAGCTTCACCCTGCCATAGCAGTGTGTTTGATGTGTTCAGGCAATCATTTGCAATATTCCTGACATAGTTTGTAGCTAAACTGTAGCTAGCTACTCACTGACACGGAAATTTATTACATTATAGCTATAGGCTAGATCTCTGTGATTGCACAGTGTCATGCATTGTATGTGTACCACATACAATGCAGCTAAGCTAATGAATGTAGTGGGAGTCTCCTAAGCTATTCATGTTTCAGGTTTCAACAGATCCAATATTGCCATTCAAGACTGAATCTGCAACCAAACAAAGGCATGGTTCAGTCAACAGAGTGGTTGCATGGCTTAGCTAGCTATACAGTGAAACCTTAGCTTTCTATATGCACATCATTTATAATATTGGCATCACAGTTCATTACATAATGTCCATGCATGTAGCTGCCTCAACACAGGTCATTATTTCCTACGGTGACCGATTTGTACGTGTATGTAAATCACCTTAAGCCAGCTGGGTTTTGTAAGATCATGTTACACTGTGCATGTGCACACTGATGAGAGCCCAGGATTCAGTCAAAGCATCTGGAATTAGTGGCAACAATGATGACATGTCCTTCAGCTAAAGCATGCAAAGTCATGCTTGTTTTGCAACATTATTTTAGAATGGAAGTTATTAAAAAGAACATTACTGACAGGTTATATACATACATTGCAAATAAAAGTCATCAATTGCAGTTGCAATGTCTTGTACCATTGTGGAACGAGTCCTTCTTGAGCTTGTAGGCATGACGACACAGATGACAAATATAATCATCTTTAGGGGGACAATGCTGGTCCAAGAAGGTGATGACCTTCTCAGTGTCATAGTTGCTAGTGTGGTACTCATACACAGTGTCACTCGTGAGAAGGAGCTTAATGTAGTCAGCAAGGGCTTGTGGTGTCTTGTATTTTGTTGCATCTACATATGTGTGGTTGCCAGGAAGCCACATATGCACGTCTGGGGCTCCATGGTAAATTGGTACAACTCCTCCGGCTGAATAAGCAGCAAAGATCTTTTCACTAATATATGATTCTTCACGATGGTTTTCAAACACGAGGACAGCCCTGTATTTTCTAACCTTTGCAGTGAACGACTCAACAAAATCCCCCTGAAATCTGTCAGATTTACCAGGAACATTGTGAAAACAAGTGCCATGCATGTCAATGTGAACCAACTTCAATAATTCTTGAATAAACACATACCTCCACTTTACCTCCTTGCAATGACTAAGGAACATGGCTACACCCTGATGTTCTTTGGGGTTAGGAGGACTCCAGGATGTCATTGCTTCACGATATGCATCAATTTGGCATCCGTCTGCAATCAATACTTCAGATGTGATGTGAAAGTCAATGGTAATCTCAGCATGTTTCACTTGAGGGCGGTCACGATATCCAGGTCCTTCTGCTTCTGAATTTATTATGGAGATAATCTGAGGATAGCAATATCTAACTGGGTACTTATCCCTTATGAACCACTGCATGCGAAAAACAACATCAGCCTTTGTGTCCGTGTGCTGTAACACACACTTCATTCCATCTGGCATTCGACATGCCTCGGGAAAAGCTTTTTCACGTTTAGTATATGAATTCTGGTACTGTATATTGAGTGTTACAAAGTCTTCCAAGTACACTGTTACGGTATCAAAGCTTGAAGACTGGCAGAAAGGGCACTTCGGGAGTTTAGAGTCTGTACCTGGGATGGCACAGTGTGAATTGTATGGCTTTGCACTGACTCCATGTTGCGATGGGAAGGTGGTGTCCACGACAGATACAGGCTTTGAGGGAGACCTAGTCACAGTCTCATTACGACCTCTCTCAGTTGCGCTCGTGTCCAATCGGGTGGTGTTCATGACAGATACAGGCTTTGAGGGAGAACTAGTCACAGTCTCATTAAGACCTCTCTCAGTTGCGCTCGTGTCCAATCGGCTGTTCTGCTTTATGCTGGTAGCAGTCAACTGACGGTCATTTTTCGCGCCCGCTGCGCCTGTAGTTACTTTGGCACCGGGCGCTTCGTCTTTCGTAGCATTGAGATTGCCTTTGACCACCAATTCTACACTTTCCTGTTCGCTGTGGCCGTTTTCACTCACTACAGGCACGACTTTCTTTTCACTGATCGCTTCCTTTCCCTCCGAAACTAAAATATGAGAGTAGTCCATCATTGCACGGCCTCCTTGATGAAATAGCTGGTTGGCGTAGGAATAGAACCCAATGTAGAAGAGAACGAGAAGGCCAACAAGTATGAAGATTCTACGCAAACCACGTCTAGAGAAAAACATTCTCCGTCCAGAAAACCGGGCATTAGGTAGTCTCTTACCCGCACTTTTGGCAAAATGGCCGCCCTGCAGAAAAATGCTCTGGGTAACCCATCGCCTATGAATAAATTATGAATATGTAAATATAATACACCTCTCCATTGTGTGGTATTATACATCCTCACGCCCTCGGGCGAGTGCTGTATATACGTCATCGCACACTGAGAGGTCTATAACTTTTAGTGCAATATTGTATTGCATTACTAAGATTGCCCCTTCACTACAAGGGAGAAGGGACTGGGGGGGAGGTAAACAAGCTAGAGTCATAGAGGACAGGTGAATTTGATGTGTGAACAGTGGCTGTAGGTTGACCTATGCATGATGAGGCAGGAAAGCTGTGTAGCATGACAGACTGGCTGTATTCCTGCTCCACCTATTCAAAGCAATTCTCCACATGCTGGGGTCTTAATTTTCGACTCCACAATAAGGAACATGGAACCAGGGGTGCATCTGTCCCATTGAATGTACAGTGTAACCTATAGCTGTCTAAGGTTGTCACTGTATGTACATGTGCTAGGCAGCCACCTCTCTAAATCAACTAGCCTCCCTGGCACCAAATAGCACTAAAAGCATTGCAGAAATCTACCTCTCTATATAAAGGTCTGTTAGAGCTGGCCATGCATATAGTTGGTTGCTTTCGACGTAATCTTGTCCCCTCCCATATTCAGGAAGACATATGTGTATAATAACGCCAACCTATAGTATCCCCCCCCCCCAGCCCTCTATTTATTGTAATGCCCCCCCCCCCCCCCCCCCACAATATTTCTTGGCACCTCAGTTTAGCACCATCATGCACACATCCACAGACCTTGTAATTGGAGAATACTGCACTGCATGGGAGTGAGAGTGAAGGAGGAATTTTTATTAATGACATGTCAAGAAGAAAACTGTGATGTTTTATGCCACCATGATATGAGACAACAGAGAACTTTGATCTAGCCATCTCTCTATAAGGGAAGACCCCGTGCATGAGCACTCCACTACAAACTGAGTTGTTTCATCCCTTGTGCACCGTCATGCTGAGGTACCCACATGCATGGCTGCATGTTGCAGATGACATGAAGGAGAGAAACAATGAGCATACACATACATGAGCAGCGTGTGGTAGAGCTGCCCACATCGCCTACAAGAAGGGGTGGCCTCCCTCCTAGCCACTAAACATGAACAACCTAATTAGTTACAGCATTGTCATGGGTTGGCTCACATGTGACCTATAATTATATCATTCTCCCTGCTGAGATCTGTGGCTAGTGCTCCTGAAGGGCTCCAGATCCAGGCGTGATAATGTGCTCTGCACTTCACTACGTGTAGTGGTCCACAAGGGTCGTCTCCCTCTTGTGCATGGGTTAACCTATGCAGCTGACTATAATATCATACAAGTATATATACAGACGTTTTTGGTTTGGTTGTCCACACCAGGCACCGGGTACTGGACGAAATCATGGTATTATATACATAAACATAAGCAGTATTGCTGTATTAAATCTTTAGCTTGCAATCTATGTCAACACTAGATTTTGCAATTATACTGTAAGTATGCGTATGAATCCGTATAATATTGTGTGAGCGTTTCCTGGATACCGGTGCACGGTGTGGACAAGTGATTCAAAAAGGTCTGTAATACGTATTTTACTATGATGTTTTGTCATCATGTCATTTATTCACCTCGATCTGTACTGTTTTCATGTACATGTGTGTGTATGAGCTTCACACTGTTATAAAAGATTAATTGTGCTATTTTATTAGATTTCATGATTAGCCCGTTAAAGCATGTGCTAGAATTATAGATTGTGAACACCTCATACACAGTTGGTTGGCAGCTAGTCTGCTGTTATAGTGGTTTTCACAAAAACAAGTTATAAATAGTTATCATTCCTTGACCATGCTATATAGTAGCTCAGCATCTGCTCACTAAGCTGGTTCAAATTCTATAGCTATAATCTTGCATGGCTAGCTAGCTAGCCCTTTCCCTCATCTGCTCTTGCACCACGCTCCTGGAGCTCCATGGAGCTATAGGCAATGGTTCGGCTATATGGAACTAACTACATACCTATACAATGTACAATATACTAGCAGTTACCATAGACTGTCGTGTGCAGTTATATAACAAGTATCCATACTATGGGGCGAGTAGGACCGCCTACTGGTATATTTTACGCGGACGTTGAACGCTTCCCCCATAGATCTATATTTAGCATATGACGTCATACGGACCAAACGCGAGTGGAGAAGAATGTCTTTGGAAGACCACATTGATATTACTCCTCCGACGATGGAGCGAGACGAATTCCCTGAACCTAGCACCGCTCAGGTGGAGCCTACCTCGGGGACTACGGCCGAGGAGCCGTCAGAGGGCGGCTCAGAGGACATCCAGGTGGAGCCAACTGAGGAGGAACTGAGACAGGCCAAACTCAAGGAAAAGGCGCTTCAGGTGGGTCTATAGTGCGGTACATCACGCGAGGGTAGACAAGGGGGCGAGGTTAGCAATAGCTGGAGTTAATTGGGACGGTGACAGCATTTCAGTGTTTCGTGGTACAGGAATCTCATTCTTACTGAAGCGACCTTTAGCCTAAAGGGTGCCTTTCTAGGTCCTCACTCAGCAGTACAGACGCATGTCCACACTTGTTAGTGTGTACATGCGTCTGTACTGGTGAAGTCACTAAGGTGGTGCGTTTGTGCTTGTACGTTGTTGTTGATATCAGGATCTTACGCATTCATGACAAATGCAGACACTATTACACATGGGTACAAGAATCCTACAATCTACACACTTGTACACACTTGTTAGTGTGTAGATTGTAGGGTTCTTGTACCCACGTGTAATAGTGTCTGCATTTGTCATGAATGCGTAAGATCCTGATATCAACAACAACGTACAAGCACAAACGCACCACCTTAGTGACTTCACCAGTTACAACACTGCCTGTAGTCTCGCCTCGATCGGGGCTCTGTTGCACTTTAAGTGAACAAATATCATCGAATGTTTGGCTCCACTTTAGTCATTTCTGGCTGGTGAAGTTTCAGCAATAGTTGTTTGCGTCTGTACCTACCTATGTGTTAAACCACTTGTACTCACTGTGTCTGTGTGAGACAGTCTCTTGCTGCTTTTATTGGCCGATGTTCTGTGTATTGTGTGGAATTACAAGTGAAATTATGCAGCATAATTATCTGCGTAACCCTTCACTTCTAAAGACTCGCATTGGGCTAACGTAAAAGAGGACGCAGGTATGGTAGGTGATTTGGTGGCACTTTAAACCTGTTTTCAATGGCACCTAACACACAATGACCCTTCAGTGATGGACAGGGGTCAAAGGGTTAATCTGTTGGTCTTGTGCCTGCACCAACAATTCGTGCTACAGTGTAAGGTAGCCCAGTGGTTTGCTACCTGTGAGTTGTGTGTTATGCTAGAGGTGCAAGACACCTTTAGCTGTATAGGCTCAGATGTTGACTGCAGTGGTGTGTAACTAGCTGTTCATTGTGTTTAAAGTCATTCTATCCAAGTTTTTGCATCTTTTATAGTCTACACCATATCTAAGAGACAGGGCAAAGATTGTGCTTGGTTGAACAGGAACTCCTCCTTCAGCTTTCTATATACCAAACGTGTATGAGTATATCATGGCAATCTGGTAGTGACTTAAGGTGGTTAGCGCCTTTACTGCTTGACTACTTTAGATGAAATGAATCAATTTGTTATTCTGTACTCACTGGGTTTTGCAGAGATAGTCTATGGGATGCTCCCAATTTGATTGACAGTTTTGATTGATTAAAGGTTCAAATTGCAAACGACCGGTTGGGAACCTGCCAGAAAGGCAGGGACTCAGCTAGTTCACAGAAAGGCTGGTCATGATGAGAAACACACAGTCAAGATGCAGTGCCATGCTTAGCTTGCAGGGAATGCTAATTGGTCACTGGATATTGTAGCTACCCATCTGTAATACAGTGAAGCCTTACTAAGACTACCAGCAAGTTGTGTCCACCTGTGGGCCAGTTCTAACTGAACTTGTATAAAGAAGTGACTGCTGTACAGAGGTGGACTGCAATGTTTTAGTGCTGTTTGGGGGCCAGGGAGGTTGGCTGTTTTAGAGAGGCGACTACCTAACACAGTGACAGTGACCATCTTAGACAGGTTCCACTGTAGCTTAGCCTTAATCATAAGCCTCTGAGATGTTTGGCCTAAAAGTGACTTCATTGGACAGGTTTCAATGTATCCGGCTGGTACTTTGGTTTATTCCTTGGGTGCATATCATATTTTTAGAGGTGAGCCGTTGATGTCATTCATTAGTTGTTTTAGCAAGCCTCCCCCCTGTTGGTCAGTGTGGAGTTCTGTAGGTATGCTGAAATCTTGCTCGTCTGCCTAATGCCATCATCAGCTATTGACTGACCTACATAAGGGCAGAGTGATGTCATTCTTGCTCAATGTGACGCTGTCAGCTGTCACATGACCAGCCAACATGGCCAGCTGGCTTCCCAGTTTGCCACTTGTACACAGGGTTTAAGAATCACAATATTTGCCTGCCACATGCAAGAACTACCAACTGTCACAATAGAAGATACTTCCCATTACTCCTACCAGAATGAAGGCAACACAGCGACAACGTCAACATCTGATTGAAGCACCCAATGTGTGCAGGAGGGTGTTTTCGGATGTTATGCAGTGTACTCTCTCTGCATCTTCCGCAGTGATGGGCCATTGCTTGTTTACTAGTGCTTGTTGTTGTTATTGTTGTTGTATGTATAGCTTCATGAAGAGATCCGTGCTCTCAAGCTGCAAGTGGCAGAGAAGGAGAAGGAGCTGGCCGAGGTGAAGACTGAGATGGGAGTCACTGCTTACACCGAGTTCAAGGAGAGCCTCGCCTACGGGTGGAAGGTCATGGGGGACAAGTGGAAGGAGCTGCAGGAGTCAGAGAGGTGAGTGGGCTCAGCAACTGTGTAGAGTGGGTCACATGACTGTCATGTGACTTACTGCACCACCATTTTATACTGCATTGTGCCACTTGTGATGTCTCAGTGTGATCATAGCAGAGGTGGAAATAAGGTTTTGTGGTTGTGCAGTCATATGTCCAAGCACTCTTGATTTTGTTCAGTCACACACATTGTACGTGTCCACATACTCCTCATTTTGTTCAGTCATTTACATTTTGTTGGGTCGATTGGAATTGTGTCTCCTAGGAAGCCTTGCCTTCTTTACAACTTTGTTATGTACTGTTGATGCAAGGCAAATGGGCTACAAATTGGAACACTTCCAATCTCCTATGATGCACAGTAGCGTCACTCACTACTGGAAATATTAACACTGTTCAAGGAAAGAAGGCAACTTCCTGGGCACTGGTTCCAAAATTGTGGTGCACAAACATGCCACTCCCACTCAAGTGAAAGCTGTTGTGTAAAACAACATAATATGAGCTGGCTGTGGTGGTGTGCAGTGTGGTTGCAGCCTGCACAATGTCAGCCACCGTGACAGGATATGACATCACACCCTGCACATAGCACTATGCAAACGTCACAATAAGATGGCCGCCAAGTGAAGACAGCATTTATGGATTAAGTGCTAGTTTACTAGTCATACTTCACAAATTGTCCTTAGTACCCTTCATTCAATAACCAGTGAACATGGGAGTCCTTTGGGGAATGTTGGTCAAAGTTTAGGCTGAAAAATCTGATCGGTCGCTTTACTGACCACTTGAAATAATACACAGTCATTTAACTAAAATGCTTGGAAATTGACCAATGACCGACCGTTATTTTGACCACTGTCATACGAATGATGTGTTTGTATGGATGACTGCACACAGTGCCAGTGTGTGCTAAGTGTGTGTCTGTGCATGGTCAGTGGCTAGGTTGTGATGTTATTTGCACATGATCATGTGGATGTTATGTCATTTCTAAATATAGCTTTGCAGGAGTGTTACATGCATGGTATGCATAGTGTAGTGTGCAAGGAATGTGTTAGTAACTGTGTGTGGATGTGGGTGTGGGTGTGGGTGTTCACTCTGTATGTGTTGTTAATTGGCATTGCAGGTACCGCAAAGCTGATGAAAAGGTGACAGGATGGAAACAGAAAATTGGAGAATCTGAAAAGTGAGGCTGTGTGCTGTACTGTTTCAGTGAAACCTGTCTAAGACAACCACTAGAGGGCCAGATCTAACTGACCTTTATAGACAGGTGGCTGCTCTACAGAGGTAGACTGTACTTTAGTGCTATTTGGGGTCAGGGAGGGGCTGTTTTAAAGACGTGACTACCTAACACAGTGACCTTCTTAGACAGGTTTCACTGTATCATCTTTATGCGTATTGCATTGCATGTATCTCTCATGTACGTACGTACGTAGGTACCAGAAAACGAAGGAGACCCTGAGTGAATGGGGAGGAAAGGCGTCCCAGGCAATGCAGAGGGCTGGAACAGCCATCAAGTGAGACGCACACTGCACATGCTATACATGTTGTACATTCACCCCTTTATTGTGGCACATGCTAAAGCTGTGTGTGTGTGTGTGCAAGGGCAGTCACATATAGTCACATAGTATACAGTACATTCACAGATGTGTGTGTATATGTGTACGCATGCACACACACACACACACACACACACACACACACACACACACGCACTCACACACACGCACACACACACACACACACACACACACACACACACACACACGCACTCACACACACACACACACGCACTCACACACACGCACACACACACGCACACACACACACGCACGCACGCACTCACACACACACATGCACACACATGCACTCACACACACACACACACACACTCACACACACACCTTTTCCCTCTCCCCTCCACCCACCCACACAGAGAGAATGAGACCATTCAGAACATTGGTACTCGTGTGCGATCAGCCTCCACCCGCCTCAAGGTATGCCACAGACAGGATGTAGCAGACTTGTGTATACTGTAGCAAATAGCTATCAGTAGCCCCAGCGTCAGTGTTAAGCTCATGCTGGCACATTGTGCAAAGTCCACAGTCCTATAGTGGACATGTACCAATCAAACTACTGATATTCTAGCGACATTATGTAAGTATGTAGCTGTAAGTGCAGCAGATAATTTCAGACAGATTAGGATATAATGTGAGCGTATACATGCATTGACATGTGGTATTCATGCCATTCCATTTCACCTACACTGCTAGGAATCTGTCAGGAAGGCAATGTCAACTGATGAAGGTGAAGGTGACGAAGATGCTAACACAGAGGAGGCTCCAATTTCCGGAGAAACTAATGACGCAGATGATGTTGCAGAGGAGAAGAAGCAGGCGCAGGCTGAGGGAGATGGAAGCGAGGATTGACTGGGCTCTGCGTAATATGCTTATGTGTCCTTTTGCATACATACGCACACTGTGTGTACAAACCTGAATCTTTACAGTAGAGCAGCTTTGCTTAGCTCAGTTTTGCCATAAGACTGCACCTAAGTGAATTAATATCATTTTCAAATAATTCAATGGCTACATGACTCGACTATATATAGAATCATAATTAAGCTTATAAATTAATTTAGACCTCTGTCTGCACAGTGTGGTATGTAAGTACATAGTAATATTCTGCAAATATACACAATTCAACAAACTTCAAAAGGAATGCTTTACGCATTCGTGGAATTGACAGTGTGTGTGCACGGTCTCTGTTACTTCCTTATGAATGATGCAACCATCATCCCATAGTAGGAAGGATGGAAGTTGGCATACAGTCTGGACTGCCACGCCCCTGCCCCTCCCCCTTCCTTCAGTACACCATGTAGCATCACAAAACCAGTGAATCCACATGACAAGGCTTTGTCCACCAGACCAGCTGCCTCCGCTAGAAGGGGTGTGTCAGTCATGGACTCCGCCCATTCTCCACAAGCCTCATCAAAAGGCTCTGCAGCAGGGGAATACCCATACGGACCATCCTTGGAGTGGGTGTGGGCCAGGTCCCCACTTATCACTATGGCAACCCTCTGCGGGATAGATTCCAGCATGTGGTAGAGTTCCTTCCCTAGCTGGAGCAGTTCTGGAATCATCTTCACATCTTCTGTATATCTACGACTGGGCTGTGAAATAATGACAGCATGAAATGGCACCTTTCCGTCATTCTGAATGAAGTATAAAGGGATCACTTCACCCCACATGAGTGGGAAAGGCTCATCCGATTCTCCCGGAGGTCCAAAAGCACTGATAGCAGACACTGCTTCCTTCTGCCCCCTCAGGGCCTTCACTAGGGACTCTGTGACATTGACGTCTAAGCTTACTGTCACATTGAAACAACACAGGGGACACGCACAGTTGTCAGTGTCAGCTGAGCCTGAGCCGCTGGGATTCAAGTAGAACATAAAGTTGTAAAGGTCGGACACGCCATGAGGTGTGCTGAGCAGTACAATATCTGGTTGTAGGCCTCTAAGGAGGGAGCCCACCTCAGCACAGGCATTGTGCACCGCCCATGCCTCATTCTGTACGGTTGCGTTGGTTGTGTTCAGGTTCCAAGGAGCAATGGCAATTCCTCCGTGGGGCATGACAAGAGCACCCACCAACTCTCCTCTCGCCAACGGTGTATACAGACACAGCAATAAACTGATCTTCAACATGCCACCTGCAGCTATTATATGATGAAGTGAAAAACAGACATTGAAGACATTGCGCTACTGTCAAATTGCAACCCAATGTTCAGCTAATGCACTGGTTACTACTCCCTAGCATGACATGTACTGTCACTAGGACCTTGCACTTGCTTACGCACGTATAGTATACCACTGCAGTACTCCTCACGTACCTGGAAGCGCCATTTTGTTCCATTGCGCGTGATCTCAGGGAAATCCCCTCTGTCCAAAGCATGGCCACCAGTGTGTTCAGGCCGTCGCTGTTTTCCGGCAAAGTATCCATCGTTACGGGAGGCGGCACGGGAATAGGTCGTGCCATAGCCACAGAACTAGCCCAGCTTGGCAGCAAAGTAGTCATCGCCTCTCGGAAGTGGGATGTGCTAAAGAATGCAGCTGAAGCCATCAACAAGGACTTAAAGAAGGATGCCGTCTTCCCGCAGCAATGCAACATCAGGAAGGAGGACGAGGTGAAGGCGTTGATGCGGACTACTGTGGAGAATCACGGTCGCCTGGACTACCTCGTGAACAACGGAGGTGGACAGTTTGTCGCTCTTGCTGAAGGGATCTCTGCCAAGGGTTGGCATGCAGTGGTGGAGACCAACTTGACTGGCACATTTTACTGTTGCCAGCAGGCGTACCTGGCTTGGATGAAGGAGAACGGAGGTGCCATTGTGAATATCATTGCAGATATGAAGAAAGGGTTCCCTGGCATGTCTCACAGTGGAGCGGCGAGGGCAGGGGTCAAGAATTTGACAAAATCCCTCTCAATTGAGTGGGCCTCCTCTGGTATCCGTATCAACAGTGTCACTCCAGGGGTAATCTACTCTGAGACAGCCGCAGCCAACTATAAGATTCTTGATTTTGACCCATTTGAGGCAGCACTGGAGCGGATCCCTGCGTGGAGGCTGGGCGAGGTGGAGGAGGTGTCTTCAGTTGTGTGTTTCCTTCTGTCCCCTGGGGCCAGTTATGTGACTGGCACGACGGTGGAGATAGATGGTGGCTCTAGTCTGTACCACTGCACATGGAATGTCCCAAAGCACAGTAAATGGGGCCCGCCAGGAAAGGACATTGTTAGCAAATTGTAGTCAGGATGACAGTCGTTGACAGAATCCACTTTGTACAAATTTTGCTCATTAGTATTTTCCCCAAGTCCGTCATTATAACTAAAGTAACTGCTTCAGTTGTTTCAGATGTTCTTGATCTATTGGGCATGTAGTTGATGTGTACACACTATCCACAACAAGTCAAGTATTATGCATTTCTGATATTGTGTTCTCCCCTCTATACCAGTTGATGGTACTTTTAGTGAATCCCAATCGCTTCATTTATGGATAGTAATTGCAATGTTGCATGTCTATATAATGTTCTTCAAATTCATTTCAAACATGTATAATATGCTACCATTAGCTAACTGTTATATATTGTCACTGTAGACTTAGGAAGCTGTATGCATGTATATAGTTTACCTTTCTTTGTACTGCAAGCTACTATTGTAAATGAAAGTCTCTTTAGTATCACCATGCATCCATTCACTTACAATTATTGAAAAGCTGTGTGTTTATGGTAGGTCACAATTAAATCAGCCATGTGCTATGCATGGACTCCTCTAGATCTGCATGAGACTCTACTTTCTATGTCTTCTGAGAGCATGGAAGGCCCAATGAAATAGAATATCAGCATCCTGAATGACAGAAGAGATTAGCTGTTCCTGCATAGCTGTACATGTCCTGCTGTGTACAATTGTTCCCAAAGGAACTTCACTAAGTTTTCATTGTAGATTTATAAGCCCTGTCATTTATTTCAAGCAAACTGCCCTAGTGAACCTTTGAGACAACCCATTCAGTGATAGTCCCTTCTCCACCCACAGCCATGGCAATGCTCAACGCACTAGATGCATAGCTATGTGCCTTCAGGTCACATATCTCTTTTATCTTTTAAGAGAATTATGGCATAAAAGTACCTGGAAGCATATCAGATAATGATTTCCTTCATCTGGTACTAAAGACGGTATATGAATGTTATAGTCTCACGTAGCCAGACCGCTGCTCCCCTCCATTTTATATTATGACGTCATTGGCTGGAAAGCGGTCTGGCTACGCGAGACTATATGAGTGTTGGTGAAAGTTGCACTCAGGCGTACATTTATAAACAAATAATTAATTTTAATAGACACCTTGACATTTATACTACTGCAGCTGTACCAATTGCAATGCAATGGGTTCTTTATTCTCTGCAAGCAGTTCTGATGCATACTTCCACAAGTGCAACTTGGATACCCTCGGGCCATGAAAGCTTGCTAGACTTTTATGTAGCTACTGTTTTTATTAAAAGGAGAGCTATATATTTCCTCTAGCTGTATAGACTTATGTATTGTTCAGTCTATCTGCTTGCAGAATATTGTTTGATTGTGCTGCAAAGTCATCAAAAGCCTTCTAATAGGTGGACGCTGACACTTTATTGATGACCCTTTCATTTTGTTGTGATGCATTGCAATTCTGTTTTGCTCTCACTGCTTCTCCAGTAACTATACTAAAATATACTCAGGGCATGCACTAATGGTGGCCTGGACTGCAGGTGCAAGGTTGAATTTAGTAAGAGCTAGAGAATATGTCATGTCAATGGTTCGAGCCCAGGCCAAGGTAACCAGATTTTCAGTGACGGTACCCCTAACAACAAACACTGCCCAGTGAACACAAACTAATTTAGTTATAGCTGGCTAGCTACTGATTTGACTGACTTCCTGGATTTTTTGTGTATAGCTATGTAGCTACGTATGTGTATGCTGTGTGTAGTGGGCTCCTGCAAGAGTTGCTGGCTATAAAAGAGTTTACAACATTATAATTTGACTTCCAATCCAATCTACTGCATATCTTGGTCATAGCTAGCTTGCCAGCTAATTAGAGAAAGGGGAATGTGCCACTTTCACCAAGCCGTTCGCCAAGAGCGGATCAGGCAACGCTGTGTCAGACATCCAGAAATATGAATGCAGCTAACTACTTCTACTCAATCTTTGGGGGGGGAGGTTACAAGTCATTGCATTTAGCATTGCGGACTGGTAGCTGCCGATGTAAGCACGTGACTGTCGAGGACAGAGGGGATTCCCCTTTTTCTGTTACCAAAGGTCAGCATGGCTACCAGTGTGTTCAGGCCGTCGCTGTTTTCCGGCAAAGTATCCATCGTTACGGGAGGCGGCACGGGAATAGGGCGTGCGATAGCCACAGAACTAGCCCAGCTTGGCAGCAAAGTGGTCATTGCCTCTCGGAAGTGGGATGTGCTAAAGAATGCAGCTGAAACCATCAACAAGGACTTGGGGAAGGATGCCGTATTCCCGCAGCAATGCAACATCAGGAAGGAAGACGAGGTGAAGGCGTTGATGCGGACTACTGTGGAGAATCACGGTCGCCTGGACTACCTCGTGAACAACGGAGGTGGACAGTTTGTCGCTCTTGCTGAAGGGATCTCTGCCAAGGGTTGGCATGCAGTGGTGGAGACCAACTTGACTGGCACATTTTACTGTTGCCAGCAGGCGTACCTGGCTTGGATGAAGGAGAACGGAGGTGCCATTGTGAATATTATTGCAGATATGAAGAAGGGGTTCCCTAGCATGTCTCACAGTGGAGCGGCGAGGGCAGGGGTCGAGAATTTGACAAAATCCCTCTCAATTGAGTGGGCCTCCTCTGGTATCCGTATCAACAGTGTCACCCCAGGGGTAATCTATTCTGAGACAGCTGCAGCCAACTACAAAATTCTTGATGATAACCCATTTGAGGCAGCACTGGAGCGGATCCCTGCGTGGAGGCTGGGCGAGGTGGAGGAGGTGTCTTCAGTTGTGTGTTTCCTTCTGTCCCCTGGGGCCAGTTATGTGACTGGCACGACGGTGGAGATAGATGGTGGCTCTAGTCTGTACCACTGCATGTGGAATGTCCCAAAGCACAACAATTGGAGCCCACCAGGAAAGGACATTGTTAGCAAATTGTAGTTGTTTAGGCGACAGCTCTTGCCAGAATTATCTGTGTACAAAGTTGATAATGCATTAGTACATATATATTTCATAAGTTTAATAATATATTGCACATGTGTTTTGGTGTACATGCATGCATGCAAACATTGATCATGGGGGGGGTATACGTTGCAATTGCAATATAACCTATATAGCTTATAAGTAGTTATCAGTATTATAGAGATCGTATATTTTGCACATTCCAAAGGCCCGCGGGAGCATCGATATATCCTTATAGTCCATCAGATCCCATTGTCTAAAAATACTAGTCCAATTGCATAATTTGTAGTGAACACGCACATGTACCCAAAACATGAAGGACGAACAGTTTGTGCAGAAACAAAATAGTACAATACTGGTACTGGGTACAGCAAGTAGAATGTGTATGGCATACACCAATGCATGTACATGCATGTTGAGAGGTCGGTTCATTGCAGTAAGCCACTGCAACGGCCAGGCCGGGCTAGGTTGAACAAGGGCTAATCACTGGATATTACGCCTACCAGCCTTCTACACCGAAGTGTTTCAGGAGGCTGGGGGGCTGGAGCCCTATTGATGGCAACCAGTGATCGCCCTCCCCCATTACTAGTCATCCTACAAGTGTGGTTTCAACAAGAGTGAATATTAATGGGGGAAGGCTAAGTCATGAGCGTGACTTGCGCGGGATTGTTGAGAGGTCGGTTCATTGCAGTAAGCCACTGCAACGGCCAGGCCGAGCTAGGTTGAACAAGGGTTAATCACTGGATATTACGCGCAAGTCACGCTCATGACTTAGCCTTCCCCCATTAATATTCACTCTTGTTGAAACCACAAGTGTTTCACTGGTGGCGGATACAAGAGTGACTAGTCATCCTGCATTCCATCAGTACGCCACACTGATGAGCCCCAATCAGGGCGAAACAGCTGTCTGTGGCTCTTCCATCTTTGTAGGATGACTAGTAATGGGGGAGGGTGATCACTGGTTGCCATCAATAGGGCTCCGGCCCCCCAGCCTCCTGAAACACTTCGGTGTAGAAGGCTGGTAGGCGTAATATCCAGTGATTAACCCTTGTTCATGTATATGCATGCTTCAAGAATGCCACCGCATACCATTCAATGCAATGTGACAACAGTGGACACAGGTAAAATCATGAGCTATGTAATACATGCAGTGGTTACTTCTTGCTAAACAGTACTTGTTTGTTCCTTGAGGCAGGGTTTAAGTAAGGCCACTCGCGTGGGCTGTGGTCTGTGAAGTCTGTAAGATGAGACACAAGGTCCCCAGCTGAGGGAGGACCTTGGCATCCTAGCTGGTACAGGAGGGTGGTGGAAGACTGTGGCATTACTGGCCAAAGTAGGGCAGCAGAGAGCCGTAAACACTCGAGGGAGACAAAGAGCACTGACTGCAGCAAGCCATGCTGTTGTAGCTGTTTGACCAACACCCAAGGCTTGTGGCGTTCCAGCATCCCATTAGTCTGCAGTGCGCATGCATAAGAACAAGTCGTGAGTGTGTTTACAACAGAGGAGAATCATACACTCAGCTACATACGTGAGACACACTACATTATTCATGGCTAAGATCAAGGGCAGCTCACCTGATGCAAGCAGTCCATGACTGCCGCAATCCCCTTCCCAAACTCGCAGTTATCATAAGAGTCTCGCACTCTCTCCACAAGCGACTGGATGTCTTCAAGCAATCGTGTGTCTTCAGAGCTATTCGCACAAGAGGCACATGTGCACATGAGCTGCCAGTGAGTACATACTTGTCATTCACTAGCTAACAGATAACACAGTAGAAATGATCATAGCTAGACTATATGAAAGTGTCAGAATGTTAATAAAACTTCTTTAAGTCTGTACCAGACTACACTACTCACACAGTAGCACAGATAAACAGCAAACTGGACTAATGTAATGATTGCTGTACTAGCAGTTGCAACAAGTTATCTCTTCCATTATAGTCTAGTACCCAGACCGCTTTTGTCGCTTCCATTTTTATATGATGACATCCCGTCTGCATATGACATCACGATTAAATGGCCGGCAGATGGGTGGGGTCTGGGTACGAGACTACTTCCACTACCCAATCAAGGATTGGTTGCAGGGTTACAGTATCAACAAAGGCAACCATTCCAAGCAACTCCACTACACAACACGTAACTGAGCTATGAATACACTGCTGTAGATTGTAGTGGAGGACCACGCACAGATAATGGTGTCCTGAACTGCTGGTTACCTACCTTGCTTTAGCAGCCAGAATGTCTGGTACAAACACAGGGGCTTTACCAGTAGGATGTAACCGGGGAGAGGTTACCCGTAGCAACAGGTTGCCAAGAGTGTCGGCAAGCTCTGAGTTGAGCAGAGTTAACACTCGTTCATGAGAGTAGTCTATGAGAATAGAAATGAACAGATGCTGGTATGCTGAGAGATAAGCAGGCATACACTCCACAGACCAAGACATTAAATGATCATACTGTACATACACTCAACTCCATAAAGTAAGGTTACAGCAGCACTCTGTAGAGAAGAGCAGTGGAGACCTGTGTGAATGCTCCAAATGCAGGACTTGCATACAACAGGTCAAATACAAATAACCAAAGCACTCTGAGAGAGAACACTTCGATAAAGCACCCAAAATGTGGACCTGTTTCTTGCTTCCTAGGTAGTAAGAGGGCCTCTTAGCTCCCTCTATAATAGTGTATTCATAGTTGCTCTTCCATGCTGGTTTAGTTGTTCAAAATATTCATTCCAACAGACGATACAGTAGTGGAGGTAAACATAAAGAGACAGCAGCAACTCCACACACGCACGCATGCACGCACGCATGCACACTCGCATGCACACACACACACACACACACACACACACACACACACACACACACACACATGATCCTCCGCCCCCTAGCACACACACCTCCATCATTGTGTAGGCTCCCTTCCTTTAGCAAGAAGTATCGCAGCATGTCCTTTCCAAATTCTTCCAAAGCCTGGAAAGGGTCAACCACATTGCCTCGACTTTTAGACATCTTGTACCTCCCCATTGTCCAATGGGCATGGCTAATGACGCGCTCTGGGGGATCAAGACCAGCAGCCATTAGAAAGGCTGGCCAGAAGACAGCATGGAACCTGCACCACAAGTAAGACACAACACTTAAGGTACTATCACGATTCAAGCATGTAACCAGCCCATCTCATACAGTACCAATACAACCAGATACGTATGGGCATGCACACACACACACACACACACACACACACACACACACACACACACACACACACACACACACACACACACACACACACACACACACACACACCTGAGTATGTCCTTCCCCACCAGGTGGACTGTGGCTGGCCACACATAACCTTCTTCAGGGTAGCCTCCAACAGTGAGGTAGTTCACAAGGGCATCTAGCCACACATAGACCTGCAGCAGAGATAGAGAGACAGGGCAAGGTGCAGAGAAGATGGAATGGTATGGTAGGGAGGAGAGAGGAGTGGGATGGGAGGGAGGAAAGAGGGGTGGGATGGGAAGGAGGAAAGAGGGGTGGGATGGGAAGGAGGAAAGAGGGGTGGGATAGGAAGGAGGAAAGAGGGGTGGGATGGGAGGGAGGAAAGAGGGGTGGGATGGGAAGGAGGAAAGAGGGGTGGGATGGGAAGGAGGAAAGAGGGGTGGGATAGGAAGGAGGAAAGAGGGGTGGGATGGGAGGGAGGAAAGAGGGGTGGGATGGGAAGGAGGAAAGAGGGGTGGGATGGGAGGGAGGAAAGAGGGGTGGGATGGGAAGGAGGAAAGAGGGGTGGGATAGGAAGGAGGAAAGAGGGGTGGGATGGGAAGGAGGAAAGAGGGGTGGGATGGGAAGGAGGAAAGAGGAGTGGGATGGGAAGGAGGAAAGAGGGGTGGGATGGGAAGGAGGAAAGAGGGGTGGGATGGGAGGGAGGAAAGAGGGGTGGGATGGGAAGGAGGAAAGAGGGGTGGGATGGGAAGGAGGAAAGAGGGGTGGGATGGGAGGGAGGAAAGAGGGGTGGGATGGGAAGGAGGAAAGAGGGGTGGGATGGGAAGGAGGAAAGAGGGGTGGGATAGGAAGGAGGAAAGAGGGGTGGGATGGGAAGGAGGAAAGAGGGGTGGGATGGGAAGGAGGAAAGAGGAGTGGGATGGGAAGGAGGAAAGAGGGGTGGGATGGGAAGGAGGAAAGAGGGGTGGGATGGGAGGGAAGAGAGAGGTATTGGGGTGGGAAGGAGAAAAGAGGGATGGGATGGGAGGGAAGAAAGAGGAGTGGGATGGGAGGGAGGAGAGAGGAGTGGGATGGGAAGGAGGAAAGAGGGGTGGGATGGGAGGGAAGAGAGAGGAGTGGGGTGGGAGGGAGGAGAGAGGAGTGGTAGGGAGGAGATAGGAGTGGGATGGGAGGGAGGAGAGAGGAGTGGGATGGGAAGGAGGAGAGAGGAGTGGGATGGGAGGCAGGAGAGAGGAGTGGGATGGGAGGGAGGAGAGGAGTGGGATGGGAGGGAGGAGAGAGGAGTGGGATGGGAGGGAGGAGAGAGGAGTGGGATGGGAAGGAGGAAAGAGGGGAGTGGGATGGGAGGGAGGAGAGAGGAGTGAGATGGGAGGGAGGAGAGAGGAGTGGTATGGGAGGCAGGAGAGAGGAGTGGGATGGGAGGGAGGAGAGAGGAGTGGGATGGGAAGGAGGAAAGAGGGGTGGGATGGGAGGGAAGAGAGAGGAGTGGGATGGGAGGGAGGAGAGAGGAGTGGGATGGGAAGGAGGAGAGAGGAGTGGGATGGGAGGGAGGAGAGAGGAGTGGGATGGGAGGGAGGAGAGGAGTGGGATGGGAGGGAGGAGAGAGGAGTGGGATGGGAGGGAGGAGAGAGGAGTGGGATGGGAAGGAGGAAAGAGGGGTGGGATGGGAGGGAAGAGAGAGGAGTGGGATGGGAGGGAGGAGAGAGGAGTGGTAGGGAGGAGAGAGGAGTGGGATGGGAGGGGGGAGAGAGGAGTGGGATGGGAAGGAGGAGAGAGGAGTGGTATGGGAGGCAGGAGAGAGGAGTGGGATGGGAGGGAGGAAAGAGAAGTGGGATGGGAGGGAGGAGAGAGGAGTGGGATGGGAGGGAGGAGAGAGGAGTGGAATGGGAAGGAGGAGAGGGGTGGGATGGGAGGGAAGAGAGAGGAGTGGGATGGGAGGGAGGAGAGAGGGGTGGGATGGGAAATGTACTGTATGACTATGCACATGTTTACAGTATGTACGTGTATAGGCTGTCCCCACTTACAGTTTGAGTGCTGTCATTGGGAACTGGGATGCCCCAACTCAATCTGGATCTGGGTCTGGAGACAGACAAGTCTGTGAGTGTACTCTCCACCCATCTTTGCACTGTTTCCTTGGCAACGTTGGGGTAGACAGCTATGGGATACAGGGAGGAGGGGAGAGGGAGGGTTAGGAGAATGGAAAGGGGATGATGGTGTAAGGAAAGAATGATGGTATAGCAATGTTCAGGGCAATAATAAGGGGGAGGCATAAAGACAAGGGTACGTAAACTGGGAACTGGAGGGGGGAGGGGGGATACAATACAGACAACAAGAAGTGCACAACTGGGAGATCTGGCATTAGGGTGACAAGGAGATGGAAGGTAAAAGGATAAAGATGGAAGAGGCAGTAGGTGCAGCTCACGTGCTGGTGTCTGTTGTAGCCAGTGCAGGAGATCATCCTTGAAGGAAGACAGTCGGAAGATGTAGTTCTCCTCTGAGGACCACTCCACCAGGGCTCCGGACTCCTTCAGACTTGTTGCCTGCACACATGGCCAGGTTGGAAGGGATGCATTAATTAGCATTCCAGAGTGAACAACTAATCTCATGCAGCCAGACCACCATTTTGTTCAGACTTCACCCCGAGTCAGAGCAAGGAGGCGGTTGGGTATGCAAAACTATTAGATGGCAATGGCAATGGTAAGTCTAGACAATTTCTGTAACAGACTGACCTCTTTATCAGTCACAAATGCTTCATCTGTGACAGAGTACCACCCTTTGTATTGCGCCTTATAGATATGGTCACCAGCTGTCAGTTTAGCCTAGTGGACAGAGGGAAAGTGAACACAGTCACACACACACACACACACACACACACACACACACACACACACACACACACACACACACACACACACACACACACACACACACACACACACACACACACACACACACACACACACACACACACACACATGCACGCACACACACACACAACACACACACACACACACACACACACACACACACACACACACACACACACACACACACAACTGCCACAGTATGAACATAACAGACAGCACACAACATACCCAAAAGTGGTGCACTGCAGCAATATGTCTCTGATCTGTAGTTCTTATGTAGTCCGTGTAACTGACATCAGCACAATCAAACAATCTCTGAAGCGAGTCAAGAGGAGTGGGAAGAGAAAGGGAGGAAGAAGGGAGGAGGAACGTAGGACAAGTAAAGACCATGAAGGAAATGAAAGGCGGTAGGGGGTAAAGAGAAGGAGAGAGGAGTGTAGGATGCATGAACAGGGTTCTACAGTATCTAGGATGTAATTTTGGGGAGAAAGTGTAGTGCCCAAATGTATATGCCTCCAAGGGGATCTGGGATCTCCCAATTAAAATTTTGGATATTAGGACATCAACCTCTGTGCAATCTGTGAGGTAAAACTCATATTTCTGCTAATTGTTAGTGTAACAAGCAAACATTTTATTGTTTCGTTGTATGGGGGGGACTGGAGTGTTTGGGGGAAGCCCCCCTGTAGACTGAACTCTGATGAGAGAGCATATCCGATGGAAGGCTTCTGAATCAGCCATAGGTTGGACCACTTGAGCAAGCCATACATTAAGGTACATACAGCTACACTGCTCACAAACAATACAGGATACTTATACTCTTTGGGTGTGGTGAGACTGGCTGCTAAGGATACATAATACGTATGTAGAGTGACTACTAGACTGTTCCATATGGTAACAGCTGTTATTTAATACATATACACATTCCCTATGGTACTTCTAGCACCATGCAACACACACAGACACACACACACACACACACACACACACTTTGAACTGCGCAGAAGTCTGATTGCAGTAGTCATGAGGTGAGATACCAGCAGCCTCTGCTGCTCTCTGTACCTGCAGCACATGGGGGCGGAGGCGTGTGTGTAACCATAGCAACAATGCAGTCAGTGCACACAAGTATATAGGATTCAGAAGGGTCATGAGGACAGTATACATGGGAAATGTATCTCTGGCAATATACACAAGATTGACCAATATGCAAGTGTATGCTCCAACAGACGACAGTAAGAGCAAGGCCAAAGGCAAGTTTTGTGGTGAATTTCAGAGGGGCATAGATGAAGTAGGGAGAAGAGAGACTTTGATAGTAATGGGTGATTTAAATGCTAGAGGGGGAAGACACATCTACAATAATTGGAGCAGCAGCAAGAGTGGTGGGGGCAATGAGAAAGGAAGTAATGGAGAGAAGAGAATTGCAGAAGAAAACAAAAATGAGAGTATTTAACACTATGGTGGTGCCCACATTAATGTATGGGTGTGAAGACAATGGACAATACAGAAGAGGTATGAAAGCAAGCTGCAAGCCTTGAGATGATATGTCTGAGAAGGATAGAAGGTGTAACAAGGATGGACAGAGTAAGGAATGTGGAGGTGAGGGAGGTACTCGGACAAGTAGCGGTAATAACATAGTGAAGGAGAAGCAAAGGAAGTGGAAGGATAAATTGAAGGCAACGAGTGAGGACAGACTGGTAAAGAAAGTATACATGAAGCGAGACGACCCAGGAATAGATGGCAGGATAACTTTTCCAACTGACTCCCAATCATTTGTACAATAACTGTTACTAGTATGAATACTACAACAAACATTATTATTTATAGCCATGTGTTCATTTGTACTGTTGGGCTACCTCCTGAGATGGAGACAAATCCATCTGGTGAATGATGATGATGATGATGATGATTCCAACACCCAATTCATGCATGATTGGTCAGCTTAGCTAGCTATTAATATTTCCATCATTCCAACATCATAGTGGCCACAGCGAACCACATTGGGCATTACCTTTAGCAATACTGACAAGCACTTTCTGGTAGGGGACCTTGTTCGCTTCAAGGAGAAGCATGACAGCCAAACACGGCCGACTGGGAAAAAACAGTTGAAGAGCCATTTTAGCAGTCTTACAGCCCGTTTACGCTAGCGGAACGATTCCTGAACCGTTCCGCTGCGTAGTGTAAACGGGCTGTTAGTCTCGTACAATAGCCCAGGCTCAAAAGAGTTTCACTGGAACTTCCGGTTTCCAGTTGACTTTTATAAGAATCTGTTATAATTATTATGCATTGATAATGTAACATATTAGAAGTGCTGTATAAAACGCATGCACCGTACAAGTTCTCTATGAGCAATGATTCACAATGACTGGTTCAGCTTTAGCTCTACTTGTCAAATAGCGTAGCTAATCTAGGTGTGATGCCTTCTTAACTCCTTCTTTAGTCTGTTGCCGTGACCATGCGGCCTTCACCATTGTTGTTGTTGTTGTTGTTGTGATTGTGTTTGGCCTTTCTTTTCTTTGCCATACAACAGCACAACCAGCGCAACAGCCTTTTCCGGATTGATTTAAAGAAAATAAGAATCAAAATAGGAGTGGGGATGAGTCCAGCATTCAGGAATGTGAAGGCAATGAACAACAACAGTTGTAGTCTTTCTGGATTTGCAATTGCACTAGCACCATACACATAATTTCCACCAGTGGTGGAAATAAAGCCGGGAACAACTAGTCCAATCATGTTAAGTCCATTGCCAAGAAACAGAAAAAAGCCAAATTTAACCATAGTCTTCTCCACTGCAGTGGCTGAGGTGATGCTGTGTTTATTGCAACAAATGATGAGTAGGAATATGACTGCCACTGAAGGAGTAACCACACAGGAGGAAAACAAAAGAATCCCTAAAAAGATGAAAAGAGATTGCCCGCTAGCTGCTCTGGCAGGATAACAATATAAATCATGCCAGTACCGAGTGAGGGCAATTTCGTGTGAAAGAGTTGGGGTATTTCCAAGGAAGGTTATTATCCACAAAACAACCACTGCTACAAGGACTGCAACCACTAAGTGCTTCTTGGTGGCTTTACCGTGTTTGACAATTATGTAGACTGCAACGGCAAATGTGGCCATGAACACCAATCTAGCTGTCCCTCCAAAGACAACAAGGAAAAACGTGATGGTACAGGGACGGGAGTCAGGTTCATTGCTCACTGATGGAAAAGAAAAACTGAGCACAATCTCTGCAATGTGGTACATGGCCAGTCCAAGAGCACTTAGGAAACACGAGATCAAGATGCTTGCCAGAACAAGACGGATTACCTTCACAATGGAAGACTCTAAGACCAAGGCCACCAGAATGGCTGTATTCACAGCAATCACAGGAAGCACCACTGCCAGTAGCATAATCAAATTGAAGGACACAAAAGGAGCCAAATCCGATAGCCGTGGCTTTGACTGGGGGGGAGGGGAACCGGAACAGTTGTTCTGACAGCTGTCCACACAGGTGTAGTTCGTGAAGATACTCAAGGAGGTGCAGTTCAGGGAGGTATAGTTTGAAGAGGTGTAGTTTGAAGAGGTGTAGTTTGAGGAGGTGCAGTTGAAGGAGGTGAGATCCAGGCAGTTGCTGAATAAACAGGTGGAGTCCAAACAGTCAATATACTGCGAAAGAAGGAAGTCCACACAAAAGGCTATTATTGCACAGCTCATAGTGGATCTGTACTTCTTGTAGCTAGCTACAAAGCCACTTTGCTTCACGGCTTAAACAGCCTACGCCTCAAAAGTGACTTTACACTGTAAACAGGAAAGTTTCTTCCGTGTTCAGTTACACAAAACATGTAGATTCATTCCTTATTACATTAGTCTTGCCCGTAGGAAAAAGCTATTGAAATATATTTTTAACTGTGACAGCATAAGCATGACTTAGGGATGTCCACTAGCTGGCAGCAATATACTGGTTTGTTTACATAAGGCAAATCCTGTGGTTTTACTACATATTTTTATGTTACCATAGCAATGCATGAGATTGCGTGCGATATATTTATATGCGTGTTTTGGGATTTGATTTGTGACTTGTTGTGATTACTTTCTATTATTATGTATAATTTTCTATAACAGGTTGTGTGTATGTGTGCCTATTAATTGGTTTATCAGTACGTAGTAATAGGCCACATTTTGCTGCAGCCGAAGGTAACTACGTGACTACTTCAACTGCAATGAGACCTGTGCAATACACTGCCATTTTGCTTCTTGGGTCTCTGACACTATTCAACAATGGGATACGAACACGCAGTAGGTAGCTAAGTATGCTAAACTTTACCAAGTTTGGATTACTTGCAGAAAACATCCTCAGAGTTCGCTGTAGTTACAAAATGAAGATGAGGCAGCCATTGTAAGTGTGTAGAGAATGCCCCGCTTACACAAAAACATTTCATGTTGTTACAGTACTGTGCGGCAGTGTACGCCTGTTGTATTCAGTAGAGAAATGGACACATCCATTTTGTGCAAAGGTCATTTCTTGCCTATTTCCTTGGATGCTTCTGGCGTTGCTATAGCAACTAACAACAACACTAATATATCACGTCAAGTTTCAGTGTGGGATATAACATTTATCACAAACCGGATATCACCTGGTTGCCATGGTAACATAATAAATTAACATTAGGAAGCTAGTAATAGAGTAGTCTGATGTAGCCCAGACCCACTTCCAGCCATTTTATATTGCGCAAAGGGCTTAGCATACGGGTAATCTGGTAAAATGGTTGCAGTGAAAGATGGCAGGGATGAAACACAAGTATTGACTGATTACTGGCCAAAGAAGGAATGAGATGTCGTGCCTTTGCATTCAAATACAAGAAGCTGACAGACTGGTAGCAACTTCCATCAAGGCAGCTGACATTATACACGCCGGCATGGTCCTGTCTAATGAACTCACGAAGCAGGAGGACATTGTCTGCATTGCTGAAAGGAACAGGCAAAGCTGTATGCATCGTTATAATAAGAACACCTGCCATAGAATATAGCGGAACCTCCACAGGTGGAGCAGGAGGCATGGTCAGAAAGTACACTCGCTCTGACAAAGCTGGATACCAGCTTGCCAGTAAAACATGCGTAACTACGCTGTGCGTCTCTTGCTGGCTAAGCAGAAAGCACAGACGCTGGATAAGAAGTGCCTGGGATGCTTGCGGACACTGAAAACATGGTGAAGTTTATCCATTAAAAGCAACAATAAACTCCATTCCTATCGTAAAACACAAAGCGTTTACTGTATTTCGTGATTGTGCAATAACTTATCGGAAATTGTCTTGTTTTACGCCATGCTAAACCCCTCTAATTATCAGCCTACCTTGATTCCATGTTCGTCAGTGCCAGTGGAGAAGATGGCTGCCTCTGTTCCTTTCAACTGGTTCCATCGGTGCAGAGCATCAGCCAGGACAGCCGAATACAGGTGGCCAAGATGAGGTGCTGGGAGCACACAAATACGTATATACACATACACATGTACGTAGCTTGCTAGCAATCTGTCATCAAATACAAGTACAAACTGAGCATATCTAGATTTAGTCTACTGGCACTAGTAGCATGCGCATGTACAGTACATTGTAACATGTGAGTGCATTTACACAACAGTAACATGTGTAAATTAAATGCGTGTGCATATGCAATCAAGCAAGCAATGGCTAACAATGCATAGTCAGATACAAATAAACATACACACACGCCCGCACACACACATACACACCCACACACCCACACACACACACACCCACCCCCCCCCCACACACACACGTATAATTGTACATGCAGATCAGTAGCCCTAGAATTAGTAGCCTGGTACCAGGGGTCAAATGCACACACTGGAATATACGCACTCGTGCACATCCCTTCTCTTAATTTACTACTCCATCAATCGTCGCAATACTCACACGCATGCAGCTACGTCTCCTGCACGTGCAATGAAGTAAGCAACGTATATACAGCTAGCTACAGAGCTGATCAGCAGATCGTACGACAAGAATTAACACCCGATATGTAAAGAATGAGTACTATATGTAAAGAAGCGGCGGCACACTTGATCATCCGTGTGTGCGTACTCACCAGCGTTCACGTAGAAGATAGGTGTCGTGATGAAAGACTTGGAGCTCTTCAGCGCTGCTGCCATTTTCTTGTACATGCGCAAATTTTATATAAAACCTCACTAGTATTGCAATATAAATTTTGTGCGCGTATAGGAATACACTGTGCATTAGCCATGAAAGGAGACGAGACATGCAAATACAGTCATTCTGGTCATCATCACTTCTTGTCTTTGTCAAGGTCAACACCGTACTTTGATTTGAGCTTGTCAATCTCACTCTTCTTTGCATCCTTATCCATCTTCTTGAAAGCCTGAGGAGAGAGCAACAGAATAGAGAGGAGATAAAACGGGTTGATGTAGGAGAATGAGGGGGAGAGGGTAGGGCAGGGGGAGATGGCAAGGAGAATGAAATGCAGAGTAGGAGGGGTGAAGAAGAGGAGTGTGGGTAGTCAACATGTGAGCACTACCTACACATATCCACACTGTGCATGTAAATGTGTGTGCGTGCGTGCGTGTGTGTGTATGTGGAGTACCTTGTGCGGCTGGTAGTACAGGACCACCAAGTAGCGGTTACAGACGTTGAACCCTGAAAGATGCTCACAAGCATTCTTTGCGTCAAAGATGTCCTCATACACTACAAAGGCTGTCCCACGTGTGTTGGAAGCAGTGCCCCTGGATTGTGTCAATGTGTGTTAATGAGAAGGGCAGAAGTGTGGAAATATACACATGCACGCAACAGAAAGTGGAGTCAAGAGGACACCCACAGACAAAGGGTAGTCATGTAGCAAGTTCATGTGTAGCAAAATACATAGTTGTCCCATTGTTTTGTAGAATCATGCACCGCACTGTTCGCTCACTGTGCCTTTCCAGCATGTGGTAGAAACCAGTAATAATAGTAAAGATGCTTAAACCAAGTCCTTCTTCAGTTACAAAATAGTTTGTAACTGACATAGACCTTCAAGGCATGAGCCTCTATCATGTCATGTTGCATGATACTGGGCAAACTATGGCTAATGTTACAACTTTTATGTCTGTGTACATGTCAAAGAGGGCAGTGGTAGGAAGTAACTTGATCCTGTACACAGTCGACAAAGACCTTCGGGTCAAAACGTCCTGCATTTGATTTATCATTATCAGTTGTGTCTTGCCCAAGAATCTTGTATCAGAGTATTATCAACGCAACTATGAGCCTCTACAATATCAACCTATATGTCTGTGTACATGTGTCAATGAGGCCAGTGGTAGGTGGCAAAAACATCAGAAACCAAGGGACATTTGGTGTTGCTGGTTACAGGTTACTAGTGTGATGATACCGAGGGGTCCGACACGCGAGAAATCTCGTACACCGTCATAGAAATCCAGCCCGAAATCCAGAAATCCAGCCCGAAATCCTGAAATCCATGTGAAATCCAGAAATCCATTTGAAATCCATCTGAAATCCAGAAATCCTAACTGAAATCCAGAAATCCTAACTGAAATCCAGAAATCCCAACTGAAATCCAGAAATCTCGACTGAAATCCAATTCAAGCGCCATTACTTCTGTTGAGAAAATGGCGGTTTGGCTAGCGCGCTGGTGCCGGCTAGCTCCACTAGTCCAGCCAGCTGGACTAGCCCTCCACCTATATGCCGAGCAGAGAACTAGCGCAAGATTATGGATTGTTATACATATATACTGACTAACACCAATGAATAATGAATCGGCAGGTGCGTTCTCGTGCTTGACCTCGTGCGCAACTTCGCACTGTGCTCGACCTCCGTCGCGACCGTGTTCCAGCTGCAAGATCAGACAGTTATTGCCAGCTAGCTACATGTGAAACATAGCAATAACTAGCCAAGCATGCAACCTAATCTATTCATCATTTACTCATTAAACTGAGCTGATAACCATAAGTTCCACTTTGAGAGCAGAAGAACTCTCCAATCTCCGAGCTGCGTACAGGCCTGCGTCAGCAAGCAATAAAGTCTTTAAGTCCTCAGCGCCTCCGTTTTCAAAAGAACGAGTACGGCCATTACGTTTGTGGTTCACACCTCATAGCAGTATTAGGTGTTATGTAAACAACTAACCACAACCTACAGCAATAGTGTGACGGCTGAGATCTGCCAGCGAGAGTCTGAGCTACGTAGTTTTGGTGGCTAGACAGGTTAAGGCGCCGCAGGCAAGCTATCACAGACGCTTCATTGCTAAGATCGGCCCGGATTGGCCTATAATGGCTTATACTGCTCAGAAACAGGTCACTAATCGTGAAATCCAGAAAAACACGTGAAATCCAGAAATCCACGTGAAATCCTCGTGAAATCCAGAAATCCACGTGAAATCCAAGTGAAATCCAGAAATCCATTTGAAATCCGGTGGATTTCGAAATCTCGTACGCTTGAGTGAGTCGTGTCGGACCCCTCGGATGATACAGAAACACAAATTCACGGGAGCAGCACTCGAGGCCCTAACAGGTAGAACAAGAGGTTGGCACACCATGCATCTGTCCAGTGTGAACTACTACCACCAAAAGAGAGAGAGAGAGAGAGAGAGACATTGATCCACTCACAGTCTGATCTGCCGGATGGCACCGTACTTTCCAAATATGTCATACATCTCCTCCGCTGATATCTCATAGGGTAAGTTTCTGGGGGGGGAGGGGGAGGGGAGAACACAGCAGTTCAACTTTTCTACAGGGCGCTGAAGTGTAGTGGCCACGAAATATGAAAGATCAGGACGCGTTTACTGAATAGAATGTACTGTATGTACATGTGTAAGATTACGTGTACGTCCACACTATCCATGGACGGACGACACTAGTACGTACGTACGTATAACCCTGTACATGTTCATGCCCCTTTCCCCTTACCTCACATACAGAATACGGTTCACCTCCGGTGGTAACCGAACCTGTGAGAATAGAAATCATTTTGGAAGTAACTGGCGGCCTGATAGCCAACTCCATTACGTAAAAGCGAAGAAAAGCTTACGTTAGTCCTCTTGGCCGCTGCGTTCATCGCCATTTTGGTTACTTCCGCTTCTTAATAATGGCCACAGGCGTTTGGACAACTACATCTGCTTCAACCAGGCGCTTAATTGTACATCATACATCCATGCATATACACATGTACAAAGCCAATAACTCAAGTTGTCAACTGTTGGTCTCGAGTGAGCTCATGCCATAAACAGTTTAAAGCCTCATTTTCCTCTGAAACTCATCACCCAATGTTTGACCTACTGTAGCTACCCTCCTGATCAACTCTGGACAGCTGCTGATCCATCACTGCTTCCCTCAATTCTATCACTACCAGCTGTTCTGCCATGACCACTTCCAACTCCACTGCCATCAGCTGCTCCATCACCACTCATCTCAAATCTGGCCACTGTTCTATCATCAGTACTACCCTTTCCAACTCTATCATTACCACCTGTTTCATCATCACCCCCTACACTTTTATCACCGTCAGCTGCACCTTCACCACCACTCGCAGCTCTGTCATCATCCCCTTCAATGCTTTGCCCCCTTCCACTCCAATGGCCCCCCTCCTCCTTGTGTCTCTTTGAGCTTGAGGAAGGTCTGGAAGTGTCTCCATCCTTAGAACGATTTCTCCTTTTGCGTTTGTGATCTCTCTGATGTGATTGTGACCGGCTCCTGTGTTTGTGCTTGTGCTTGTGCAATGTCCGATGACTACCATGCTCCCCTCCCTCAGAAGATGTCTTCTCAACCCCCTCACCCTTGATTCCTTCACCTGGGTCAACAGTACTTTGATCTCTGATAGAGTAATGGGACGCTTCTGCTCTCCTAACTCTGCTGTCTTCACAAGCTGGCTCTGAGCAACCAATGCCGTCCTTCCCTTGGAACTGGTGCTCTTCACCACTATATCTGCTCCCTTCCCCACGGTGGTGCTCTCTGGGTGAAGGTCCTTGTTCACTGCTAATCTTCCTTTGACCACTAGTCCTCTGGTGATGGTGACTGCTGCTTGTAGTCTGTTGTTGTTCCCCAACAGGTGGAAGGTGTTTCAATGATGAATGCACGCCAAACTCAGCCATCCTCTTGTCAATAATGGCTTTGTAAATCTGTTGTAAGGTGTGCGTGCGTGCATGTGTGTGTGTGTGTGTACGTGTGTGTGTGTGTGTGTGTGTGTGTGTGTGTGTGTATGTGTGTGGTGTGTGCAAGGATAAAAGGAAGTGGCTAGTAATGCATACAATACACTAACACACCTAGCTGCATTATTAATGGAAACTAAGCTGCCATAGCAACTTGGACACATTTATTCAAACACACACACACACACACACACACACACACACACACACACACACACACACACACACACACACACACACACACACACACACACACACACACACACACACACACACACACACACACACACACACACACACACACACACACACACACACACACACACACATACGTACATACACACATACACATACACACACACACACACACATATACACACATACACACATACACACACACACACACACACACACACACACACACACACACACACACACACACACACACACATACACACACACACACACACACATACACACACACACACACACATATACACACATACACACATACACACACACACACACACACACACACACACACACACTCCCCACACCTCTTTGATTGACTTGTTGCTGATGTAGACTTTCTTGGACCTATACTTCTGCCTCCTCCTCTTCTCATTCCTCTGCTCTGCAAGCCTCTGGAGATAGGACTTCTGCTGTCCCGAGTCATCCTCCTCCACTCCCCTCTTCAGCTTCTTCACTAGATATTGAGGAGACAGCAATGGAAGACAAGATGTAAGCTCCTGCCATACACTGAGCATATACAGCCTACCACATCATCAGCATCAACAGGTCACCTAGCGTTACATGAATTGGACTTCTTTAAGGTTTTGACAAGACTGACGCTGCTATCCATCCCCCCCCCCCCCCCCCCCCCCCACCAGCAAATGAAGAGGTCGGCATTCAACAACTACTCAAACCAACATGTTCTGATACAGAAGTACAGTATGGACACACAACACTCAGTAGATCCCCATACAAGCCATGTGCTACAAGTTGTTGGTCAGGGCACAGCTACTTACCTTCTTTATCAAAGTCATATGAGAGCAGCTCCTCGTCAACTGAGGCATCAACAGAGGATACAACAAGAGGTTTTGAGACCTACAGTAACGGACAGAGGGGCAACACTTCTCAATTACCGCAGCTGAGAGTGCTTGTTGAAACTTGAGCATGCAAGTAGTGGTGAAGACATTGTTTTGCAAAATGGCTGTTATGAATGTCATTTGACCCACAGTTTAAATCTGAATTTTGTATCAGTTTCGCACAGTGACTGTAATACCCGAATGGATTTTACAGTGCTATATTTAGAAATTCTTCAAGGGGGGGGGGGGGGAATTGAGGTTCCAAGAATTAAGGGGGGAGGGGGCAATTACTATGTTGGAAATATGGCTTGCCAAACTTTCAAAGGGGGAGGAGCAAGATTGTAGCAAGGATGAGGGGGATTTGCCCTCCTGCTCCCCATTTAATGCACCCCTGGTTTAATTCCCCTGCTTACAGAGCCAAGTGTGGTCAAAGTTCAAAGGTGAGTCGTGAATCCAATGACATTCACACAATAACCATTTTGCAAATGCTGTATAAGAGGACAATTTATGTGCAGTTGACTAATACATAGCTTCACGATAAACACAGGCTAGAGTTTGTAAATGCAATTCTTGATATATTCACAAGTACTCATCAGAGCTTCACTACACTGAATAGTTCTTCCTGTTTGAACAACTCACAGCTACAACATGCTCATACATAACCCTCCTCTCGTCCACACTCCTGGACACGAGGTCATACTCGGCAGGTACTGGAACATCTCTCAATGGTGAAGTGTCCTGAGATGAAATATTGGCTGGGGGCTGTGACAAAGTGCAGCACTGCACAAATATTGTACATTGTGTAAGTACATGACACTAAGTCCAATTGATATACATCTCGCATGAATACATGTGTGCACACACATACACACACACCTGTCCAAGCCTTTGTGTCTACTACCATATTTGGTTACACGCAATCCCCCATACACAAATGTATATGCATACACACTCACACCCATGTAAATACACACATGCACATGCATACACACACACACACACACACACACACACACACACACACACACACACACACACACACACACACACACACACACACATGCATGCACAGAACACCATGTACAGTATCCAACTATTGCTAACGCACCTCCACAGTGCCACTTCCTTTATTGGTGACAGGGACCAACTTCACCTGGTTGGCCCCTAGCTCCTCTCCCCGCAGCACAAGGCCAGGTCCACCACTTGACCACACCCCCTCCTCCACCTCCCCGACAACACGAACACCACACCCCTCCCCACCGTCTACGCCAGGGGTGGTTCCGTCAAGCCACACAGCAGTAGGGCCTATCTCCTCTCGACTGGAAGCTAGCAAAGGTCTGCAGGAGAAGATGGAGTGACCACACATGATCCAGTCACACATTCCTCCATCTAGCATACAACTCTGCAGCATTTTCAAGAGCTTATGTCAAGTTACAGGCATCCTAGAGACTGCCCATTCGCATCTTACGCATCACACTATTGTGTGGAGCATAAGACAGCGACACATACATACATACTAACATTAAGATAATACATACAGCATGAGGAATGATTGCACAATGCAGCCACACCATTACGTAATACAGAGGATACTGAAGGATACAAAGCAAGCCTGTATAAAAGGTGAACTTACACAGCAGACACGACCTGAAGATGAGCGAACAAGAAAGACATTGAAACAAACAGCCATTGGGCACCAAGGCTTCAACACAGAAGTTCCAACACATCAAGAATGGTTTCTTGAAGTAACAGACTCGTGACCATGCTCTACAACAAAATGACATGTTCCCTTCTTTTACCATCAACCATCTACTGCTAGGACTCCCTACATATTACTATGTGAATTTGGCCCAGAGGCAGGCATGAAGAACTCACTCTTTCTGTGTTTTCGTCTTTGCAACTTCTTCACTCACAGTTTTCCAACATGCCTCATCTACAAGGGAGATACACACAAACACACAGACAGACGAACACAAACACACACACATGCACACACACACACACACACACACACACACACACACACACACACACACACACACACACACACACACACACACACACACACACACACACTCACACACACACACACACACACACACACACACTCACACACACACACACACACACTCACACAGACTGACGAACACAAACACACACACAGACGGACAGATGGATGCACTACCTCATCCTAGTCACAAGACACCCTAGTCTGTTACAGGCACAACAATGGTCCACAACTGGACTTTTCACACATCTGTCAGCAGCAGTGGCGTGCAGTAGCCAGCTGCACCAGTCACAACACTCACCAACGTGCACTTGCACCACACTGGGCGAGTCCTTGTAGCAGTAGCTCGTGTCTACAGGGCACTCCTGCAGGGACCAGCACATGCAACATACATACGTACATACATACATACATAAGTAACAGATAACCACAGAAATGTGGATAATACAAGGACACAGATGCCAACTCATGACTTGATAAAGAATTCTTTCAGAATGCCATGTTGGATGATATTTTCTTTGGACAATCGAGAACACCAGCAAAGTTACCCCATCATTACTCTTATACGTATGTAGTCACTTCATCATTACTCTTATATTGCTAGATTAAAGGATAATTGCTGTGTAGAAATAGCTGAGAAGGAAAGGATCATAAGCGTTCACAGCAAGGCTCGTAGCTCCTTCCATCTGCTTTGTCTTTGGACGTAGCTTCTTCCATCGGGCCTTGCTGTGAACGCTTATGATCCTTTCCTTCATCATTACTCTTATACGTATGTAGTCACTTCATCATTACTCTTATATTATGTGTGCCTGGCATGTCATAGGGTTGTTCCTGTGTTCCGCACTTTGAGTTAGAGTTAGGGGTTGTGCTGTGCAATGGAAGATGCCACCCACTCCCACACCCAACCGTCCACTAGCCACTTCTCAGATGACTAATGGTCCAGTGTGCCCTTCTCAAACTATTCTCTGGTGAGAACGCAGCAAAGAGCTGATAGCTACTTAAGAGTACCATTCATATAAACACCCTGGTATATATGTCCAGGGGAGCAGTACACAGAGTTAGTCTTGCTTAGCCGACCGCTATTCCTGCTTCCATTTTTATATGCTAAGATCATCGGTCAGCAGAATGACGTCTAGTCTGGCGTGCTAGCCCCAACTTCCTGCCCCGATTGCGCGTGGGCGAGAAAGTAGAACGAAACCACTTAGACAGGGCGCAATCGGGGGCAGGAAGTTGGGACTAGTGTGCCAGACTAGATGACATCATAAATTAAAATGGAGGGGAGCAAGCAGTCGACTATGCGAGACTAACACAGAGTGCATACATATGTAGCATTTCTAGACATATTTTTGAAAGGTTGGTTCATTGCAGTAAGCCACTGCAACAGCCAGGCCGGGCTAGGTTAAAATCCAGTGATTAGCCCTTGTTCATTATTATTTTTGTTTATTATAGGACACTCATCAAAACAGGAACACACCATTCAAGGCAAACGCACATATGCTGAGAAATCTATCCCTTCCTTGTTTAGACGGCACTTGACAATATGCTCCTGCAAGCTACCCTCTGGCATCCAGTGACCCGGGTCTAGGGGACACTGGACCATATTCGAAACCTGAGTGGGCAGACATACATGCAAGATGGAAGGAGAGAGAAATGTTTCAGTGTAATTCGACTCAAGCACTCTATACAGCATGTAAGCACGTGCACTATATACTTCATTTATACTTGCATTTGGCTATATCATGCATGCAGCTTTGTATAAGGACTCGCGGGCCTTTCAGCACACACCTCATGGCTTAATATGCAAATGCTTTAAAATGCCGCATGCACCGTCGCCCCGACAGAACAGCCCGAACAACCTTAGCCAAACGTACATTTTCACCCAAGTACTCCTTTGTCCACCTCAATCTCTCCAGTACGCTAGCCACAAAGTCTTCCTTCTCCTGTATGTACCGCGACAGAGCCTCGTGGTCCGACGCCATAATCTATGAAGGGAAACCCCCGATGAACACTTAATTAAATGCGTGGGATGTATTACAAAATATGATACCGTACACAAACTGCATGCGACGAGATACGCGTACCGATCAATCATGCATATGATCAGCTAGCATGTAACGTCATGCATGTCATAAGCTATATTGCTACTGCTTTAGTTCAGAGATTCAGCCAGAGCGTCCTGTGCTAGCCTTCTCATCTCCAGTACATTCCTACAGCCAGCCATGGAAGGAGAATGCAGTTGAGCCTCAAGCCACATTTCTGCTTTTGAGACAAATAATTCCCACTCTTCCTGCATAGAAGAGTACTTCTTCTCTAGATACACAATCACAAGGAACGTAGCCCATACTGACATAGCCAGCTCCTCATTCTCGGTGTTGATGAGAGGGCATCTGTCACACAGAACTTTGAGGGAGGATCCAAGGGCCACAGCTAGTTCATCTGACAACAGCCACGAACCATTAGCCAGCTGAAGATTCACAAAGATGGAGACAGGGTCATCAGCTGGAGGAAGGTTACTGACAGATTGCTGTTGCACCTGCCCAAACAGCCCACCTCCAAAGCCTCCTCCAAGGCCTCCTCCTCCCAGGCCTCCTCCTCCAAGACCTCCTCCAAGGCTTCCTCCCAGGCTTCCTCCTCCAAGACCTCCTCCAAGGCCTCCTCCAAGGCCTCCTTGGAGGACTACTCCAGGGCCTCCTCCTCCAAGACCTCCTCCTCCAAGGCCTCCTCCAAGGCCTCCTCCCAGGCCTCCTTCTGTCAGGCCTCCTCCTCCCATGCCTCCTACTCCAAGGCCTCCTTGGGGGACTCCTCCAAGGCTTCCTCCAAGGCCTCCTCCCAGGCTTCCTCCTCCAAGACCTCCTCCAAGGCCTCCTCCAATGCCTCTTTGGGGGACTACTCCAAGGCTTCCTCCTCCAAGACCTCCTCCTCCAAGGCCTCCTCCAAGGCCTCCTCCCATGCCTCCTACTCCAAGGCCTCCTCCTCCCAGACCTCCTCCTACAAGGCCTCCTCCAAGGCCTCCTCCTCCAAGGCCTCCTCCACCTCCAAGGCCTCCTCTTCCAAGGCCTCCTCCAAGGCCTCCTCCACCTCCAAGGCCTCCTCCTCCAAGGCCTCCTCCAAGGCCTCCTCCACCTCCAAGGCCTCCTCCTCCAAGGCCTCCTCCAAGGCCTCCTCCACCTCCAAGGCCTCCTCTTCCAAGGCCTCCTCCACCTCCAAGGCCTCCTCTTCCAAGGCCTCCTCCAAGGCCTCCTCCACCTCCAAGGCCTCCTTCTTCAATGCCTCCTCCAAGGCCTCCGAGGAGGACTACTCCTCCAAGGCCTCCTCCAAGGCCTCCTCCAAGGCCTCCTCCAAGACCTCCTGTAAGGTCTCCTCCAAGACCTCCTCCAAGGCCTCCTCCTCCTCCACCAAATCTACCTCCTACGCCTCTTGCTGCAACCCTTTTCCCACTCATATTACTGACCTCCCAAACCTGGAGACAACCTTTCACAGGCTCATTCTGATCCTCATTCATGGCTATAAAGGCAGTGTACTTCGATATCACACTTGTATCCTTACTAATCTTCACAAGACTCTGTTTGAAAGTAGTCTGAGGTACACTACCTAAGAGCCCAGCAGTGATGTTGTCTTCACATTCAAATGCGCTGATGAAGGCTTTACCAGCTAAATGGTGGACAGTGAGGACAGTGTCACTGCTGTTTCCTGGTGGGGAACTGGGAAATACTTGAAAGTCGACTGCCTGGTGCAGATCAGTGCCTCCTACAGTGCCTGTAATTGTGACCCTGCCCGTGATACCTGACTCTGGAATAGTGGGGGCTCTCAAGTTGCTCAGTATGTGGTCATATTCCTGTAAGATCTTTGGAGGCTCTGTGCTAATCTTCTTTCCCCCCAAACTGAACCCCAACAATGACTTCTGTCCACCAAGCCCTGACGTTGGCTGTTGCCCTCCTAAATTAAGCCCTGACGTTGGCTGCTGCCCTCCAAAACTAAGCCCTGAAGTTGGCTGTTGCCCTCCAAAACTAAGCCCTGAAGTTGGCTGCTGCCCTCCAAAACTAAGCCCTGAAGTTGGCTGCTGCCCTCCAAAACTAAGCCCTGACGTTGGCTGTTGCCCTCCAAAACTAAGCCCTGACGTTGGCTGCTGCCCTCCAAAACTAAGCCCTGAAGTTGGCTGTTGCCCTCCAAAACTAAGCCCTGACGTTGGCTGCTGCCCTCCAAAACTAAGCCCTGAAGTTGGCTGTTGCCCTCCAAAACTAAGCCCTGAAGTTGGCTGCTGCCCTCCAAAACTAAGCCCTGACGTTGGCTGTTGCCCTCCAAAACTAAGCCCTGACGTTGGCTGCTGCCCTCCAAAACTAAGCCCTGAAGTTGGCTGTTGCCCTCCAAAACTAAGCCCTGAAGTTGGCTGTTGCCCTCCAAAACTAAGCCCTGAAGTTGGCTGCTGCCCTCCAAAACTAAGCCCTGATGTTGGCTGTTGCCCTCCAAAACTAAGCCCTGAAGTTGGCTGTTGCCCTCCAAAACTAAGCCCTGAAGTTGGCTGTTGCCCTCCAAAACTAAGCCCTGAAGTTGGCTGTTGCCCTCCAAAACTAAGCGCTGATGTTGGCTGTTGCCCTCCAAAACTAAGCCCTGAAGTCGGCTGTTGCCCTCCAAAACTAAGCCCTGATGTTGGCTGTTGCCCTCCAAAACTAAGCCCTGAAGTCGGCTGCTGTCCTCCAACTGGAATTGACTGCTGTCCACCAAAGCTGAATCCTGCGGATTGCTGTTGCTGGGGGTGTGCTTTGTTAGATTCTTCCTTTACACTGGTTGTTTGCTGTCCTTTGTCTAATAGATCCCAACTTAGTGCTTGTGTAAGCATGCCATACACAATCACCCTGTCACCCAAGAAGATGCTGCCCATTTCCTCAGGCACTTGCACCACAGAGTACCCAACAGGAAGCTCAAAGTGAACTTGTGCATCCTCTACACTGTGCTGCATGGCAAGCTTCAGAGCACGGACCACCTAACGGGAGTGAAAAGAAGTTGGGAGTTGTGTGAATAGTATCGCACTACACCCTGAGGTATATAGCCACCACACACTGCTATACCAGATGTATGTACAGTGGAACCCCGCTGAACGACCACCTCTATAAAGTGACCACCTTAGAAATAAGACCGCTTTGGTTTTGTCCCAAATCCATGTACACGTGTATTGTTCTATTGCAGAATTAAGACCAACTCGAAAATAAGAGCACTTTGCACAGCCCAGATGGTGGTCTTATTTCTGAGGTTCCACTGTACTTAAAAACAGCTATGGTTAGTCTGACGTAGCCCAGACTCACTTCCAGCTATTTTATATTGCGTAAAGGGCTGGAAACTTCCTGCCCTTTGCGCAATATAAAAATGGCTGGAAGTGGGTCTGGGCTACGTCAAACTAAGCTAGGGTAGAATATGAATCACCCAGTGGCAGTGGATAGCAAATTCTAGTAGCATTCGGATGTACTAGCAGTACTGTGCATGTAACATGAGGGGCTGATAACGATGACAGTGGAACCTGTCTAAGATGGTCACTGTGTAGGGCAGCCACCTCTCTAAAGCATAGGGAAATGCTGTGGCTAACATCGCTGCCAGTAAGTAGCTGACGGTCCGCATCTACTGCCAACCTGTAGAAAACATCTGCTGTGGGATGACCAACCCATGCTGAGATCTTGCAGTAGCCATAAGTAATTACTTCCAGAAGACACATGACGACACAAGAACGAGCAGGTAAACAGATTCACTGGCGGCTCCATGCCCAATCATTGGGGATCTATAACACTTACAGGCCGACCACTCGGCACCTGGGCACTTTGCACCCTCAAGCCCAGTGATCTAAATATCAGAGACAACTCTTGGTCAGCATATTACTTAAAGTATAGCAAAACAGATCAATATACAATATAAAGCCCAGTTAACACCTTTGATGCATGGTTTCATCTGGTAACAATGCTGTATTGCACAATGAAAGGTTCAGTGTGCAGATATTTATGTACGTATACTTACTTTCGGTTGCAATCTTTCTCCTTTTGTGACAAACTCTGCCGTCCCTTTGCCAGCTCGTGCAATCCCCTTCACAAGGGCCGTGGATGCACCAGAACCAATTCCAAATGTAAAGAACCTATATATACCGAGCAGGGCAACACAAGACTCATATACTACGTGATGTATAGCCCCTCACAAGGAAGAACGACTAGAATACTATACACAACCAACCTTAGTACTGATCTGTTAAAGTTTGCATGCCATATTGCTTCATTCAGTCAATCTGTCATGCTAGCCCATTAACCCCATGAGATGGACACACCACAATACCTTAAAGCTACAAATTTTAGCAGCAAGTAAATTTAATGTTTTGAACAGCCCAGGAAGTGGTGGATAATAATTTTAGTGATTTTCAAGTCGTTTGTGTAGAAAACTTTAGTTGCCTGTACTAAGCACTAGTGCACACAATTTCAATTCAACAGATTGGAGCTTTTAAAGATAGATTAGCTAGACACGTTTGACTGGCCACACAGGAGGTCAGGACCAGGTCCATAATCATTGAACAAGTGTCGGTGACCCTACATGCAGTAATGCAGCGTCTGTCATGGGCTCGGCCCACCCTCCACCGCACAGCGAGGGCTGACTTTCAGTTTAGTTATAGGCTTTAGATGACTGCCAATGCTATATTGCTTTTACTATAAATATTATATCACAAGTACCTATCAAGAAAATAAGAAAGAAATTAAGATTTTTCATTACTTGCTAAGTTCACTAAAATTAGTACTCATGAAAACTAGCAGCCAAAAAGTATGCTTCATAGTGCCCTCCCCATTTCTCACCTGGCCTTGTTGGCATTGTTCTTTATGTAGGCAATCACTTCATCGGTATTTGCGACAGCACCATCTGTTAAAACAAAAACTCGACGAGGTAGGCCATTTACAAGAGGCTGAGAGCAGATGCTCAGCAAAGGGGCCAGTAGTTTTGTACCGCCCAGGTCAGCCTGCATGCTCTGAGTATGGGACACCGCAACATCGAGATTCTGCTGGTTGTAGAGCACACTCTGTGGAAATAGGGACCTAAAATCACTTCCAAATCCAATAATGTTGAAATAGCATCCTTCCGGGATGCTCTTTAGAAATAGCAGAAGTGTCTTCATGGCATCTGCAATGAACTGCCCTGACATACTTGCACTGCGATCCACCAAAAACACGAGCTCCACTGGAAACCGTTCAGTAGAAAGATTGGGGAAGAAGTTGACCATCAAAGCCGGGCTCTTTATGAATTCATTCGTGGGGTCGCGGTTGAAGTCTCCCTGCTCTACAATCACTCGCACTGCATGCGGCTTCTTTGGTTTGATGGAAATCACTATGTCGTCAGTTCCAGGGTCAATGGCATTGCTGAGCTCTACTTCCATGTTCCCGGCTCCGTTGATGTGGGTGGTGATAGCATGAGATGAAGAGGTGACCTCTGCAATGGAATTAGCATCAGCTACAACTAGCTGGAACTTGTACACAGACGGTCCTGATGAATGCAGCACGTGATAATCTGTGTTGGGCCTAGGCCCCTCTAGCGGATCTGCGCCTTGGTGTCGTGGAGAGGAGTATCTTGGCTTAAGCACCACAGGGAGGACGACACGCACCGATCCGTCTGCTTCAATGTCCAGCTCGCTCACCATCGTCAGACAGACGTCCGCTTCCTTTCCAGGAGGTAGGTTTCCAATCATTAGGCTGAAGATATCCTTGGTCTTCTCTTCGCCCAGAGCTGCAGTGAAACCGCTCGTAATTGCATCATCGTACAACTGTCTGGCCTCTTCCTTCTCCTTGATTTCAGCGCGGATCCTTTTTCCATCGATGTAAGCTTCCAGTCCGACTACGGCACTGGCTGCATCAACGGGCGTACGGAAGACGACTTCCACGGGTTGAGATGAGCTGTTTACATACTTGAGTCGCGCATCCAGGCCCAGCAAGTATCCCTGGACATGTGCAGTTATGGATACCTCCTTCAACGGCAGCGAAGCGTCCGTACCATTAATCAGAAGTCCAGCGTTCATTTTTGCGATAACTGTCCCACCATAGACCCACTAGTCTCGTCCCCAGCCCACTTCCGGTCGCCATTTTCACTGGGACGGAAGTGGGCTGGGGACAGGGGCCGGGGCCCGGGGGTCGGTCAAGGTCACGTGTGTCCGCAAAATGGCCGACGCGACTGCTCTTTACTGTGTATTTTACCTATACTAGCAAAGAGCAGACATATTTCGAGAAACACGTCGCATCGCTTGTTTCTTTGCTTCTGAGCACACAGTTGGACAAGTGCTATCAGAAAATTGACCCTTCCCCGCTCTGACCCAGCATCTAGGTAGGTTTTGCGAGCATTTTCCAACACCGGTGTACGAGTGTTCGCTGATGCTGGCTACGAGGCAGATGGAGCCTAATCTGGAGTACTGAGCAAGTGCTCCTGTAGAAGTGACTCCTTAGAAGCTGGTAGCGAGTCCTCATTGATCACTTCAGGACTGCAAGACTGATATGTTGACTGCTTCTGCAATGGGAGTGCAATCGGCAGCCACGTCCTTGCAATCGTCTTGGTTCTGTACACGATTTGTCACATTCGATAGCAGGGATGCTAGAAATGGCTTAGGCGTGCTGGCAATCCTCAGGAAACGCTGCGATAACTTGCAAAACTAAATCGTGAAAGCGGTCAGACAATTAAGCCCAATTCACCGTATGGCTCCTTGGCTACGTACGTACGGGTCACACCAGGGGAGCGAATGCAGTACAAGGCCCTGCCATGGCTCAGGGTATGCACATTCGGCCTTGGAGCACAGTCAGCTAACATATGGATACGCGATTGGAATGTCAGGAATGCAATTATTGAGGTGCTGGTATTGCGCAATCCCAGGACTTGTCAGACCCCCGCCCCCCCTGGGCTGGGGACGAGACTATCGACTTACTCTCTATCCGCCATTTACAAGTGGGTGGGGCTATAGCCGGATCAAAAACATGGCCGACGAAAGGGAGAGATAAAAAGCTGACATTGACAATGAAAAGATATGCATACAATAGTATACGTACATCTGTAATATACACTAAGTGCACACTGCAGGTCAAGACACTTGGTGGAATAAAAGAATTCACTAAAAAAAACAGAAAAATGACCTAATAATCAGAACCATTCACACAATGGCAGCTCCACAACCTGCTCTGTTCTCATTCATTGGGTCCATAGGGCTACGGAAGCCTGAACGAAGATCGAATCTCTCCACCGTACTCAAGCGATCTCTTCCGTCAAATCCTCCGACCACAAAAATGGCTCCGTTGAAGAAGACAGCACTGGGCCACGCTCGTGGTTGGATCATGGTAGAAATCTCTTCCCACACATCTGTAGACGGAGAGTATCGCTGAATCTTGTTGTAGTATATGTGGTTCGTCTTGCTCCTGCCCCCAAACGCATAGAGGTGCGTGTGAGTAGCCACCAGCGCAACACCACTGCTTGGGTATGTCAACTCAGCACACATTGTCCAGCTGTTTTCATGGGGGTCGAAACACTCCATGCTCGAATGGGCTGTGACCCTGTCATGGCCACCTGCGACGTAGATCTTGCCTCCAAGTGCAGCGGCACCAGCACCAGAGCGACTGAAGTGCATGTCTGGGGCACTATCCCACTTGTCCTCATCGGGATTGTACACCTCCACAGACTTGTAGCAGGTCCCAGAGTGCTCCCCACCAATGACATAGAGCAGACCTACATACATACAGGGGTGGTAGGAAGGGAAGAGGTCAAACACAGCAGTGGTAATTCTTTGGCAAAGTTACACTTAATACATGGGGGGGGGGCTCAGGCAATCATTCCAGTAGGGACTCACACACATTACCATTGCCACCACAAGTTACTCAAAATTACATGTACACACATGTAAACTTGGTACATACGTCATAGGCGCTACTCACTGGCCCACTTATACGACTGCCTGTCAGGTGCTACATGTGTGTGCCTTGGTATGTTCATGTATGCCTTGTCAGCTACTGCACTACTTTGGTATGTTCATGTCATTCCACACCAGACAGACATACTGCTAGGGAAGTGACTTCATTTTGGGATTTCAATGATACACAAATCCATACTACCTTCCCAACAGCTAACCCACACAGACAATCAGTGAGGGTATTCGGTAGCCCACTACCAATGGTGAGCCAAAGACATCACATGTGTACCATTTCATGTTGCAACCCTAAAATGAAATCACTTCCTATTCTGCCTGTCCTCCCAAAGCCATACAGTGGTACCTGTCTGTGGTAGTCACTGTGTAAGGCAGCCACCTCAGTAAAACAGCCAGCCCTCCCTGCCGCACCTAACGTAGCACAAAAACATTGTACCATACCTCTGCAAAGCAGCCATTTCTATGTAAAGGCCAATCATAAGCAGTCCACAGGTGGCTGTCTTTGACAGGCTCCATTGTAATATTCTCCCAATCTCCCTACAGCTATCCCAGTTACCCCAATAAGCTGACCCAATATCCACACACACAAGTACTTACGCACCTTCCAAGCTAACAACAGCTGCAAAGGAACGGGCACACTGCATTGATGCTGCATACGTCCACTCATTGCTGATGGGGTCATAGCACTCCATTGAATTCAGGTACATAGTCCGCTCACGGTGAAGCTTGCACTCGCACTCTCCGCCCACTGCATACAGCTTTCCGCCCAGGCTAGCCACGCCCACAGCAGTTCGTACATCCAGCATGTCTGGCAGCATCTCCCAGCGACCCAGATCAGGGCAGTATCTTTCAACAGTGTTTAAACAGCGCACTTTATTTCGGCCACCAATGACGTAAAGCATCTCAACAGGTGCTCTTGCAAAAGATCCTCTAACATCATCCTTTGTTGATGAAACTCCTTGGATAAAGCCCTTCAGGAAGAAAGACGCTGAGGAGCAGAGGGAGAAAGCTTGCTCTGACTCCAGCTTCCGTGCGAGGTACGCATGCGGAATGGAGTGTAGCCGAATTGTCTCCAGGAGGAGTATTGTGTGCGTGTATCGCTCATCGAGGTTGTAATTGAGCCAGTTCACTGTGGCATCAAACACCTGCTTTTCCTCCTTCACCCGGAGCTTGTCACTACTAATCAGCTTCACAAGCTCCTCCACACCAAGCATAAGGAACTCATCGTGCTGACACACATCAGCAAACTTCCTGAAGATGAACTCTTCAGCCTCTCGCATCAGTTCAGGACAGCAATGCATCTCACTGAAGGACCAGATACCGAGGCAGTTTGATGCGTCAATGTGATGCCGAAGGAAGCTGCTACACGCCTGTTTGAGGTCCAGTAGTTGTAGCATATTGGAGGCTGCAAGGACATCCTGTACATTGTCAACCGTGACCTCTGCCTCGCCAGTGTACATGTAACGAATGATGAGGCCCATCACGTCCGGCTTTATCTCCTTCAACTCAATCTCGCTTTCCTGGCTCTCTCGCATGCCGATGGTAAACATGGCGCGAAGGTAGGGACTGCAGCTGGCTAAAACGGCTTTGTGCGCGCGGTAGCTCTCTTCTCCAACTAGTAAGGTCACGTCTGTAAGCTCCTCGTTCTCCAGAAGGCTAAAGAGAACTCTGAAAGCCTCTTCTGAGTGTGTTTTTACCTTAAAGTTCCTTCTTTCCATCCCCACAGGGCCACCGGTGTCCTCCACATTCGCCATCTCGTCTCCAGGACTTGTCGGACGCAGGCGCGAACGCTTGAAACGAAGGGATCTTTCGAAATCACCGCGTCCCGCTCGTTTCCTGGACGGTGAACCTACACTCTGCATACATCTGAAGGAAGTCACTGTTTGCCAGTGCTTAAATCTACGCAGGAGCCGCGGGGAAGATAACGGAATTCGCCTTCCTCCGCGACGCCGTGGAAACCAAGGAAACTCGAACTAACGACAACTTCCTTATTTGGAGTTGTGGTGGAGTCTTGTGGTAGAAGGAAAATGGCGACTGGAGGAGACGCGAAGGTGGAAACTTCTTCTTCCGATACAGGAGCCGGGAGTAGGCATCGCGAGAGGACGGAGGAGACGATGGACGTTTCAAACGGCCCTGCATCCTCTGAATTGACTGAATCAACTTTGGCTGTCGTAGAGGCGGAAGTTTCCCAGGTAAAAGCAGTCCCTCCCCGCCAATCCCGCCACGCCCTAGACCTTCTAGTGGCGCTGAATGACATGCGAATTAAAGGGGAGCATTGTGACGTCGTCCTGGTAGCCGGTGGACAGAGGTTTTCAGGACACAAGGCCGTGCTAGCAGCGTCAAGTCCTTATTTCAAAGCGCTGTTTAAATACGAGCACAACGCTTTGGGCAACGCATGTACGGCTTGCTTCGAGTCAGACCGCGAAGCTGCGTCCTCCGATTCGACAGAGTCTGGCAGAAGGACGTTTGAGATTAAAGACGTTTCTGTTTCTGTCCTGGAGCAAATTCTGAACTTCATTTACAATGACGCAATCTCTCTTACCACTGAGAACGTGGAGGATGTCATGATTGCCGCCAACATGCTGCACCTGGATGTGCTGAAGGGAATGTGTGCAGACTTCCTCATGCAGCACCTCGACACGGACAACTGTTTTGGTCTGCGCGCATTTGCGGACATGTACTCCAGTACAGAGCTGAAGAAAGAGGCAGATGTTCTGATATCAAAGCTCTTTCACCAAGTATCCCAGACAGAAGAGTTCCTCATGCAAGATTTTGAAACTGTCCGTGCCCTCCTTGAGCGGAGTGACCTGAAAGTCAAGTCAGAGGAGCAGATCTTTGAAGCTTTCCTGCGTTGGGTGAAGCACGATATCCCAAGACGGTTAGAGGTGTCACATAAGCTGCTGAAGGTGATTCGAATCAAGCTGCTCTCACAAGACTACATTGCCAAGAAGATGAAAGAGGAGGCGTTCCTTTGGCAGGACAAGGACTTGAGTGTTAACTTGCTCAGCTATGTAGCAGGGATTCATGCCCCACAAGGCTCAGAGGCAGTCAAGTTGAATGAGACTCAAGAAGTCCGAGCCCTTCCGGAGACAATCTATGCTGTAGGGGGGAGAGATGCAAACAGGTTAGCATGTGCATGGAAATACATTCTCTGTAGGTCTATTTCTGTACACCATACCATAATGTAGCTAGTCTGGCTTGCTAGACCCTCTTGCTATCTATTATACCCAAATTCTGGGCTAGCCAGACAGTCTTCAATTGGTTGACCAGCTGTGTACTGTGTAACCTGAGTACAGAATGCTGTCCATGCACTTTGTGATGGCTTCAAGTTGTCAACATGATGTGGTGGTGTAGCTGGACAGCTCTTATGAGTCCATTGACAGAGTTATCAACATGTTGATGTGTTTGTCCACTGTAATATGTGCAAAGGCTGTGTCTAATCGAGTTATGCATCAATCACACTGCATACTGCAGTCGCCAGATCCACTTTCTTGTGTGGCTGTGTGTGTGTGTGTGTGTGTGCGTGTGTGCGTGTGCGTGTGCATTTGTGTGTGTGTACTGCTGTAGATTTTAAAAGGATGAGTTTGTAACGAGTAGTGGTTGACCAAGTGTCCATGGTGTGATGTCACTATTCGTATTGCTGCTTGTCATAATGTCATGCCTATTGCACAACACTATGACGACATATGTACCTTCTACCATTTTGGACTGCCATTCTAGAATTGGCTGTTCAATGGCAGTGTTTTAGTAAGCACCTACATGTACACATGTACACATGTGTACAGTGACTTTGAAGGGTATCAGTTGTCACTGCTTAAGTTTAGCGGCCATTTTCTTTTTGGACTGCGAGTGGCCACCAACAAGAACTGTGCTTCATGTGAGCCACAGTGATACTGGAGAAGACTGATGTGCTGTCTTTGTGTCCCCAAGCCGGCTATGGTGTTTTAGTCCCTATCAGTAGTGTTTCTGGGCAGATGGTGACCTGTTGACATGGTTGTAGGAATTGTAGCATTTCGCATTAAAATCATTTTCAATTGTGTGTGTTGTATTTGAGTTCTCCACGGGGTCCACCTACTGTGTTTGAAGGTTGTACACAATGTGTGTGCAGTACAATACATACGTACACACGTGCAAATGCAGTGAAGTGTAGCTCGGTCTTGTAAGAGGCTGTGTGTGTGTGTGTGTGTGTGTGTGTGTGTGTGTGTGTGTGTGTGTGTGTGTGTGTGTGTGTGTGTGTGTGTGTGTGTGTGTGTGTGTGTGTGTGTGTGTGGTGTGTTTATGTGCAGCACTAGACTGTGTGTATGGTGGTACTTACCATGTATGTACCCTAAGAGGTGGCACTAATCCCACTCAGTGTATGTAGTAGTGGGCATGTTGTGCAATGGTTTATTATAGAGTGTTGCTAAGGTTGTGTGGGTGTGTGCATATGAGTATATTTTCACATCCGTATACGCTAGTCAACGTGTTTGGGTTGTATCCATGTATTTTGTTTATGCACGTAGCTGTGTAAAATGCCTTATGCAATTTCGATTTGGATTGATTCTGGACCCATCATGGACCCCCTTTGTTCACCCAAGGAGCAGAAGTCACGTGACCGGAAATGCTATGTCAAGATGCCCAAAACCTATACAAGGAGGGCATCCTTTGTAGCATTTCAACTTGCTGATGACGACCCTCGAAACCCTTGAAACATCCAAGATGAAGCACCTCTTCAACAGACTAACAGACAGGATTTAAGAGCGTCTCTGAATGCTCTTAATTCCACAAGGAACGTCTCAGCTTAAATTTCGATTTCGTGTTTTCAACATTATGTAACTATTGTATAACAAGCAGTAACTTTAGAATACTTGTACATACAGTGCAAGTAACAATATAAATATATATAATTATAATCACACAGTGATTCCATTAAACAATTTTTCTGCCATGGAATGTTCACACTATTCTGTAACCTTCAACCATTCATTCCTGTGTACCTGTGTTAGTACTAAGTGCTATCTAGCCAAAAAATATTATTCAACGTGTTATGTTAATGTGTATGTTTCTGATAATGATTTTTATGCATGAATGTGACATGAATCGTTGGGTGTGCATTCCTTGCTCCTGTCTTGTGTGATCAGGTGTTTGGGGACAACAGAGAAGTTGAACCTGGAAGATGGCAGTTGGGAGAGACTGCCGAACATGCTACAGGTGAGATTTAGTGGCGCACACATCAGTGTTGTAGCCTACCTCCAAGGGCACAGTGTCCTTCACAGCCTCAGGTGCCCTTTGGTATTCCTTGACGTCCCTGCATGCACTCTTTCCGTCATTTCTTTCTCTTTACACACACAAGTACTTGTAATACGCTTATGCACGTTATCGCAGCTGATGTGAAGAGTTACCATACAACAACAAATTATACAATACCACTACCACTGCATCTGTAATAATAGGATTGGTAGGTATGGTCCCCCCAGGGCATACACTTTGGACTTGATGTCCTGAAAAGAAGACTGTCCTGCATGTTTGCTCCGCTGTTGAGCACTCACGTTGACATCACACTGTTGTGTACACTTCCCTGAAAGTGTATGAACGGCACAGCATACACAATGTGGTTATTGTGTGCAGTGGAAGCCTATACTATTGACGGGACCATGGAGATCTATACACGCATACACAAGTGTTTATAGAACATTCGTAGGGTACCTGTCATGTTGTTTGTCACCATTCACAAGCTATGTATACACAATATGGGATGTAAATATCTATCAGGCTTTGGCAAGCCCGGAATACAACTTTCCATGAAGTGTCTTGCTCTATCAGTTTAATTTCATTGTCCCACTACTACTCCTGACTCTCATAAATATGCTGTGTATGAGAAACCTACGTATATACAGTATGGTCACTGTCATGGGCAGAACAGTTTTAATATCCGTGCTTGTATCCATGTTGTGCTGGTGTTGCGGTGTGTGAGTGTCTGCTGTTATGGTGAGTTGGTAGGACAAAGTTGGTGGTTGTTATGGCCCAGCTGCTATCTTTGGTGGATGGTGTTCCTTTGTGATGTCATGGTATACGCATTGCCAGGGAATGTGATATACCCTGAACTGAAACCTGTGGGGACATATCAAGACTAGGTATGTGCGACACTACAACTTTTATCCCTCACATTGGTTATCACTCTCTCAAACGTGACCTCCTGACCACACTTCCCCTGTGCTACCAACCCACTTCCCCTTGCTATGGCATCCCTATATGCTGGTGTGCCTGTGTATGCTTGTGTAACACTATGGCATGAGGAAGCCATGCACAGACGATGGTCGGTACACTGAAGATAGTACACTTTTCACTGTGGTCTAACTGTATGTATGTATGTACATGTACGTATGGATAGGTGTGCTGCTGAAGGAAGGCCTGTCAGAGTTGTTTAATATGTATGTGCCTATTCTGGCCAATGCTTGGGTTAACTCTTACATTTTCACTGTTCTTGTGAGCACTGATAGCTTTGCAGTTCCTCCATGTCTCTCAGGCCTGTCCTGCCAATGGCCTGTTTCAAACAGTGTTGTACAGTGGAACCCCGCCTTGCGGACACCCCTGAAAAGCAGACACCTCGATTATGTGTGACAGTGTGGTACTTGGCCATACATCCATATCTCTATGCATGTTACGTAAGTGTCTTTCAGCGTAACCCTAGAAATGACAGTTTTCTTGGTATCAGGATATCAGAGTCTTCTAGAGGTGCATTGCTACAGCTTCAGATAGGGAGTAGTGATATTGGGTCACTCACAACATACCCTAACCCAAAATTGTTTTATGCCTGACGACTGCCTGACCTTTGTGGTTGAACATCATACAACTGCAAGTACTGCTCATGTGTGCTTTGTACGTATGTAAATGCTCAATATCATTACTCTACCCTTTCTAAGACTCTGATGTCTCTTTGATTGCCGTAATCAATGTAAAGTGAAAGATGAGAAACAAGACAGGTCCACAAAAACAGAAATGTCATTTTTACTCGGGTGTGACCAACTCGCCACTTCGATGACGTTAGCATTATACAAACTTACCATCAACGTTGACATCATTTTGACATAGTGTAACCAGTGCCTTGAGGCTTTGTGTATGCCCCCATTTCAGTGTAGCAAGTGCACCTTCCTTGAATGGTACCACTATTCATGTGGTATGGACAATACGGTTTGCTTACATTACACACTGTATCGCGAGGCACTCCGTGTATTCAGCTACTGCACTTGCACAGGAAGATGACCTCCTCTCCACACTCAACCATCTATTAGCCACTCCTCACATGACTAATGGTTCAGTGCACCTTACGACTGAAACTGTTTTCAGAGGAGAATACCACTACTGGTCATACAATACACTATGATGATTATCAGCCCAGTAGGTCATAGGTCTATAGACCAGTGAGGAGTCTAGTGCGAGCCTGAGCACTGCATGTGCAATTCCTTTGGTTGCAATCAGCAGCAAGCGACTGCAATCAAGAACGGCAGCACACACAATGTCTTAGACTAGCTACTAGCATGATGAATTCATGTGCAAAGCAGAACATTGTAAGGAAAAGCTTGAATGTATGGTAAGCATTCGTGCTGTGCAGCCATGTGAAGATGGAAACGTGCCTGGTGCATAGAATGCTAGATAACATTGAGCTAGGGTACGGACGGTAAGCAGCCAACGGTTCGCGTAGTCTACCTCGCACTCGAAAGAGAAGGTAGTTGCTGCACCTATAAACTTGTTTTTCTGTGAACGAGCGACAGAGCCGATTGTGGTCACTGGTGCCAAGTGTGCACAAGACACGTTGGGCCGGTGAACGCTGCAGCCAGGGCCGCAATCAACACTACGGGCCAGCGGACGGCGCAGCATAGGGGCGCAATCAACACTAGGTAACAGAGTGCGGCCATCTTGCATGGCTAAATGGGAATTTGCGGCATGACGTACGACACATATACATATATATATATACGTATATATCCCAACCAAATCGCCAGCTACCGCATCAGTGTGGGGCTCAATCAGGCTTGCCCCAAATGATTATCAGCCCAGTAGAGTGGACAGTGCACATCAAACTGCACTATATTGCTAAGTTTGTGTGCTCCGTAATGATCTGCCTGGTTGACTGAAAGGTGGAAAGTAGAACTAACTTTGCATATTGTTTATTGCTTTGAAGTGTATGCCCTTGTAGTACTAGTTCTCAGAAAACACTTGAAGTTTCCATTATTTCAACAAGCAATGTATTATTATTTTTTACAGTAGATGGTGATGTTGCCTACAATATTAACCTTCACAAGGTGCTGACAACGTGTTCTGGTGTGGGGTACACAGTTCTGTACAATGAATCATGTAACAGGCAGTTCCTTGTACTTGCTTACAAGTCAATGTGCACCTACGACCCCTACACATGCTGGTAAAGCTATGTAAGTATGTATTAATGTATACTGGTGTATATAAGGTCAAGGTGCTGTATGTATCTTGTATACACATCATGTGTGTTCGTACGCTTGTATACATTACGTATGTACGTATGGTTACTCAGTGGATCATGTATCACATGCAACTGTGTATGTACTGTATGTTACAGGTGCGTACAGCAGTAGGGGTTGCAGCCATTGGTGGATTCCTGTATGCTGTGGGCGGAGAATGTGAGGGAAGTCGGTCTTACGAGCCCACGCAGTACTTGGAGACAGTCGAGTGCTATGACCCAAAGACCAACACTTGGAATGAGCAAGCGAAAATGAGCCAGCCTCGCTCCTTTGCAGCAGTGGCAGTGCTCAGCGGTGAGCTCCCAGGCTTAAGTCCATGTGTGTACGTATGTGCTGGCAATATGTACATATATAAAGCCGAAATTGTCTGTCTGTGTGTTCGCGATACGCGCATGCGCGTTACTTGCTACTATGGCATAGATGTGTGTACGTACGTACGTTGATCCATGCATACTGCGTGCACTCATTTAGGACTACAGTTATACATAGAGTAATCATCTACTTACACTCACACTGCATGTAACAAACTGAATAGGTCTCTCCACGCAGTGTGTTTCACTAAAGCCTCCTCCTCCTTCATCAGGTAAACTCTATGTGATGGGTGGGGAGAGCCACCCTGCTTGCCACACCAGTGCAGAGGTGTACAACCCCTCAACTAATCAATGGACCACCATTGCTGACATGAACACACCACGCTCAGGAGCTGGCGCCGCTGTGCTGGAGGGAAAGATCTACATTGCCGGTGGTCATGACCGACAGACGCACCACTCAAGTATGGAGTGCTACGATCCTGCCACCAACCAGTGGAAGCCGTGTGCCAACATGAATTACTCCTGCTCTGGGATCGCCCTGTCCAGCGTTGGGCACTACCTGTTCGCTTTCGGTGGACGCAATCGCTTCGCCCAGGCGTACTACAATAAGATTCAGCGGTATTCTCCAGCACAGAACCACTGGGAAGACATTGCCACTTTACAGCATCCTCGCGCTTGGCCTGCGGCCGCGGTGTACAGCGGTGAAGTGTACATCATTGGCGGCTATGACGGCAATCAGAGACTGCGTACAGTGGAGAAGTTCGACCCTCAAACGTTGAAATGTACGCCAATGCCCAGTATGTCCGACTACAGGGCAGGAGTTGGTGCAGCAACTCTATAGTTTGTTGTTAGCGGAGATCTTCCTCAGTGTTGCTAAACTATGTTTGGACATGATATTATGCTGTGCATGTGTGGTCTGTGTGTATCAGTGGATGCATTGTAGCATTGTATGGTCACATTTTAAGTTGTAGTGTGTACATTTGAGAGGCAGCCAGTTTTTAGTTATTGTATTATTATATATGTTTAGAATACCACAAGCCACTTTGTCTTGATATCATATAGATATGTGTATGATATTTTCAAGACTAATTATTATAACCAATTTGCTCATGAAGCTAAGGTATGTAATTGCAAACTTATTTCTTCATGTTGAGATATGTGCACCTATAGCTAGCGCCCTATATCAAGCAGTTATATTTAACAGATCCGTCTGGCGTATTTGCTGTTCTGTCAGTCTTGATTTATGGCAAAGAATTGTGCTGTTCATGGCAGCTTGCTCGGCCTTCTCTGCATCTTTGATCTGTGCTGGTGGAGTGAAGCAGTGTGCAAGGTAGGACTGATTTATTCTCATACCCTGACCGTAGCTTCATACTCCATTAGATGGCCAGGGCATGAGGCTAGGACTGGACTGGATCAATGTGCTTTAATTTGCCATCATGATCAATTGTGCAACTTTGATCACCATAAGCACACCTTATATTGTTACCATTGAAAGAGCACAACGCTCCAAATTGCTTTATGTAATTGCTATATGCAGTATGCATAGTGCATCCATGCTATCAAGAGTAGATAAGAGATATTTCTCTCTCTATATATATATCTCTTATATACTCTTGGTGCTATATATACCATGCATAAAAGCTCAAGGGATGCATGAGGAAGCCTCACAGGTGTCGCTATTATATATTGTGCATCATGCACAAAGGGAAGGGGAGAATAATTATGGTGAAGACAGTGAATGATTGACACACAGTGCATGACACATGGTTAAATGACACACAGTGCATGACACATGGTTAAATGACACACAGTGCATGACACATGGTTGAATGGCACACAGTGCATGACACATGGTTGAATGGCACACAGTGCATGACACATGGTTGAATGACACACAGTGCATGACACATGGTTGAATGACACACATTGCATGACACATGGTTAAATGACACACAGTGCATGACACATGGTTAAATGACACACAGTGCATGACACATGGTTAAATGACACACAGTGCATGACACATGGTTGAATGACACACAGTGTACATCGAATGACACATGTACGGTATTTATTATACATGACACATGGTATGGTGTATATACATACTGTATAGACCCTTTTCATAAATACGTCACTAATCGTTGACGGTCACGTGACATGACGTCACGGTTGGCAAAAGAAGTGGAAGAACGTATTGCGCGATGGCAGTTAGGGGAGGAATTTCGGCGACGCTCGAGTCAACGTTGAGGAAGCTTCGTTACGAGGACTCTGCAGACAGGAAAGAGCTGGAGAACACCCTATTTGACTATAAAGTGGCTGACTTGAAGTCGCTGTGTAAGGAGTTACACGTTAAAGTCAGAGCTGCTACCAAAGCAGAATTGGTCGGTCGCCTACTGTCACAGTGGCAGATAGGGCTGTTTGCGGAAGAGGAGGATAGCTCGCTGGCAGAACCATCCGCTGTAACACCTGAAATACGGCAGCAGCTATCTCAACTTCCGCCTTTCGAGTCAGTTACGGGTTGGAGAAAGAACTTGTCAGATCTAAAGGACTTCACGTTCATGGACGACAGACGACGTTAAACTCTTGGACAAGTCCAACAAGATGCTCCCCGCCTCCTCTGATTCTTCGATGTTTCGCGCTCTCCTCGTCGCTCTTTCCTCCCGACCGGGCGTCTTGGAAGTCACGCGCCTCTGCTTTCCATCCTTGAAGACGGTAGGAACGTAGTCGGTGTCTTCAGGGTCTTTAGATGGTCTTCCTGACACAAAGTGTTCTCCGCAGAGACGATGATGGTCCTTCAGCTCCCATTTAGAGCGCGAAACTGCTTTGATCCAGAGTTCTCTCCGGCGTGGTTCTTCGGGGAAGCGATAAAACTTGATGGCTGAGTCCTTGCTGAAGCGATTGGCGCAACTTACGGCACAGCAACTGACCGGCATTGTCCTCACACCTCGAAATCCCTATCTTTTACAACGGGCGCGCGTCTTCTTTTGCCAACCGTAAAAAAGTGCGCGAAATCGTGACGTAATTATGAAAAGGGTCTATATAATATGGCTAATGAGTTAGCTTACATGCATGCATGGAATGCATTTCATGCTTTCCATATCATACATACAGTATCAATTAGCTATAGGGTATGCTGGAGTGTTTTATTACATACCTTTCTCCACAAATGTAGACAGCCACATACACATGTGCAGGGATTCCTTCTGTAGAATGATGACTTTCGAAGCACACTCATTGTCTTCCAAATTTGGGACAACCGCATGGAGAGACATGAAGCTTGCTTTGAGGTTGTTTTGCCTCTTTCTCTCAAGGTTTATGGCACGTTTTCCAGTCATCATCATCACTGTCAAGTCCCATTCCAGATAGACTTGGAATGGGATTGGGAACAGGGGACAAGAATCGACTACTGGGCAAGGAGGCCACTGGCGGCTTCTTGGTGAAGGTGCTGGAGGCATAAGAGGAGTTAGAGTTAACATGGCTGCTGTAGCTGTTAGCTGTGGTATTGCAGCTAGCTGTCACCTCAGGAGTGACAGGCACATGCAGCCTCCTCTTCGGATGAAGCTGTTTGGCCTTCATGGTAACCATATCAAATTCTTCTTCTGTACAGGAACTAAAAGGGCAAGGTACTACTATAAATGAAGCTTTACCACGACACAATAATCTTCATACACACACACACACATGATCGACCTTTGAGAGACATTTTCATGTGCCTCCCAAGACAACCTCACACACAACTGTATAATGTAAAGAGTCTGTATACATAGAAAATCTTAAGGTTTTCAAGGAATGGCATTCAAGATGGGGGATGAAAGCAAATGTGGAGAAACCTGCCATTATCAGGGTATGTAGGGATGGTAGTGGTTGTTTGTATGCTGTAATATAAACGGAAAGTAGCGTTACTCCTGAACAGTAGTAAGAACTGACACAAGAAACCGCCTACAAGGAAAGGAGGCTGTACAGTATACAGAGCTAACCTTACTTCCATGCGTGCATGCGCTGTTGTGAAGAAAGCGCCAACGCCCCCTCCCCTCCTTCTTTGCGTGGACCGGCCCTCCTCCTTGTTGCATGGACCGGCTGTCCTCCCTCTTTGCATAGACCAGTCCTCCTCCTTGTTCCTACGGTTTTCCGCTAGGTGGTTTTGCCGTACCTTTTCATTTTAGGAAGAGATCGTGTCTGCAATGGTACCATGAGTTTTCAATCAGTGGAGAGGTAGTTCCTATGGTTATGAAGTACAAGCATATATTTGGGTTGTATTGTAGATGAATTTCAGGACCTGAATGCAATGGTGGATGATAGGGTCAAGGTAATGTGAGAGGAATGAAGTGGAAGATTGGGATCACTGGCTGTTAAGGTGACCGAGGTGGGGTCTAGAAAGGTGAAACCTGCTGACTAATGTTGGAGAAAGGATCTCTAATTTTGCATCATTCTGTAAATGACAATATCTAATCTGCTGCAATTACAGACTTGGCTTGTGAGGACAAGGAGATTGGCCAGCTGATCCATTCAATGTGGACTACGAGATTTGGATGATTAAACTTAATTGACAGTATTTCTGGCTTGATATAATTATGGTGTTTCTATACAGTCATGACAGTGCCTCATTGGGCTTGTGCTCTAGTGCTCTTGTTTTGCATGTGCACACTCTACACAGTCATATAATTATATATATAGCGTCTGACTCCACCCATGCAGCCTGCCCATGTAGCTGCAGGGAACAGCTGATGATTGGGGTATAGGATTGACATCACCATGGCAAAAACTAACCTGACTCATCAGAGTTGTCCAATTTGGATGCATGATACTTTCCTCTAACCAGCAAGCGCTTGTTTGTAATACTTGGAGTGTAGTCTTTGATGCTTTCACAGTCACTGAACTCCTCATCCGGACAGGTGGCACACATGCACGCACGCACGCACGCACACACACGTACACACACACACACACACACACACACACACACACACACACACACACACGCACACGCACACACACACACACACACACACACACACACACACACACACACACACACACACACTTATTCTAGTCTCCTTGCCCAAGTGAGTTCAGCCAGCATGTTCTGAGCTTCAGCACTGTCATCTGCATATGGCAGACATGGAGAACAGAGAGAAGATATCATGGCTGCAAACTATACGCATGCATGTGAGAGGCCTATACAGAGAACTGCAGACAGCAATTAATATTTTGCTGTTTCGCGCTTTCTGGAGCTCATAAGTGCATTCGGTAATTAACACTGTAGTGGTAATGCTAGCCATGACAATGACACAACAAGTTAATCTTGGTGTGAGGCTAGCAGGACTACAACATGCAGACGGAGACATAGCTGCAGCGTCTGATAGATGCACGGAGCTAGGAGTGGATCATCCTCAACTGGTTCTTGCTACTACAACATGGCAGCAGAAATTGGAGCGACACTGTTTGGTCGAAATACGTACATGCACACGAGCAACTACAACCACTCAGTGCCAAACACATGGATGCCATTACAGATACACACTATCAAATGCTCCCATGCACAGACAGACATAGTCGTGATGTTTCATGCAGCATAGAAATAGCATAGCAAAATTAATAATGCATCATGGAATAATACAATGTCATGATATGATCATGTATATTACTGAGCACACTGCTCATAGACACATGCTGTCACACAGGTACTATATGCTAGCATAATTATATAGCTGTAAAAATTGAGGGCAGTCTATGACAAAATACTATGAAAAAGTGTATTGCGGAAGCTTGTAGCTAGTTATGTTTGAGTTCAACATGTGCCATATCGATTCTTCATGGCTTGGTTAGTACTACATGCAGCATCTTCACTGTCTGGTGACGCTTTGCCTGCCTTTGCAAATCATCCTCGTACTTGTCCTTACAGCTCTGCAAAGCCTGTTCAGTGATGGCATCGTGGTCCAACTCTCCATGCAACAGACCAAAAAAGAACTCGATGAGATTATCGACACTACCCGTTAGAAAACCAGGCACATCCTTGTCTTCCATACTTGTAATGGTGAAACCATGGGACGATGCTAGCTCTTGGTATTGGTCACATGTCAGGAATGCCATTCGTTTGCTAAACACCTTGCCAATGAAGTCAGGACCGAACAGTTCATTCATGCAGTCATTTGCAGCTGGTGGGAATACATTTAGCGGAGTGCCATTTGCCGTTGTGAATGCAAACCTTCCTCCTGACTTCAGAGTCTCAAACACACGTCTAAAGAGTGCCTCCTTGTTGGTAACCCATTGCACAAGTTGACCAGCAAATATAAGGTCATATGGGCCCTCTGGATACGTTGCATCATTGCCGCTCACATACTCAATATTGTCTCTAGCGTACTTCTCTTTTGCAAGCTTCAATCTCTCTCCATCAGGGTCAACTGCGATGACTTTTCCTTCTGGTCCCACACATTCAGACAAGACAGCAGCAAGAGAGCCTGTTCCACAGCCCAAATCAAGAACTCTGCATCTTGGGCCTAGAGACAGTTGCTGGATAAACTGATAGCCACTGTTCCTTTGAAAGCTGGATGTTTCGCTGTAGCACTTTGCAGATTGGGTCTTGGACATTCCTGTCTTTCTTTTCAGGCAACTTCCTTATAACACAAGAAATTCTGACAGTATAGTAAGAGTGACTCAATCTCCTGTGTGTACTTACTCGTGTGTGTTCTCCTATATATCTGTTTATAGGGAAAAGGAAGTGAGAAAATTTGTTACATCTCCCGCTGACATTATCCCAAGAAAATGGAACACCAAGTTCAATATAATATGAGTTCTGTTTAATTAACCATTCCAAGAAGGAGGCTCATACCAGCAGGATCCATGCTGGATTTCCCTTTTACCCCCCATTATATTTGACTTAATGTTGTACATGCATCAAATGCCCACCTGTGAATGCATGCATGCCTTGAAACCTATCTTTCTTATGAATTGTGCAAGAAATACCTGTAAGTGACCTGTCGTATTCTAGTCTTGTCTGTTACAATGTCTGTAGTTACTTAAACTGTGCTGCAAACCCATGCGTACATCCCTAAGTGATTAATTTTAATATAGATCCCGTTGCCATGGTAACGTGCGTCTAAACGATGTTTCTAAACGTCGTAGACACCCCGGGTGTTGTTTCGCGCCGTGGTCTATTTCGTCTAGCCGTGTTCTAATTCGGCGCGCGGCATTCGCGCCTATGCTCTAAATGCCGATTTAGAGCATGGGCGTGGCACGCGCGTCGTTCGCGCCTATGCTCTAAATGCCGGTTTAGAGCATGGGCGTGGCTTAGGCCCGTGATCTATAGCAGAGAACTGCAGCTGGGACAACAATAGTAGCTAACTCCACAACATACGATGCAAAGGTCACTCGGCTTACTTGTTTCGTCGACAAACAGGGTAAAGCAACAATCCGGCAGCGGCCTACGAACCAGAGCCGAGTAAGGAGCGAACTGGCTACGAGCTGGGAACAGGCTTAGGACACCGTTCTGGGAAAGGCTGTGGCTGACGGGGCTGACAGTGAGTAAGCTTACGTTTAGCTTACGCGCCGCATCCATTGCCGAGCTTTAGGAACGTCTGCTGCGAGATGACAAACCCAATAACCAAACGACGTTTTCTCGGCCATTGTCAGAAATTGCTAACTACTTCTGGAAGACGCGTGATGACGCAATTACGAGTTGGTAAACTGATTCGCTGCCGCTCCTTGCCCAATCGTTGGGATCTATAACACTTAAATGCTGACCAATCGGTGTCTCTGAAGATTTAGATTTAGACCACTCAGCACTTGGGCGCTTCGCGCCCTCGTGCCTCGTGCTCTAAATCTCAGAGACACCTCTTGGTCAGCATTTAACTATTACATAGATCCCATTGCCATGGTAACGTGCCTGTAAACGATGTTTCTAAACGTTGTAGACACCCCAGCTATTGTTTCGCGCCATGGTCTATTTCGTCCTGCAGTGTTCTAATTCGACGCGCGGCGTTCGCACTTATGCTCTAAATACCGATTTAGAGCATAGGTGTGGCTTAGCCCCGTGGTCTGTAGCAGAGAAACTGCAGCTGTGATAAGCAACAGTACCTAACACCACAACATACAATGCACAGGTCGCCCGGCTCACTTGTTTCGTCGAGAAACAAGGAAAAGCCACAATCCGGCTACGAACCAGAGCCGAGAAAGGAACTGGTTAGCTACGAGCTGGGAACAGGCTTTGGTTAAAGACACTGCTCTGGGAAACGCTGTGGCTGACGTGACTGACAGCATAGATAGGAAAAACCACAGCTGACAGTGACTCACGCTTAGCTGACGCGCCGCATCCACTGCCTACCAGTAGGAAGCGTCCGCTGCGAGATGAATAACCCAACTTGAGGCCTGAATCACACGACGTTTACTCTGCCACTGTCAGGAGTAGCTAACTACATCCAGGATACGCGTGATGACGCAGGGACCAGTAGGTAAACTGATTCGCTGCCGGCTCCTCACCCAATCATTTGGGATCTATAACACTTAAAGGCTGACCAATCGGTGTCTCTGAAGATTTAGACCACTCAGCACTCGGGCGCTTCCCGCCCTCGTGCCTCGTGCTCTAGATCTCAGAGACACTTCTTGGTCAATAGCTATTTAACTATTATATAAGTTCCAATAACAGCATTTCAAGACATTACTATCTTATATTCACCAATTATACTCTTTCATTTAATTACAGTTAGTGTTCATGCACAAACCTTACTCTACTGGAGAGCATTGACAACACCAATTCCCATCTTTCAGTGAATAAAGTATGCTACATGCTGCTGACTCTGATAAATATACTGTACATGTATGAAAACCCTATAGTATGGCATGGTCGCATCCCATAGTCAGAACAATTTTAACATCCGTAACATGTGCTTGAAATAACCGCTGAGTAACAATAGCTACCTTCCAACCATTCCAAAGTATGTATGTGGGCTGTATCTGCTGTATGCCTATATGTATCATGCCATGACATAGTGTAACCAGTGCCTCGAGGCTTTGTGTATGCCCCCATTTTAATGTAGCAAGTGCACCTTCCTTGAATGGTACCACTATTCATGTGGTATGGACAATACGGTTTGCTTACATTACACACTGTATCACGAGGCACTCCCTGTATTCAGCTACTGCACTTGCACAGGAAGATGACCTCCTCTCCACACTCATCTATTAGCCACTCCTCACATGACTAATGGTTCAGTGCACCTTACGACTGAAACTGTTTTCAGAGGAGAATACCACTAGTACTACTGGTCATACAATACACTATGATGATTATCAGCCCAGTAGAGTGGACAGTGCACATCAAACTGCACTATATTGCTAAGTTTGTGTGCTTTGTAATGATCTGTCTGGTTGACGGAAAGGTGGAAAGTAGAACTAACTTTGGAATTTTGTTTATTGCTTTGAAGTATACACCATTATACTACTAGTATTTCTCAGAAAACACTTGAAGTTCCCATTATTTCAACAAGCAGTGTATTATTTTTCTTACAGTAGATGGTGATGTTGCCTACAATATTAACCTTCACAAGGTGCTGACAACGTGTTCTGGTGTGGGGTACACAGTTCTGTACAATGAATCATGTAACGGGCAGTTCCTTGTACTTGCTTACAAGTCAATGTGCACCTACGACACCTACACATGCTGGTAACGCTATGTAAGTATGTATTAATGTATACTGGTGTATATAAGGTCAAGGTGCTGTATGTATCTTGTATACACATTATGTGTGTTTGTATGCTTGTATACATTACGTATGTACGTATGGTTACTCAGTGGATCATGTATCACATGCTACTGTGTATGTACTGTATGTTACAGGTGCGTACAGCAGTAGGAGTTGCAGCCATTGGTGGATTCCTGTATGCTGTGGGCGGAGAATGTGAGGGAAGTCGGTCTTACGAGCCCACGCAGTACTTGGAGACAGTCGAGTGCTATGACCCAAAGACCAACACTTGGAATGAGCAAGCGAAAATGAGCCAGCCTCGCTCCTTTGCAGCAGTGGCAGTGCTCAGCGGTGAGCTCCCAGGCTTAAGTCCATGTGTGTACGGATGTGCTGGCAATATGTACATATATAAAGCCGAAATTGTCTGTCTGTGTGTTCGCGATACGCGCATGCGCGTTACTTGCTACTATGGCATAGATGTGTGTACGTACGTACGTTGATCCATGCATACTGCGTGCACTCATTTAAGACTACAGTTATACATAGAGTAATCATCTACTTACACTCACACTGCATGTAACAAACTGAATAGGTCTCTCCACGCAGTGTGTTTCACTAAAGCCTCCTCCTCCTTCATCAGGTAAACTCTATGTGATGGGTGGGGAGAGCCACCCTGCTTGCCACACCAGTGCAGAGGTGTACAACCCCTCAACTAATCAATGGACCACCATTGCTGACATGAACACACCACGCTCAGGAGCTGGCGCCGCTGTGCTGGAGGGAAAGATCTACATTGCCGGTGGTCATGACCGACAGACGCACCACTCAAGTATGGAGTGCTACGATCCTGCCACCAACCAGTGGAAGCCGTGTGCCAACATGAATTACTCCTGCTCCGGGATCGCCCTGTCCAGCGTTGGGCACTACCTGTTCGCTTTCGGTGGACGCAATCGCTTCGCCCAGGCGTACTACAATAAGATTCAGCGGTATTCTCCAGCACAGAACCACTGGGAAGACATTGCCACTTTACAGCATCCTCGCGCTTGGCCTGCGGCCGCGGTGTACAGCGGTGAAGTGTACATCATTGGCGGCTATGACGGCAATCAGAGACTGCGTACAGTGGAGAAGTTCGACCCTCAAACGTTGAAATGTACGCCAATGCCCAGTATGTCCGACTACAGGGCAGGAGTTGGTGCAGCAACTCTATAGTTTGTTGTTAGCGGAGATCTTCCTCAGTGTTGCTAAACTATGTTTGGACATGATATTATGCTGTGCATGTGTGGTCTGTGTGTATCAGTGAATGCATTGTAGCATTGTATGGTCACATTTTAAGTTGTAGTGTGTACATTTGAGAGGCAGCCAGTTTTTAGTTATTGTATTATTATATATGTTTAGAATACCACAAGCCACTTTGTCTTGATATCATATAGATACGCGTATGATATTTTCAAGACTAATTATTATAACCAATTTGCTCGTGAAGCTAAGGTATGTAATTGCAAATTTATTTCTTCATGTTGAGATATGTGCACCTAGCTAGCGCCCTATATCAAGCAGTTAACAGATCCGTCTGGCGTATTTGCTGTTCTGTCAGTCTTGATTTATGGCAAAGAATTGTGCTGTTCATGGCAGCTTGCTCGGCCTTCTCTGCATCTTTGATTTGTGCTGGTGGAGTGAAGCAGTGTGCAAGGTAGGACTGATTTATTCTCATACCCTGACCGTAGCTTCATACTCCATTAGATGGCCAGGGCATGAGGCTAGGACTGGACTGGATCAATGTGCTTTAATTTGCCATCATGATCAATTGTGCAACTTTGATCACCATAAGCACACCTTATATTGTTACCATTGAAAGAGCACAACGCTCCAAATTGCTTTATGTAATTGCTATACGCAGTATGCATAGTGCATCCATGCTATCAAGAGTAGATAAGAGATATTTCTCTCTCTATATATATATCTCTTATATACTCTTGGTGCTATATATACCATGCATAAAAGCTCAAGGGATGCATGAGGAAGCCTCACAGGTGTCGCTATTATATATTGTGCATCATGCACAAAGGGAAGGGGAGAATAATTATGGTGAAGACAGTGAATGATTGACACACAGTGCATGACACATGGTTAAATGACACACAGTGCATGACACATGGTTGAATGACACACAGTGCATGACACATGGTTAAATGACACACAGTGCATGACACATGGTTAAATGACACACAGTGCATGACACATGGTTAAATGACACACAGTGCATGACACGTGGTTAAATGGCACACAGTGCATGACACATGGTTGAATAGGTTTATGAGGCGTTGATGAGCATTCACGTAGCTAAAAAGGAAAGTTCAAGTAAAACGTTTCGACCACGAGGGTCTTCATCAGTTACAAAACTGACACATGGTTGAATGACACAGTGCATATGACATGTGGTTAAATGACACACAGTATACATCGAATGGCGCATGTACAGTATTTATTATACATGACACATGGTATGGTGTATATACATACTGTATTTAATATGGCTAATGAGTTAGCTTACATGCATGCATGGAATGCATGTCATGCTTTCCATATCATACATACAGTATCAATTAGCTATAGGGTATGCTGGAGTGTTTTATTACATACCTTTCTCCACAAATGTAGACAGCCACATACACATGAGCATGTGCAGGGATTCCTTCTGTAGAATGATGACTTTCAAAGCACACTCATTGTCTTCCAAATTTGGGACAACCGCATGGAGAGACATGAAGCTTGCTCTGAGGTTGTTTTGCCTCTTTCTCTCAAGGTTTATGGCACGTTTTCCGGTCATCATCATCACTGTCAAGTCCCATTCCAGATAGACTTGGAATGGGATTGGGAACAGGGGACAAGAATTGACTACTGGGCAAGGAGGCCACTGGCGGCTTCTTGGTCTAGGTGCTGGAGGCATAAGAGAGGAGTTAGAGTTAACATGGCTGCTGTAGTTGTTAGCTGTGGCATTGCAGCTAGCTGTCACCTCCCCCTGTGAAGGCATGACAGGCACATGCAGCCTCCCCTTCAGATAAAGCTGTTTGGCCTCCATAGTAACCATATCAATTTCTTCTTCTGTACAGGAACTAAAAGGGCAAGGTATTACTATAAAGCTTTACCACAACACAATAACCTTCATACACACACACATGATCGACCTTTGAGAGACATTTTCATGTGCCTCCCAAGACAACCTCACACACAACTGTATAATGTAAAAAGTCTGTATACATAGAAAATCGTAAGGTTTTCAAGGAATGGCATTCAAGATGGGGGATGAAAGCAAATGTGGAGAAACCTGCCATTATCAGGGTATGTAGGGATGGTAGTGGTTGTTTGTATGCTGTAATATAAACGGAAAGTAGCGTTACTCCTGAACAGTAGTAAGAACTGACACAAGAAACCGCCTACAAGGAAAGGAGGCTGTACAGTATATATACAGAGCTAACCTTACTTCCACGCGTGCATGCGCTGTTGTGAAGAAAGCGCCAACACCCCCTCCCCTCCCTCTTTGCGTGGACCGGCCCTCCTCCTTGTTGCATGGACCGGCTGTCCTCCCTCTTTGCATAGACCAGTCCTCCTCCTTGTTCCTACGGTTTTTCTGCTAGGTGGTTTTGCCATACCTTTTCATTTTAGGAAGAGATCATGTCTGCAATGGTACCATGAGTTTTCCATCAGTGGAGAGGTAGTTCCTATGGTTATGAAGTACAAGTATATATTTGGGTTGTATTGTAGATGAATTTCAGGACCTGAATGCAATGGTGGATGATAGGGTCAAGGTGATGTGAGATGAATGAAGTGGAAGATTGCAATCACTGGCTGTTAAGGTGTCCGAGGTGGGATCTAGAAAGGTGACACCTGCTGACTAATGTTGGAGAAAGGATCTCTAATAATTATTTTGCATCATTCTGTAAATGACAATATCTAATCTGCTGCAATCACAGACTTGGCTTGTGAGGACAAGGAGATTGCCCAGCTGATCCATTCAATGTGGACTCCGAGATTTGGATGATTAAACTTAATTGACAGTATTTCTGGCTTGATATAATTATGGTGTTTCTATACAGTCATGACAGTGCCTCATTGGGCTTGTGCTCTAGTGCTCTTGTTTTGCATGTGCACACTCTAACATTGACATTGATAATGATTGTACACAGTCATATAATTATATAGCGTCTGACTCCACCCATGCAGCCTGTCCATGCAGCTGCAGGGAACAGCTGATGATTGGGGTATAGGATTGACATCACCATGGCAAAAACTAACCTGAATCATCAGAGTTGTCCAATTTGGATGCATGACACTTTCCTCTAACCAGCAAGCGCTTATCTGTAATACTCGGAGTGTAGTCTTTGATGCTTTCGCAGTCACTGAACTCTTCTTCCGGACAGTGGCACACACGCACACACACGCACACACGCACACACACGCACACACACGCACACACACACACACACACACACACACACACACACACACACACACACACACACACACACACACACACTTATTCTAGTCTCCTTGCCCAAGTGAGTTCAGCCAGCATGTTCTGAGCTTCAGCACTGTCATCTGCATATGGCAGACATGGAGAACAGAGAGAAGATAGCATGGCTGCAAACTATATGCATGCATGTGAGAGGCCTACAGAGAACTGCAGACAGCAATATTTTGCTGTTTCGCTCTTTCTGGAGCTCATAAGTACATTCGGTAATTAACACTGTAGTGGTAATGCTAGCTATGACAATGACACAACAAGTTAATCTTGATGTGATGCTAGCAGGACTACAACATGCAGACGGAGACATAGCTGCAACGTCTGATAGATGCACGGAGGAGTGGATCATCCCAACTGGTTCCTGCTACTACAACATGGCAGCAGAAATTGGAGAGACACACTGTTTGGTCGAAATACATACATGCACACGAGCAACTACAACCACACAGTGCCAAACACATGGATGCCACTACAGATACACACACAAATGCTCACATGCACAGACAGACATAGTCGTGATGTTTCATGCAGCATAGAAATAGCATAGCAGAATTAATAATGCATCATGGAATAATACAATGTCATGATATGATCATGTATATTACTGAGCACACTGCTCATAGACACATGCTGTCACACAGGTACTATATGCTAGCATAATTATATAGCTATAAAACTTGAGGGCAGTCTATGACAAAATACTATGAAAAAGTGTATTGTGGAAGTATGTAGCTAGTTATGTTTGAGTTCAACATGTGCAATATCGATTCTTCATGGCTTGGTTAGTACTACATGCAGCATTTTCACTGTCTGGTGACGCTTTGCCTGCCTTTGCAAGTCATCCTCGTACTTGTCCTTACAGCTCTGCAAAGCCTGTTCAGTGATGGCATTGCAGTCCAACTCTCCATGCAACAGACCAAAAAAGAACTCGATGAGATTATCGACACTACCCGTTAGAAAACCAGGCACATCCTTGTCTTCCATACTTGTAATGGTGAAACCATGGGACAATGCTAGCTCTTGGTATTGGTCACATGTCAGGAATGCCATTCTTTTGCAAAACACCTTGCCAATGAAGTCAGGACCGAACAGTTCATTCATGCAGTCATTTGCAGCTGGTGGGAATACATTTAGCGGAGTGCCATTTGCTGTTGTGAATGCAAACCTTCCTCCTGACTTCAGAGTCTCAAACACACGTCTAAAGAGTGCCTCCTTGTTGGTAACCCATTGCACAAGTTGACCAGCAAATATAAGGTCATATGGGCCCTCTGGATACGTTGCATCATTGCCGCTCACATACTCAATATTGTCTCTAGCGTACTTCTCTTTCGCAAGTTTCAATCTCTCTCCATCGGGGTCAACTGCGATGACTTTTCCTTCTGGTCCCACACATTCAGACAAGACAGCAGCAAGAGAGCCTGTTCCACAGCCCAAGTCAAGAACTCTGCATCTTGGGCCCAGAGACAGTTGCTGGATGAACTGATAGCCACTGTTCCTTTGAAAGCTGGATGTTTCACTGTAGCACTTCGCAGACTGGGTCTTGGACATTCCTGTCTTTCTTTTCAGGCAACTTCCTTATAACACAAGAAATTCTGACAGTATAGTGAGAGTGACTCAATCTCCTGTGTGTACTTACTCGTGTGTGTTCTCCTATATATCTGTTTATAGGGAAAAGGAAGTGAGAAAATTTCCTGCTGACATCATTATTCCTAGAAAACAGAACACATGTGGTGGTGGCTACTGTAACTTGCACTGGTGTTTTTTTTCTATGACCAACTGACACAGATACTCTACTGGCACAGGTGGTGGTGGCTGTGATATTGTAACTTGCACTGTGTGGTGATGGTGGTGGCAGTAGTGTTTTTTCTATATATATATATATATATATATATATATATATATATACATGAACATGAAGCCATACGAATACCTAAATCTGAAAACAATATAGGGGTGCCTTCGGCACCCCAAAAAAGACCACCAGCACAGTTATAGCTGGTCAGAACCTGCACCGCTGCCACTGGAGTGTACATTGCAGCAAGCCAATGTAACTTGCCTAAGAGCATACCATTGAATTTCTGCCCACACTCTATCCCGAGTACATGCAGTCATGCAGGCATCCCGAACACACAGTATCTCCACAATGCCATATATATCACTATAGCTACACCTGGCTGGCTACTGCAGAAATTAAAATAGTAAAAGTAAAATAATGTCATTCACAATTGCTTCATGAGCTTCAGCAAAACAGCGAGCTGCCCATATAGCTAGCTTCCAATTTTGAGTATTTTTCTGCAGTGACCCTAATTGACATTGTCATGGCCAATTAGATTCCATTCATGAGCACAACTACAATGCTACAATAAGTTCCTGAGCAACACATAACTAGGTAGGTAGCTAAAGGTAGTTAAATTAGACGTCTCAGCCGCGAGAGTCTTCATCAGTTACTAACATACGTATCTTGTGCATTTCTAATACATATAAACACGACTAAGTGCACAGCCTAGCACTCTGGTTGCACAACTGTTACAGTTAATTACATAATAATTTTAAACTCACTGCCATAACTTCTAACACCAGCTAGTGCCGCCTTCTATAATATGTTTAATTACAATTAGTGGTCTGTGTTGTAGTGATTTATCTATCTGAGTTCATATGGTATACCCTGTGATGTCACATACACAGCTGTACCATACAAGTCTTATGGTGGTTCTGTCAGACAGCTTGCGGCTGCACCTGTTTCCTATAGTACTGTATCTCCATATAAGGAAATGTCAGCAATGTTGTCCAGAGAATGAACTAAGGAGATTTGGAATGGTAATGTGCCTGATCCAATGAACCCATGCAATCAGTCAATCAATCACTACAGCTTATCTCCTATGCAGGAGGTCGCCGCTATCTTTAAAGAATTTAAAATTAATGCCATATATGTTTTTTTTTTTTTGAAAACCTGACCTTTTGTCGATCTTTTCGTACTTTTCCTTTATTTCTATTCCTGAGATATAAACTGAGTAAAAGAAAAATAGAATAAAAGAAAAATATGCAGTCAGATGAGGGGGGTGCCCCCTCAAAAATAAGTCTAGTCAATCAAAGAAATTAAAATGCGAGGTGGAGCCCCCCATAGTTCCCATCACTGAGGCGTGTTATGTTAATTAGTTCAGTGTAACATCTGTACATAGTCTAGTCAATATGTAGTACTATTCGAATCTGCAGCTAGAAACTGTCAATCCATTTCTTTCTAGGTCCTCCTCTTGGCCTTTTCCCTGCAATTGCCTCAGTGTACACCTTCTTCACTAATCTGCTGTCTTCCATCTGCTCCAACTTTTCCTTTCATGCTCTTTGTTTCTCTTTACTTTCTCCATTACCTCCTCTTGTCCAACTGCCTCTCTCACATCTGCATTTCTTACTTGGTCATACCTCGTCACTCCTTCGACTCTTCTCAGGTAAGCCATCTCCGTTGCCCCTAGTCTACTCTCATGTCTCTTCATCACTGTCCATGTCTCACTGCCATACAGCATGGTTGGTAGCACTATCTCATTGTACACCCTCATCTTCGTGGCTTTCTTCAACCCCTTCCTTTCCAACGTACACCTCCTTCCGCATTGCTCCTATCACTCTGGCCGCTGCTCCCACTCTCTGTTCAATATCCTCTTCACATGTCTCATCTGCACTCAGGACCCATGCATGCAACTAATTTGCAAGCTTCATGGCATAAACTTTCAAAAACGAATAAAGTGTTGACATGGTTTGATTAATTATAAATTATATGGGTATTATGACATTAGATATAAGTTATATATAGTGACTAACTAATGCTTGTAGTTGTTTTGTCAATCATGCATTGGGTGTATTTGAGCATGGCAAAGGTGTACATATCAATGTATTTCCCATGGATAGCTCAGATTGACACTAGCAGCAAGAGAAGCTATATGAGTCTCCAGATGACTGTGTATACTGTGTACTGTGTTTTGGCATGTAAGCACATGCTTGTTTTGTCCATGTTCCCAACTCTATTCTTTTTCCTCCTTCTGTTGAACTATCCCTTGTAGCTATTCTTGTGTTCTAGTGCTGCATTGGACCTTTTGTGTCCTAGCACCATTTTGCGCGATGCACTCTAATAATAATGATTGATTGATTGATTGATATACATTGCCACCTTCAGAAGCTGACTACTCCAATAGTAGGATTCGATCAGTACGTTGCAATATATATTAAAAGTCTGCGTAGTGATGATCCCATATTATATCTTGAGATCATATATATCCTGTGAGGTCATGTACACAGCTGTAACATATATACAAAGGCAACCTAGTCTTAAACTCACTGCTGCAACTTCTAACACAAGCTAGTGCCGCCCTCTATAATATGTTTTAGTTACAATATTAGAGGTCTGTGTTGTAGCGTTGATTTATCCTGAAGTCATATGGTATACCCTGTGATGTCATGCACACAGCTGTACCATACAAGTCTTGTGGTGGTTCTGTTAGACGGCTTGCTGCTGTTCCTGTTTCCTACAGTATTGTATCTCCATATAAGGATATGTCAGCAACGTTTTTCAGAGAATATAAGGTAAGGAGATATAGGAATGGTAATGTGCCTGATCCAATAATGAACCCATGAATGTGGCTAATTTGCAAGCTGTATGGCGGAAACTTTCATAAACAAAGTGTTGGCATGGTTTGGTTGATTGTAGATTAAATGGATACTATGTGAATATCAGTCAGTGACTTGCAAGTGATTGCAGTTGTTTTATCAATCGTGCATTGGATAAAGGTGTACATATCAATGTATTTCTCATGGATGGATCAGATTGACAGTAGCAGCAAGAGATGCATAATTATATGATTGCGTTTTTCCGACACTGATTTGTTGCAGGGCTCATTTTCAGCTCAACTACATTGTGAGTAGAGTATTGGCGAGCATATTTTATGTCATTGATACGAACTATGGAAAGTTTTAAGCTAAGCATTGTCGTCATATCAGAATCACAACATACCACTTGTCGTTGCTGCGATGCATCATCTATTGCCGCATCATAATTGTAAGATGGATTTCAAGACTGCCTGGGTCAATTCATTGAAGTACATGCTGACATTAATACAATCAATGTGTATTTGGAATTTGTCCTAATGATCTCTGTACACGTACTGGCAATGTGACAATATTTAATCATTATTAGATAACTACTAAACTAAACCCTAACTAACCTTAACCCTAATGCGTGATGAAAGGTTGTATAAAATTGGCGTTATTAGATTGTCAACCGTGATAATCATAACTTTAAGGATTCCAATGCATGTATACAGCTCTATACTAGGGCATACATTAAAATGCAACCAGCCTCGCTTGAATGTATATAGCTAGCTATTTCAGTAAAGTACAGTGCATGAGCATAACTTGACCAGGGCAAGTACATTTTGGGCAATAGAACTGTAATCTGCTTTCACTGGCTGTCAGAAAGAAGGGATAGCAAGCCAGACGAAGCACTGGATGGCACCTGGGCAATCGACACCTACATATTTGGAGCTGCGCAGAGAAGCCCGTCCGTGCTGTGCTAACACAGTGCTCGTTATCGCTTCACCCGAGTGAACAGTGGGAAGAGTTCCCGGCCACGCGGGGCAAATGACGTCAGTCAATATGGCGGAATCGCCAACACGCGTGTTGCCCTCGCTGGAGCAATGAGCGCCGTTAACAACAATCTGAACTCAGCGTGCAGCGATGAAGTGGAGTGTTGAGCAGTTTCGTGGCCGATGGTGGCCAAGTAGAGCATTTTGTTGTTGTGAGCGTCTGCGGAGAACAACAGGGTATTGCGCAATCTAGGTGTCTCGGGTTGACTGGGACGGATATACATATAATACAGTGCAAGTTACAATATACACCACAAATCTAAAGTAAATAATATGATATAATATAATATAATTCCCGGGGGGGTTGGCACCCCTCATGAACATGTGATAGGTGTGCCTTTGAAGTATGGGAGATTTTAAGACTTTTAAATGAGGAAGAATTTTTAATTAGGTCTTCGTTCTTCTACAAGCAGCCCGCAAAATACTAATATAAATGTGCATAGCATAACACTTAATGCATGGTGAATTTATATTGATGTATAGTGGTCTCTTGTATATTAATGCAACTGGGCTCGTTGAGACATGAAACTTGATGGACATATTCAAGTGGTCCACCCTTCTATGTTATTAGAGGGATTTCTTAATTAGTCTCAAAATGGCCAGCATATGTGAAGTGTATGATGTATTCAACCAGCCAGGCCCGCTCAATCTTGACACTTGGTGGACCTAACCAGATAATCCAACTGTTCATGTCATTAGCAGGATTTCTTAATTAGTTGCAAAATGGCCGAGAATAATGAGGTTCATTGCATATCTTACTGACCCAGCCCTGCTAAGTCGTGATACTAAGTGGATGTAGTTAGATGACCAATTTGCTCATGTCATTAGCAGCGTGCATTCCAATGGCAGCGGTGCAGGTTCTGACCGGCTGTAACTTGCATGTGCTGGCCCGGAGCCACTGTAACTTGCACTGGTGGTCTTTTCAATGACCAACTAGCGCAGATACTCTACTGGCACATGTGGTGGTGGCTACTATATATATATATATACCACCACAATGGAAATTGCAATGAGCACACCAGTATATTATGTGCTAGTGCTGAATAAAAGCAGACTACCACATCAGGCACTGCTACCACATACTACTACCACCACCACACAGTGCAAGTTACAATATTACGGCCACCACATGCATTCCTAGATGAAAATGACCGCCACCACCACCACCACACGGTGTAAGTTACAATGCATGCATTCAGTATATGCACCATTAATTGCTCTATTAATCTATTAATTGAATTGGGGTGCATGGGAAGAAATTCAATGACATGCCCTTAGGCAAGTTACAATTGCTTGCTGCAGCGTGCACTCCAATGGCGGCGGTGCAGGTTCTGACCGGCTGTAACTTGCGCTGGTGGTCTTTTTCTTCAGCCATTGAGCGCATTTACTTTCTGGCGCATGTGGTGGTGCGAATGGTGCTGGTGCCACTGTAACTTGCACTGGTGGTCTTTTTCTATGACCAACTAGCGCAGATACTCTACTGACACATGTGGTGGTGGCTACTGTAACTTGCACTGGTGGTGTTTTTTTTTCTATGACCAACTAGCACAGATACTCTACTGGCACAGGTGGTGGTGGCTGCGATATTGTAACTTGCACTGTGTGGTGGTGGTGGTGGTGTTTTTTCTAGAGCAATGGCGGATATACTGAATGCATGCATTGTACTGGCACCATGTGGTGGTGGTGGTGGTGGTCATTTTCATCTAGGAATGCATGTGGTGGCCGTAATATTGTAACTTGCACTGTGTAGTGGTGGTGGTAGTATGTGGTAGCAGCGCCTGATGTGGTGGTCTGTTTTCTTGCAGCTCTAGCACATAATATTATACTGGTGTGCTCATTGCAACTTCCACGGTGGTGGTGGTGATGGCGGTTGTATTTATATATGTGGTGGTGTAGTAGCTGGATATTATGGCTGGATAGTTGTGAGCAAGTGTACATGTTGGTGCTGCTCCGCTCCAGCATAGCGCCAAATGCCTACAAATTGGTGTCAAAATGTGATTGTTCAAAACATCGCCTCCATTTTGTGACTAATTAAGCAATACTGCTAATGACATGAGGAAATTGGTCATCTAACTACATCCACTTAGTATCATGACTTAGCAGGGCTGGGTTGGTAAGATATGCAATGAACCTCATTTTCCTCGGCCATTTTGCAACTAATTAAGAAATCCTGCTAACGACATGAACAGTTGGATTATCTGGCTAGGTCCATCAAGTGTCATGACTGAGCGGGCCTGGCTGGTTGAATACATCATACACCTCACATATGTCGGCCATTTTGAGACTAATTAAGAAATCCCACTAATAACATAGGAAGGTGGACCACTTGGATGTGTCCACCAAGTTTCACGTCTCAACGAGCCCAGTTGCATTAATATACAAGATACCACTATGCATCAATATAAATGCACCATACATTAAGTGTTATGCTATGCACATTTATATTAGAATTTTGCGGGCTGCTTGTAGAAGAACGAAGGCCTAATTAAAAATTCTGCCTCATTTAAAAGTCTTAAAATCTCCCATACTTCAAAGGTACACCTATCACATGTTCATGAGGGGTGCCTAACCCCCCGGGAATTATATTATATTATATTATATTATATTATATTATTTACTTTAGATTAGTGGTGTATATTGTAACTTGCACTGTATCCACCACCACCACCACCACACAGTGCAAGTTACAATATCGCAGCCACCACCACCTGTGCCAGTAGAGTATCTGTGCTAGTTGGTCATAGAAAAAGACCACCACCAGTGCAAGTTACAGTAGCCACCACCACATGTGTCAGTAGAGTGTCTGCGCTAGCTTGTCATGGAAAAAGACCACCAGTGCAAGTTACAGTAGCCACCACCACATGTGCCAGTAGAATATCTGCGCTAGTTGGTAATTGAAAAAGACCACCAGTGCAAGTTACAGTGGCTCCGGGCCAGCACATGCAAGTTACAGCTGGTCAGAACCTGCACCGCTGCCATTGTAATGCACGCTGCAGCAAGCAATTGTAAGCTTGCCTAAGGGCATGCCATTGAATTGAGGGTGCATGGGAAGAAATTCAATGGCATGCCCTTAGGCAAGTTACAATTGCTTGCTGCAGCGTGCATTACAATGGCAGCGGTGCAGGTTCTGACCAGCTGTAACTTGCATGTGCTGGCCCGGAGCCACTGTAACTTGCACTGGTGGTCTTTTTCAATTACCAACTAGCGCAGATATTCTACTGGCACATGTGGTGGTGGCTACTGTAACTTGCACTGGTGGTCTTTTTCCATGACCAGCTAGCGCAGATACTCTACTGACACATGTGGTGGTGTATATTGTAACTTGCACTGTATCCACCACCACCACCACCACACAGTGCAAGTTACAATATCGCAGCCACCACCACCTGTGCCAGTAGAGTATCTGTGCTAGTTGGTCATAGAAAAAGACCACCACCAGTGCAAGTTACAGTAGCCACCACCACATGTGTCAGTAGAGTGTCTGCGCTAGCTTGTCATGGAAAAAGACCACCAGTGCAAGTTACAGTAGCCACCACCACATGTGCCAGTAGAATATCTGCGCTAGTTGGTAATTGAAAAAGACCACCAGTGCAAGTTACAGTGGCTCCGGGCCAGCACATGCAAGTTACAGCTGGTCAGAACCTGCACCGCTGCCATTGTAATGCACGCTGCAGCAAGCAATTGTAAGCTTGCCTAAGGGCATGCCATTGAATTGAGGGTGCATGGGAAGAAATTCAATGGCATGCCCTTAGGCAAGTTACAATTGCTTGCTGCAGCGTGCATTACAATGGCAGCGGTGCAGGTTCTGACCAGCTGTAACTTGCATGTGCTGGCCCGGAGCCACTGTAACTTGCACTGGTGGTGGTCTTTTTCTATGACCAACTAGCACAGATACTCTACTGGCACAGGTGGTGGTGGCTGCGATATTGTAACTTGCACTGTGTGGTGGTGGTGGTGGTGGTGTTTTTTCTAGAGCAATGGCGCATATACTGAATGCATGCATTGTACTGGCACCATGTGGTGGTGGTGGTGGTGATCATTTTCATCTAGGAATGCATGTGGTGGCCGTAATATTGTAACTTGCACTGTGTGGTGGTGGTGGTAGTAGTATGTGGTAGCAGCACCTGATATGGTGGTCTGTTTCCTTGCAGCTCTGGCACATAATATTATATTGGTGTGCTCATTGCAACTTCCGCTGTGGTGGTGATGATGGCGGTTGTATTTATCTATGTGGTGGTGAGTAGCTGGATATTGTGGCTGGATAGTTGTGAGCAAGTCTACATGTTGGTGCTGCTCTGCTCCAGCATAGCGGCAAATGCCTACAAATTGATGTCAAAATGTGATTGTTCAAAACATCGCCTCCATTTTGTGACTAATTAAGCAATACTGCTAATGACATGAGGAAATTGGTCATCTAACTTCATCCACTTAGTATCATGACTTAGCAGGGCTGGGTCGTTAAGATATGCAATGAACCTCATTTTTCTCGGCCATTTTGCAGCTAATTATGAAATCCTGCTAATGACATGAATAGTTGCATTATCTGCCTAGGTCCATCAAGTGTCATGACTGAGCGGGCTGGGCTGGTTGAATACATCATACACCTAACATATGTCGGCCATTTTGAGACTAATTAAGAAATCCCGCTAATAACATAGGAAGGTGGACCACTTGGATGTGTCCACCAAGTTTCACATCTCAACAAGCCCAGTTGCATTCATATACAAGATACCACTATACATCAATATAAATGCACAATACATTAAGTGTTATGCTATGCACATTTATATTAGGATTTTGCGGGCTGCTTGCAGAAGAACGAAGACCTAATTAAAAATTCTGCCTCATTTAAAAGTCTTAAAATCTCCCATACTTCAAAGGCACACCTATCACATGTTCGTGAGGGGTGCCTAACCCCCCGGGAATTATATTATATTATATTATATTATATTATATTATATTATATTATATTATATTATATTTGACCACCACCACCACCACATGGTGCCAGTACAATGGATGCATTCAGTATATGTGCCATTGCTCTAGAAAAAACACCGCCACCACCACCACACAGTGCAAGTTACAATATCGCAGCCACCACCACCTGTGCCAGTAAAGTATCTGTGCTAGTTGGTCATAGAGAAAAAGACCACCAGTGCAAGTTACAGTAGCCACCACCACATGTGCCAGTAGAGTATCTGCACTAGTTGGTCATAGAAAAAGACCACCAGTGCAAGTTACAGTGGCACCAGCACCATTCGCACCACCACATGTGCCAGAAAGTGAATGCGCTCAATGGCTGAAGAAAAAGACCACCAGCGCAAGTTACAGCTGGTCAGAACCTGCACCGCCGCCATTGGAGTGCACGCTGCAGCAAGCAAATGTAAGCTTGCCTAAGGGCATGCCATTGAATTGGGGTGCATGGGAAGAAATTCAATGGCATGCCCTTAGGCAAGTTACAATTGCTTGCTGCAGCGTGCACTCCAATGGCGGCGGTGCAGGTTCTGACCAGCTGTAACTTGCGCTGGTGGTCTTTTTCTTCAGCCATTGAGCGCATTCACTTTCTGGCACATGTGGTGGTGCGAATGGTGCTGGTGCCACTGTAACTTGCACTGGTGGTCTTTTTCTATGACCAACTAGTGCAGATACTCTACTGGCACATGTGGTGGTGGCTACTGTAACTTGCACTGGTGGTCTTTTTCTCTATGACCAACTAGCACAGATACTTTACTGGCACAGGTGGTGGTGGCTGCGATATTGTAACTTGCACTGTGTGGTGGTGGTGGCGGTGTTTTTTCTAGAGCAATGGCACATATACTGAATGCATCCATTGTACTGGCACCATGTGGTGGTGGTGGTGGTCATTTTCATTTAGGAATGCATGTGGTGGCCGTAATATTGTAACTTGCACTGTGTGGTGGTGGTAGTAGTAGTATATAGTAGCAGCGCCTGATGTGGTGGTCTGTTTTCTTGCAGCTCTAGCACATAATATTATACTGGTGTGCTCATTGCAACTTCCACTGTGGTGGTGGTGATGGCGGTTGTATTTATCTATGTGGTGGTGTAGTAGCTGGATATTGTGGCTGGATAGTTGTGAGCAAGTGTACATGTTGGTGCTGCTCTGCTCCAGCATAGCGGCAAATGCCTACAAATTGGTTTCAAAATGTGATTGTTCAAAACATCGCCTCCATTTTGTGACTAATTAAGCAATACTGCTAATGACATGAGGAAATTGGTCATCTAACTTCATCCACTTAGTATCATGACTTAGCAGGGCTGGGTTGGTAAGATATGCAATGAACCTCATTTTTCTCGGCCATTTTGCCACTAATTAAGAAATCCTGCTAATGACATGAACAGTTGCATTATCTGGCTAGGTCCATCAAGTGTCATGACTGAGCGGGCCGGGCTGGTTGAATACATCATACACATCACATATGTCGGCCATTTTGAGACTAATTAAGAAATCCCGCTAATAACATAGGAAGGTGGACCACTTGGATGTGTCCACCAAGTTTCACGTCTCAACGAGCCAAGTTGCATTCATATACAAGATACCACTATGCATCAATATAAATGCACCATACATTAAGTGTTATGCTATGCACATTTATATTAGGATTTGGCGGGCTGCTTGTAGAAGAACGAAGACCTAATTAAAAATTCTGCCTCATTTAAAAGTCTTAAAATCTCCCATACTTCAAAGGCACACCTATCACATGTTCGTGAGGGGTGCCTAACCCCCCGGGAATTATATTATATTATATTATATTATATTATATTATATTATATTATATTATATTATATTATATTATATTATATTATATTATATTATATTATATTATTTACTTTAGATTAGTGGTGTATATTGTAACTTGCACTGTATATGATATGATATATTATTATTTAAGTGCACCGTGTTGTATAATACAAACACTAGGGTGTCAGCCCCATGCAGCACTATAATATAATTAAATGTAACAGTGTCAAAAGAATCACAATGGGCATAGTTCTTTAAGGGCAGCTTGTCCTTTTCTGCCACATCCTCTGCAGCGCCTTCCGCACTCTTCCATCTTTGCATGCCTCCTCCAGTACCCATATCACCCTGTCATCATCCTTCATGCTCTCCCATCCCACCACTATCTCATTCATCAGCCTTGCCATTTCTCTCCTCTCTTCTGCCACAAATACACACCGGCACACAAAGTGCTTGACATCTTCCACTTCACCACTGTCACAGTTCTTACAAAGTCGTTCGCCCCTACTTAACCCACACCATCTGCCAGTTTCTACCCTTAATTCTGCTGTTCCCCCTCGTAGTTTCACCATCATCCTCCTTTGCATCTTACACTCTATCTCCACACACCGCGCCTTGCATTCAGCATCCATTAAACTCCCAATCACTTCCAGCTTTGGCCGTTCCCTAGCTGCTTCCCTCCATACTTCTCTCACTTCCCTCCATGCTATGTCCTTCAACACCTGCTTTACTTCTTTCAATGTCAACCCACTCACGGCCTCAGCATCTAACCCCTTCCATTTGAACCTCACCAAACTTTGTTGTAGCTCTTTCACCCACCGTACTTTACACCCTACTTCCAAGGCTTCAAGCATCACAACTTTCAATAACCTGCCATCAGTCATCCTCATTACCTGTACCCAGAACTCAATACTTCTCTTCATTGCCACCCATTTCATTGGTAGCATGTTCATCTCAAATTGCAGGGAGACCAAAGGGTGTAGTCTCCCCACCCCTAAAAAGATTCTTGCCGCCCGCATCTGCACATTTTCAACTGGCCCGAGTTGTGCTCCACAACCCCATACCTCTGCCCCATACAATAGCACAGACTCAACGAGAGATTCCATCAGCCTCACAAAGGTAGCTCCTCTCACTTCCCCCACAGTGGCCCTGCACCTTCTGAGCCAGTCACTTAGTGCTCTTGTATATACCACCACCACACAGTGCAAGTTACAATATCGCAGCCACCACCACCTGTGCCAGTAGATATCTGTGCTAGTTGGTCATAGAAAAAAGCACCACCAGTGCAAGTTACAGTAGCCACCACCACATGTGCCAGTAGAGTATCTGCGCCAGTTGGTCATAGAAAAAGACCACCAGTGCAAGTTACAGTGGCACCAGCACCATTCGCACCACCACATGTGCCAGAAAGTAAATGCGCTCAATGGCTGAAGAAAAAGACCACCAGCGCAAGTTACAGCTGGTCAGAACCTGCACCGCCGCCATTGGAGTTTATTCGGCCGGAAGTGCGAGGCCAAGGGACTTTGAAAACCGGCTTTTAAGCGACGTCTTAGCGAACTTTGGACGTTTTCTTCCGCCTCTGATCTTGGAACAGACTCTTACAGCACTTCTGGCCGACGGGCAAAGACACAGCTTCGAGACAGCGCCCAACAGGTCATCGACTTCGCCCCGCGCCTTCTTCGATAATGTCCGGGCCGCCTCGGAGGACTTCACTCCGCCGCCTGGAATACATGAAAGGAGCAACGTAGAAACTGGTGAGCGCAGTGATATGTACACGCTAACATTCTTCAACCGTTTCTAGCGTTGAAAAGCTTAACTCGCACGGTTGCCCTTCTAAATGCTCTTCAGAACCTGGCCCACGTGTACTGCGCTGTAACACACGTACGTAGCTTTTGCCTTCACAGACCACTAGCTACTCTGGCGACTGTGGGTTCTTTGGTACATTATGTTTCTGTCATTACTCACTGTAAATGCACGTGATGTAAGCAGTCATGTGTCTGCCTTTGCTGGAGATTTCTCTGCATGTGTGTGTGTGTGTGTGTGTGTGTGTGTGTGTGTGTGTGTGTGTGTGTGTGTGTGTGTGTGTGTGTGTTGTGTGTGTGTGTGTGTGTGTATGTGTGTGTGTGTGGTGTGTGTGTGTGTGCAGGTGTGTGTGCGGGTGTGTCTCATGTGTCTGGTGATTGTGGTGTGTGTGTGTGTGTGTGTGTGTGTGTGCTGAAGTTACTAAGGTATTATGACACGATGTCATGTTTATCTATTGTGAGTAACAGAGCAGCGACCGAAGGGAGCAAGTATTTCGAGTTGGGGCGGCAGCCCCACGAGTTTTTAACTCGAAATACTTGTTATCAACCATTCCAAGAAGGTGACTCATACCAGCAGTATACTGTACCAACTGCCTCAGTTACCCAAGTTGTAAAAGATCTTGTTAACTTATAATAGCAGCTTACTTAACATGGTTTATCAGATTTTGCCGCATGCATGCCCTTAATTCATTGTGCTTGAAATAACCCCCAAGTAGCAATAGCTACCTTCCAACCATTCCAGAGTAAGTGGGCTGTATCTGCTGTATGCATATGTCATACCTTTTCACTATCAGTTTCCTGTACACAAAATGCCCTCCATTCAGTCCTCACACCTAGCTGCCTCTTCATACCATGTACTATCAGACGTCACGCTCGTGACGTCTATTTAGGAATGTGCCCGGTTCAAAATGGCGTCTCCTATCTTAATGTATTAGCGTGCTTCGGCGAAACTAGCCAAATGGCGGTGGCAAAGAACAATTTAAGGCCATGGATAGGCATCTTTGGATGTATTGAAGTCGGCAGCGCACCCAAAGGCAACCTGGAGTTCACGTATAGGAGAAAAGCGTCATAGGCTCTTGTACCCCATTTTGTCTTTTCATAATCTTATTATGCTCTTTCCCAGAGAATTTTTGCGCGCTCGTTGCCGCCTTTCAGAAGCGAAGGATGGGTAGCAGGCTAGGCTTTCACTTACGAGGTCATACTTCAGCAGAAATGAAGACGAACTTTCGAAATTCGCAATCTCAGTAGAACCACTGGACAGGATACCTTTAAAAGCATAAGTATGGAGTTTGATTGTTTGCGTTTCTTGATAGTTTACTTTATGGCGCACTAGCATTCTATAACTGCCTAGCCTCGGAATGGCGGCCTGGGAACCACTGTTAGCGCATGCGCAAAGATTTCCCAGCAAATAACTAGTTCGTAAGAGCTTCAGCTCTAGTTATTTGCCTGCCTTGCCTTAGAAAAGACGTACGGCAAGGCTGTCGCGAAGAGCGTGGCTTCTGGAAGCTTCCTCGCTGTGGATATTCATTTGCACTCGTATTTGTAGCAGCTAGCAGGCTAGGGCAGAATGGCTCAGCTTACAATAGCAGAGAAATGCTATGTTGGAATATGACGAATAGGCAGACAGCCTCACATGTATGCAATAGTCGGCGCACATCCTTACCGTGAGTTGTATAAAGACGACGTTAGCGAGACTGCTTTCCTCCCGTCAGCCCTGTGCGCAGTGTTTGAAAATCACTGGCACCGCATATCGAGGCATCTCAGCAAACTCATCAGTAGTTTTCTACCCAGGCAGATCCAGGGGTGTTTCCAAGGTTTCCAAAAACTGGTCAGATCACCTCTGGCTAGTATTTGCATGTATCAGTCTTATAATGTCTATGCTTCCTTATAGCTTTACCTTTATGCGTTGGAAACCAGTCATAAACGTTTCTCGATCTGCCCTAGCTACCTATGCTCCGACTCAGCGTTTCCCTGCTGGCCATTTCATGGTTCACCTATACTCTTCTACACGTAGATTACGGAAACACATTACTACGTTTTCGGACGGCCTGGGAACGAGGCTAATAACTTCCATACAGAACGGCCATAAAGCACACTGCAGGACTACGCAATATAAGTACTCAAACTCCCTTTGATCCGCCCACGCAAGTCACAATAAAATTGTATAATTGCAACTGCATGTACTTTTCACGCAGACTTGGCCAGCAATGCCCATCAGGTGAAGTACAGCCTGTATGGCACCGACTACAACCTATAGCTATAGACAATGCAATGTGCAGCCCGGCAGCCCAATACTGCATAGCCTATACAACCTACCTTCACTTTCAGCAAATAGCAGATATGTTTGACCCCTCTCTGCATTGCCAGTAGCCTTGGTGTATATGATGTGCACCTCCTGTGTAGGGAGTCTGGGCAGGAACCTTTGGGCCGGGTTTTATAGGCCCTCCAAGATCATTTTTGATGAATGGCTTGAGCAAGTCAGAGCAATCTCAATGCTTGCACGACTATATTAATGCTATTATGAATTGTACATATTAAGCTTAATATAAATAATAATAAAAGCTTAGTATAGTTATCATGGAGCTTGTATGACATTGAGTGCATTCATGTGTAGCATCTGAAGTGATTGTAAGGGGCTATGCATGCACATCTCCATTAGGTAATTACATGAGCGGTGTCATTGTCTTTGATGTATTTTATTGGCAATAAACAATTCAAGCTGGCATTATAATTATATCAAATCTTTCAGACGTGTACACACTCTGTTGCATGGTAGACTAGGAGCATGAAATGGACATCTTTGTGCTTGAGACATTATGATTCTTGACAATATGTATACAAGACTTGAAGTGATAGGAGGTGCTAAATGAGACACTATGTATACTCTACTCTTCATTACAGTTCTGAAGCAGATCAATGCAGTGCATTCTGTGGTGGTAAGCCTTGGTCCAGTCAGGATTGCACATATTCATGGTATAATAATTATAGTTGGCCAATAACAGTGCAGCCCAGAACAATTATACTGCTCAATAGATCACAGAGGGCCTGTCCCAAGCCTTTAATTATAGACTAGTTCCCATGCAGGAACAAACTCTTACTCATGTACATGTGACAAGCTAAGGTAAGGTGCATCCAGTCCCACGTGATCAAGAGTGTACTCATGCATGAGCAGCCTTTACAGGCAAGATGGGAGTCTGTATTATGTTTGACTATATAATATAGTCTGGCCTGCATTATCTCCATGTCTAACCACATGCATGACATTGTACAACATGATTCACTTGACCAACATCGATAATTTTCCAGTTCCAATGGCAATCAATTTTGAACACATGCAACAAACTGAATTGCTAACAACATGCATAATCATGATGGTCATAGTCTTGCGTGGCAAGCCTCGATCCTCACATCCGCACTATACAATAGCAGAAGCATGGAAAAGGACTGGGAACAAGTGAGACTAATGGACAGTACAAGGTCATACAATCATGCAAGCTCCTGCAATAATCTGTGGCAGCCATGCATGTGCAAAATTCATTTGATTTATTAGTGACACAGCAATTTATTCAATACAATGTATTACAGCAGCAGCAGCAAAAGGATTATAATTTTATATGTAAGCAGCAACACACGGGCATACATTTTGATATAGGTTATGCGTATTATTCTATTATTATTATTATTATTATTATTATTATTATTCCTACCTTTAGGTATAGTTCATAATTATGACAGCCTGCAAGACTTCAGGGTGCATCCAAAAAACTCTTGAGGGTCACTGCCAGTTGTGGTGGCTGTGAACTTCCAACCCAAATGATCACCACAGTGAGCACAACGAATGATAGTCCAAGCATATCTATGACATGATATGAGAGGAAACAGTATCTAAAATATATAGCTGTGACTCCGTAATATAAACATATATACGCAATTATAATATTTAATATACCCCGTTGCCATGGCAACCGCGCGAAATATATCGCGTAAACAAGCCAGCCAGGATATAACAGGAGCCTATATATGCACAGGGGCGGTTAAATCCTGTTATATCCCAGCCCAAATATGGAAGGTGTGAAAGATAACAAGAAATTGTTTTTGATAACAACGAAGGTGTCAAATCACACCAAAGCACACACAGAAATGCAGCAACTTGCAGTCAACTTCAACTTTGCGTGGCTCTGGGAGAGTCCGCAAAGCATTGAAAAGGAGAATACCTCACTCCACCATGCTGCAACCAATGCACGCAAGCCAAAAATGTAAAGCGGTTCGTAGTCAAGCTAGATAAACCATGTACTCGAGCCGCACAGTGCACAAATGAGAAACAGCAAACTCGTACACTAATTCGTACGCAAAGGTACCTAAACTCACTGCAGCAGTGGGAACGCACTGTTTCACAGAAAACAGAAGTCGAACAGCGAGCGCAAAGAATCCTATGTACTCTATATAATGTATGTTAACTTGGGTTTGCATGTATATGTGCAATTATATGATTCCAGGCTTACCATAGCATATATTTATTCCTGTAATTTAATGCACTCTTACACATGCACACACAGTATAATTATATGAATAATACATGTGTATTATGTGTACAATGTAAATTATGTACATAGTGCATTCTCTCACCCATCAAACCAAGTGTGCTCTGTTGTAGGCTCTCCCACAAGTTTGTAGTCTTCATCAGTGCAGAATCGTAGCCTACTGACAGTCACAGTGGTGTGAGTGTAACCATAAGGGTTGACAAATGTCTCCGTATTCATACAATGTCCGGGCATACTGAAGGCATCGCTCACATGTGCCACTTTTTCATCACAGTCTCCACAGTGAATTGTTGCCCATTTCTATAGTGTTGTGTAAACAGAAGTACGTATATGCACTTTAGCATTTACACTAGTGGGATTCATACCCAACATAAGAGTTCTTGTAATTTATTTCAGGCTATTTCCATTATCCAAAAATTTGCTAAAATTCATTGGGACAGTTAACGCATTGCCCGAGTTATACAGGCCAGGGACACAATTGGCACAGGAAGTATAGAAACAAGTTACGGCTCTAATATACGCAATGTATCATGCAGCAGAGCTGTAGCCTTGGTCCCTATGTGTAAGAGCTCCATACCATGTCATAATTATACGTTGAGTGTAGTGCATGACCATGGCTAATATAATGCTATTAGCATATGAAACCAATCATTGACCAGTTCTCATGCCTTGTAGTGTAATTCGGCCACTGAAGGTCAAAGAGGTGATTAATAGCTGAATGAGCAGTTGTCTTGCTCAGCCATTTTTATGCTACAATTAAATTCATTTCCTAAGTGCTCGCCATTTCCATTATTATTTTAGCTACCTTGATGATTTACCATTTATTGACCAGGCATATTGCCTGCAAAGAGATGCATACACGTTTACTTTAACGCCCATTCATGCAGCTACGATTTCTTGTAGAGAGGCCGTCCCTCTCTTAAAACAAGAAACTAACTATCTATGATTAGCCAGACTAAGGGAAGCCTTCTATCCATGTGCAAACTCCTTCACTCTGTTTATGCGTCCGTAAATGTACACTCCCACATATGATTCAGAATACTACTGGTCAATAATCAGACTGAGTACCAGTGACGTCGATAATTGGTTTTGTACGGCAACTGCATTTACATAAGGACCTTGAAATTCCTTATTCTGTGCTATTTTATGGCTTCCCTATATCTTCACTGTGTTTCTCCAGTTTTCACTTTATAGAGTGCATGAGCAGATTTTGCTATCCATTGATGTGTTGCCACAATCCAGGAGGGTCTGGAAGACATGAATGCGCCAAATTTGAATTTTGCTGCTTGAGCATTTCTTTATCTTTCATGCATACAGAATGATTGAGAGAGCATTTGTAAAAGTGTCAGCAGGAGTTTACAAACAGCGCTATGGGACTAATTCATGCTATCTTATGTACAGTTGCATGGTTGAACTTGCATGTATATGCTAGCCCCTTATAAGAGGTATAAAATCTTTGGACAACCAACTCTCAAATGCATAGGTAAGAATGTCATCATTAATTTTGTACAATTAAGTAGCATACTGCTAATGTAATAAAATTATTAAGACTAGTTGAATACTCACCCTTCAAGTAGGTTCCCAGACAATCTTTTGAAATTTGAACATAATTTTATAGCTGTAATTGAAACTGTCTTTAATTGGGAGAATTCTGTCTAGACTCACTCTTAAAAATTTGTGAGAGCAGAGTTTTCTTTTGATAATCCATTTCGTCTAAAGGAGTTCAGAAGTATATAAAGGCCCTAACCACCTTAAGTCACTCCATGGATTGCCATGATATTCTTCTAACTTTGGTGATTCAGAAGATTGGTTGAAAATAGTAGGAGGAGTTTCTGAACAAGGAAACGCAACTTTCACTATCTCTTAGATATTGCGGCAACCATAAAAGACACAAGAATTTGGGCAGAATGACTTTAATCCAAATTTCGACTCTGCTATGTTATGTTCTTTACACCTCTCCATGTGTTTGCCATGTTTCATGACATTTTTTTGTCCAAAATTGAAGGAGTAATTCCTGAACATAGAAATGTGCATTACATTTACTATAATATGATAGTATAGATTTAGTGGAGTCCTGTTGCCACAGCCACAAAACTATTTGTACTTCTTCATTGTCTACCCTACAATAGAAACAGTTCAATAAACTATGTAGTACACAGTGATATATGGGCACTGGATGAGACTGAGCATGGCAGAGCATCACTAGCTAGTTTAAGCGAAATTTTATATATAGCAACACCATCAGTATATTAATGCAAATGAGGAAACATGCCAAATGTATACCTTCTTACTTAACTTCCACTTGAAAGCAGCATCTGTGGTGATAAGAGAAAATGTAAGATTCTCACTTTCCTGGAGTATAACTGTTCTATATGATTGTTAGTTACACTACAATAAAACTTAATACACAAATATAACACACAGACCTGTATGCATGACAGCACACACAAATGCACTATGCACTCACACACACACCAATTGATCGACACAGTTGTACACACACATGTTATGCAATTGAATGGCAACACATGCAATCACTTCAGTATAGTGCTTGCACCTTCTGGTAACAAATCGTTGCACATATCCTCTCCTAGTTTCTGCATTTTTGGATAAGCACTTGCTTCCATAAGCACTTTGCAGTACTCCCTCAGAGAGGCCATATCAGCATTGTGGTACAAATGGTTGTACAGTATCTCTTTTGCATCACTGCTGTCCTTAGCCCTCTCAATCTCATTAAAGATCCGTTCACTGATGACCTTCTTCCGCTTCAGTGGGTACAAATGCAGTGAGGCATCCACAACAGCCATAAATTTATCCTCATACTTCTTAAGTACATGTGATGCTGCACCAGGAGATTGAAGTAGACAAACTAATGTACTCCACTAGCAAGTAAATAGAGGGAAATAATTCATTAAATCCATACAAATCTTGTATAACTATATAAAAATTAATGCATGTACTGGTCAGTGTGGAAGAAACCATGCACAGATCTAGAGTAAACTCCATGGGACAGCAAGGTACAGTAATATGCAGTTAGTCCATTCCTGAACCGCCACGTGCACATGGTGCACCACCTTTAATCAGTTTTGTATTTACTACACTATATTATAGCTTCCTTCAAAGTCGTTTGCAATTGGCCTACTTGCATAGCCAGCTTCCAGAGCTGCATATATGTCTGCCTTCGAACGATGGAGCAGGTAGGTTTCAGTTGAGAGGCTTATCCTTTCACTAGTTCTGTGCAAAGTGAAATAACATCACGTCCAAGCAAGGAGGAGGATATGACGCTTGCATAGAAAGTTGCCATGGCAATGGACAGTACCTATGGCATACAGTATATTAAGTCCACATACCTAGCAAGGAACTGCATTCAATTCAGACCACTTAGTCATGCAATTATGATTCCAGTCTCGTGGGTTTGGGTATAAGACAGCAAGAGTCACATGGGTGCCTTATGAACCAGAAGCGGTTCACCATCTGTAGTTTCCGCACATCTGCCCAAAATAGCCACTTTTCTCACTATCCTATATATAATCCTATATATAATGGAGCTAAGCCCGAGTATCCGTCATCATCATGGAGGAGATGCTAGCTATAGGCTATAAATAGGATCGATGCTCGCGCTAGCATATCTTCGCCCTGAAGAAGACCAGAACATCTGGTCGAAACGTCGGCAAGGTTTTCAACCCTGTTGTGAAGCTGGTATTGGAGAACCAACCCTTTAAGATGCAATTATTGTCAAGGGAAATAATGAGGTGGTCAGAAATTATTGTCAATCGTGTGCATGTGCATTCATTAAGTGCCTGTGCATGCGTGCTACCAGATGACTTTAACACACTGTCATCACCCACTCTGGCATCAGCAGACCGGCGCCGATTAGCCGTCGTGGGGACGCCTTTGGCGGGCTTCCCTGCTAGTAATTATAATGTGCATGTCACTCTTAATCGCAGTATATAGTTTGTCGCTGTTCCACTCACTATTAAATTAGGCTTTATTTCAGTTCGTTCGGGCTGTTGCATCTAATAGCGCGTTCACGCGGGGATTAAAAATCGTGCTGGTACGGTACGGTTCAGTTTCTAGTCGTCGTGTGAACGATAAGCGAACCGCGCCAGACAAACCGTGCTCGGGCCACCTCACCTTGCCGTGCTGGCACGGTTTCGATCGGCTCGATGACGCGTGCGACGCGTGCATGTTCGTGTCCCGGAAGCGGCAGACACTGGAGAAGCAGCCTCGCTCTCCGCGAGACAGCCGTTTCACCTACGCGCGACAGAACCGCGGATCGGCTTGGTTACCGTTAACGTTCGTACGTGCATGTGAACGACGGTGTGGACGGTTCCCAGCGCGGTACGATACGATTGGGAACGGTTCGCTTCAGAACGGTTGTCGTGTGAACGCGCTATTATATATACCTGTGTAACATAATTATAAACAATTTATCCCCCAATGCGTATAATATATCATTTATACAATTAATTTTATCCACCAATTTAAACCCATATGTGCCATAATACAATTACGTATATTATATATAGCTTTTACTGCGCGCATGTATAACTATAATCCGCACCTGCAACATCTGAATTACTGGTTGTAGGACAGGCAAGGCTGGTTCTACTTTGACTTCTCCCAGACAGATCTGTTTGACTGCCATATCCAGGATCATCATCAATGCTACATCGGCTTAATTTCCTTTGTAAAGCTGCTGTATACATTGATATTTACACTGGACAGGATCCACTCTAGTAAAATATATTTTCAAGCTAGCTATATACATAGCCAACTATAGCTGGTGCTTGTACAGCAGGATTGGCAACAATCAGCCCGGCTGTGACTATATATGGCCTGATACTTGCAGGGTTCATGACCACCTTAACCTGTGGTTAGCTACAGAATTTGAAGCATTTGAGTATGTTATTGATACAGCTCTTTTGTTTAGGCAGGCCCTTTGTGTTGATTGAACTTCAACATGCTTCTGGTAGTTCCCCAGGGACTAGTACCAATGCTATGGTACTTCCCCAGGGACTAGTACCAATGCTATGGTACTTCCCCAGGGACTGTATAATTATATTATATCATGATTGACTTTGCTCAAGGGTAAACTGGGCAGGTCAACACCTATATAGCTAAGATGGCAGTTCTTCAGCCTCTGAAAATTTGATAATTATATCTTCTGTATGGAATGCTGAGTTAGCAAGTACAAGAAATGTGCTGTGATATGGCAGACCAAATGGGCTAGCTAGCCACGTTTGCAAAACTGGAATTGCCTCATGCATATGGTCAAGAGACTATAAGTTCATACGCATTCATGCACCCATCATGCATTAGGCATCATCACGACATCCAATTATTATAGATCAGTCATAGATACAAAAGACACACCATTTAAGTGCTACTCATCTTCCACTATCTAATATGGTCTTCACAGCTTTGCCTTAGGGCTGAGGAAGGGTTTCAAGTGCTGGTGATAAGCATCATGTACCTGGGGGGGGGGGGGGGAGGGAGGGGGGACAAAGACATTGGATCACACAGTGCAAGATACAATTTAAATTGCATAACACATTATGCATGACATGTACAAAGGCCATGTGACTCATATTGTATATGACACTTCGCGTCAAGAATGAGTTAGCTTGCATGGCACACTCACACCCTGTCATGCGTTCACATCAGTTGAGGTACGTATATAATATCCTGTTTCATAACTTTCTGCTCAGGCATTCCAAGTATTAACAGCTAGCCAGCAGATAGTGTGAAGACACACCCAGGCAGTCAGGAGCGACCCCAAATGTGTACATAGGCACAAGTGGGATGTTTGAATTTTATAACAACATTAGTTCACACATGATTCTCCTCATCAATCAAGACCTCACAAATATCACTCTGCCGGAGTGCATTGTGAGAACACCAAAGGCAATGAAACAGTCCGATTAATTGTGAGCTCTTACACACTACACTAACCTCCTTCTTGTTGCTAGGTGCCCTTCTTGCCCACTCGTACATCCGCTCATACACCCTGCCATCATAGCAACCCAGCACAGAGTCCAGCATCCTGTCTGAGTGGTCAAAGGCATCAACTAGTGGCACAGCCTCTGGTCTGTCAGCAGTGAGAAACAGGAAGTGAGAAACAGGAAATGATGTCATATGCAGGAAATGGAACAGAAGCGGATTTAGATATGACATTGTGTATTTCACCTAAATTAACATTTGAGCTGATAAAATTCATTGCCTTTTCTTACCTTATGACAGCCAGAAGGTTGAAGATTTGCTGACGAGCCAGTTCAATTTGAGAAGAAGTCAAATAGCCATCCTACAGCAATTGAAGCAACCAGCAACACATGCAATAGAAACAAGGACGAGTGTATTGTGCCTACAGACCAAGAGACCAACTGCTTACCATGGCACAACAAGCTTCTTTAACACTTGAATCCAAATTATCTCCAGTACAAAAATTTTATAAAGTAGATGTATGCATAGAAGTGTGCTACACATACACAATACAGACTACAGATCAAATATGTTGAATGCTGTAGTGCTCGTGTACAGAGGGTTCGATCACCGACTGAGCTCCCTCAAACAACAATATTATTCAGCTACTCAACCACCACACATTCTTCTAGTCTCACATAGCCAGACTGCCATTTTGTAGACTCCACCTACCTGAAAGACGGTCTGGGAGCAATTGCAATGTTTTTCCTGACAGAGGTCTGAGAATGTCCGGACCAACAATGGCTAATGTGCCCCAAATATATAAAAGGGAGGAAGGCCAACATTTAAAAGGTAGCAATGTGGTCAAGTGGCTGAAAACCTCACAACAACCCCTTGGAAGCTGCTGACACAGTTGCAAAGTGTTGGGCTGACCTTCCTCCCTGATAACACAGGTCTTATCGGCAACTGCTTCCCTGGACCTCTATCAGGAAAAGCAGCAAAAGCTCCCAGACCCACCTTCAGGTAGGTGGAGTCTACAAATGGCAGTTTAGCTACATGAGACAACATGTTCCCTACTACCTACACTCATTAACCATCTCCTTCCAACTCCTTACACACACACGTACATTCATGAACCCTGCTGCGTTTTCCACGATGCTGTGCAGAGTGTACAAGTCACAGAGGGCCTTCATGATGGCTTCATTGTCAGGAGTGAAGCTGTACTGACTGAGGGCATCAGTGAAGTAGCTCACCACAGTCATGTGGCAGTGAGCCTGCGGAGAGGGAGAGAGGATAGGACACACTGACCAAACCCTAACATGCATCTCTACGTATGTACCTTATGCAGTGATATTCACTTCTACATATACAGCAAGCATGAGATACAGCAGTCTAGCTCAGTACACTGTACATTAAGTGAGTATACATGAGGGAGGCACTACCTTTGCTGCTGCCACAAAGTCCACAGAGGCTGTGTTCCAAGCATCCCCAGGATGGGCTCCCTGCCTTAAGGCATCACTGTATCTAGTGGCAGCCCTAGCCATAAGTCTGGAAAAGACCGGGTTGAACAGCATGTATAGGGGAGACACACATTTGTTTGTCAATATAACTATGCAAAAGGGATAATGATATATTAATAGTGAGACAGGTAAAGCTGCAAAGTTGGTAGCTATGTGTCACTAGGAATACATTCACACATTAAGCATTATTAAGCTGCATGAGTCAACCCTGAGTAGTTACTTCATATGCCATTACAGAAACTTGCTTCACAATGTCAGTGGCAGTTACATGCACTATTGAAACTACAGCACCACTATCTACACTGAACCTGTAGAAAATTGCTACTTCACTCCTACAGCTGTCCCTTCACCTCCTCGCTCTCTGCCTGTAGGCCTCCAACTGGTAGTGACTGTCCAGCCACTGGTCTGCTGTGTGAACAGGGGAGTGGGGCTGGAGGTGGAAGTCACTAGCAAGGTACTGCACATTGACAGGGAGGGCAACCGTCTTCTTGCGTTGGGAGTACAGCTTCAGGAGGGATCTGAGGAAGAACTGTACAGTGTAGAACTACACATACCTGTCCATTTCCACCACTCTTATTCCTTGTCACTCCCACTGTATCACCTTGCCCCACCCTCCTACCATGCTAACTCTGCCCCTCCCACTCTGCTCCCCCTGACTCCACAATTCACTTACCATGCCATGCTGCATCACCCACTCTGCCCCTCCCCTTGACTCAGTGTCCCACACATTCTGCCTTGACCCTTGCCCCACCCACCTTGCTGCTTGCAGATACATGACTGTGTTTTCTCCCTCATAAGTCTGTGAAATACTGAAGTTTGCATAAATGAACGGCAGTCCACTGGCCTTGGAGTACCCATGACCTCCACAGCACAAACGACATACCTAGGAGTGTAGGGATGACAGAGGGGTGGGAAGGAGGAGGAGAATAGACATAGGGAGGAGTGGGGAGGTAGAAAGGTAGGGGAGGAGGGCCGAGGAGTGGAGGAGGATGGAGCGTGAGGAGGTAAGGGTGAGAAGGTAAGTATACAAAAGAGGAGAGAAGGACAAATGGGAATAACATGAGAGAGTGAGGGTTACTTTATAGATAATCTAAATAAGGAGGTGGATTTGGAGCTCGCTACGCAGCCTTGCGACATCGGCTGAAATTCCATCAAAGACCTATGTAGCATCAGTGATGGGTGTGAGGAGAGCAACCCAACACTGGGTACCCTGAGAGTCCTTCTGATGGCTACAGAGCTGGCTACAGAGCTGCCTAAAGTGGACCTATACAACTGCCAGCCAGACCAGTATTCAGCCATTCATGATCACTTGTGATGACTATAGCCTATGCAGACATCACACTACAGTCTGACTGCACCACAATCATAAGATACTGTACAATGATTCATAGACTGCAAGTGCCATGTTTCAAATATTAACACTTTGAACCAACTTCAACAAGAAAGGCATCATACCTCACTTGTGCATTAACATCCAACACAGATATAGAATTAAAGAATGAAGAGGAGGCTACTGTACTGACTAAGAACTCTCTCCCAAGCCAACACAGTGCCTGTGTGTGTACCTCAACGCCCTGGGATGCCACCTCCGTGGAGAAGGCCTTCAAACCAGCGCTGGTAGCATGCAGCTCGGGAAGGGAGTCCATGTTGCCCTCATCCATCTCGGCCTGTACCACATTGTACATGTGCATCATATGGTGTCCGGCAATCATCAGTGCATATGAGGTTGCAATGAGAGGAAACAGCTTGTACTGCTGTGTCAGGAAAGAGAGGATCTGCACCTCAGGCTCACTGGGAGAAGGAGGTAGATACAAATAAATACATTGCAGAGGGTTGCAGGTGATCCAATGGTGTGCATATGATTGCTGACCCTAGAAGCTCTGCTACATACACGGAATTAAAATTAAGCAAATGGAGGGGTTACCACCTCGACTCAAAATACGTACTTGATCCTCTAGTTATACTATACCACAGTGCTCTCCTTTGTGATTACAGAAGTATTAATTCAATAAATGCATAATAAAATGTTTGTCTCTCTGTGTGTATGTATGTGCATGTGTGTGCGTATAGCTTAATATGTGAAGATGAACACACACACACGCACACACACACACATGCACACACACATGCATGCACACACACATGGGCATGCACACACACACACACACAGTCACACACACACACACACACACACACACACACACACACACACACACACACACAGACACACACACACACACACACACACACACACACACACACACACACACACACACACACACAGCACACAGTGCACCTACTGTACAGTATACTCACACACACTGTACTCCCTACAGCAGTTAACACACAAGAAACTCCCAAACAACCACACACAGCTTTGCACTTGTATTACTCACTCCTCTCTGATCTGTGACTGCCTCCTCACAGCGCTGTATCTGGTTGCTATGGTGCACGCCCTTGACAACATGTCACCTGCATAACGCACAAGCGTACTCCTCACCCACACCATAGTTCGGTAGGATATTTTGGCAATGGAAGGCTTCACATAGGTGCCATCTGGTAGCACCTGCATAAGGGAGGGGGAGAGGAGGAGAGAGGGAAGGGGAGGGGAGGGGAGGGGAGGGGAGGAGAGGGGAGGGGAGGGGAAGGAAGGGGAGGGGAAGGGAGGGGAAGGGAGGGGAGGGGAGGGGAAGGGAGGGGAGGAGAGGGGAGGGAGGGGAGGGAGGGGAGGGGGTGGGAGGGGAGAGAGGGGAGGCGAGGGGAGGGAGGGGAGGGAGGGGAGGGAGGGGAGGGGTGGGAGGGGAAGGGAGGGGAGGGGAGGGGAGAGGAGGGGAAGGGAGGGGAGGGGAGGGGAGGGAAAGGGAGGGGAGGGGAGGGGAGGGAAGGGGATGGGAGTGGAAAATGTCAATGTAGGGGCTCACACGTGTATAAAATTCCATGCCATATAGCACATTCACTCATGGAGTACAGACTAAAGCATTGAGTGGTGTTGGCCGTCCTGCTGCATATATGCCCACCTGTGCATGCTTCATCAGCATGTTCTCCCGAGGAATGCGGACATGATCAAATTTAAGAAAACCATTGTCATTGGCTGCATACCCAAATTTGGGCCCAATGTCTCCAATAGTGATACCTACGTATAAGGAGGAAAAGCAAGCAAAATTTACATAAAACTATTTGTTTGAAGTCACTAAATTAAAACTGTCACTGAGAACAGATGGAAATAATTCAGTCCTCCAGGTACAAATTGCACTACTGACCACTTCACTGAATTCAATATCATACAAACAGCATGCAAATGAGAGACTATGCTCTGCTGTAAAGGCTAAGTACTCCAGTGGCCCACCTGGCATTGGGGTGTGATTCTCCAAACTCCTCAGCTGGACAAGGAAGAGATGGGTGCCGTAGTCCTTGCCTCTTGTGATGAGACGGGCAACTACGACTGTGAAGTTGCAAAAGTGACCCACTGCACGATGCAGGGGGTGTGGAAGGGGGCGTGGCAGGGGCAGAAGTGGGAGTGGGTAGGGAAGGTTGCAAGACGTCAGCTCAATGTTAGTGATTACACACACAGACATACATAGCAGCCATTATATACAGTTGGCATAGGCTATGAACTGTACTATCCATAAGATAACTGACACACAATACTACAGCTTTTGATAGATTGGAATGACAGGCTCTTACTAGCACTGGAGAAACTGTAAGTGTATATAGAGGGAACACTTTCACTATTTTAGAATTGTGCAATAACTAAGTACCGCTAGTGGGCACCTTATGGTGACATAATCACAAAAATTCCAGAACAGCTAGCATCAGTCTACTGCAATTCATGGAAACAATGCTTTGTGTTAGTATACTCACATCCTCCCATCCACCACTTTGTGGAACTCAGTGTTGGACAGTGCAGAACAAACTCCTCCGTTTGAAGGTCATAGGTGGCAGTGGTTTCAAGACCACGAATGAACGTCCCTGCACCACAAACAACACAAAAATAAACAAACTGTGGAAAGTAGGAAACTGGAAACAGTTTAATAATGAATTGCTGACAATTCAGCAAGAATTACCAGAAACACATAATATTTTACTTAGTCTAAGATATAAATGGCAAACTACACAGAAATTCTCTCCTATGTTAACATCTCAATCAATAGCTGAGAGGAATATGGAGGCTCCAGTAGCATTAGTGGTGGTGAGTATAGGAAACACATGCCTTTCAATGATAAGTAAAATGTTTGGTCTCAAACACACAATTACATTTCTTTTCATGGTGTGGCCAAACAATGAACAATGCTAAAGAGACTGAAGCAATGTGCAAGTGGCACAATTCATATATAGCAACTCCATTATACTGTACGTCCAAAGAAAAACAGGAGCATGTAGAGTCCTCGCAAAACATACCATGGCCCATCTCTGTCTGAGCATATCCACCCAAGATTCGATGGTCTTGAGTGAGTGGTAGCCACTTCTTCTTCTGTTCTTCTGTCCCTTGAGACTGGAGTGGTACAGTTACACAGAGTAACACAACGTACATCATACGCTTTTCCAGTGAGGCAGAACGTACACAAATAAGAACATACAAAGTATACAGGATCTATACACATACCTCAATGGTGGGAATGAACATGAGGTAGTGGATAGCAATAGGGAGTGTGTCATTCATAGCTCTGTGCAGGAGAGCATCAACACAGTGTCATATAGGACGGCACACATATTATGTACCTCGATGGTTGGAATGAACATGAGGTAGTGGATGACAATGGGAAACTCATCATTCATAGCTCTGTACAGAAAAATACCAATACACTGCCACGTAAACAATCTTAAAATGTGATGAGTGTTACAGTGAGATGGAAGCACTCATTACATGCACAAATTTTCTTCTAGGTAGCACTTGCAAAGATCAAATACTCGACATTTTCTTATCTGATTCAGTGAAACCTGTCTAAGACAGCCACCTATGGGCCAGCTACATCTGGCCTTTGAGAGGCGGCTGCATTACATACGTAGGTTGGCTGCAATGTTGCAGTGCTATGTTAGTACCAGTTCAGATGGGACCAAAGAAGCTGGCTGCTGTCTGCCCTATACAGTGACCATCTTAGACACAAGTTTCACTGTATGCCTTACTTGGGGGTCTACAGGCAATAGTAACATTACCACAATGGCCGAATGCTGTTACGCACAATAGGCTAGACAGTATTGAGACCAGCACTTCATCACTGTTGCATTTTTTGCTAAAGAAAATTGCCTGCCTAGCGAATAATACACAGGAGCTTCTGTTATTTCCCACATAATAAAACAAAAAAATTAATGCTTAATCATCCCACCCAATGCACCTCCTCAATAGCCGTTGGTCATCTTCATGCATGTACTCCCCCTTCTGCCGCCTTTCTTCCATGATGCTTGCAAATGCAACGCTCTTCTTAAAGCCATCCATTAATGAGTCCTCCCGTGACAGGAAGTGGCGATTGGAGATGTCAAAGCGAGGATGTTTCTCCGCTATTGCCTCTACAGGAGACCAGGGCAGGCAGCACTATTGCATTTAATACACAAGACACAAGTCAATACGTATGCTAAGACTGCGAAAAGTATGAGTAGCCTAGAGAATGGACAAATTTACCAATGAAAAGAAAGCAAATTTCTATAGCTAAAACACAATAACTTTCTTCTTGTTATGTGTTAGCTAGTGAGGAGTTTAAACCGTAACGGTTACAGTGAACAACAAAACTTAACCATGTATTAGATACAGTGAAACCTGTCTAAGATGGTCACTGTGTTAGACAGCCACCTCTCCAAAACAGCCAGCCTCCCTGGCCCCCAAATAGCAATAACGCATTGAACTCTACGTCTGTTGAGTAGCCACCTCTCTATAAAGGTCAGTTAAAGCTGGCCCATGGGCGGTTGTCTTAGACAGGTTCCACTATAATACAGATGTGGTATTTATCACTGTGATTCCACCAAATGCAGCCACAGAAACGGTTAAATGGTAATTGATTGCAGCATTATTATTGTTACGAGAGCTAGTAGATAGCTATAGCTATATGTAGCTAGCTAGCTAGCTACGAAGGCAACCAATGCCTGCCAATGACACGATAAAACTTACCCATTTTTCGTCTCCGCTGTGTTAGGTCTGCCCCTCCATCGAAAACCTCAGTCAGTTGAAGAAGATTTAGCTTCGATGGTGCTCGCTCTGCCTTCAAGTCCTCAGAGGCCATTCTGCTCGTAGTCTTGCGGAGGAGTAACGATTGCACAATATCCGTGCCCTCGAATGCAACAAGCTAAAGCTGAATGTCAGGCGACGCGCTACGAGTAAAGTCTAGAGGTTCTTTAGCATCCAAGCCTGTGCCTCCTTGACCGACTAGCGCCAAATGCACATGGAGGAGACATATGCCGAAGATGAAGGCGTCCGTTACTATTGGGTACTCTACTGCACCACACAAGTATTGGCACGGGCCTAAGTCACGTGACAAGCATGTAGTAAAATTATAGCTAGTACGTCATTGCATGGTATTATATTGCAGCTATTATAAATGAAGTCCACAGGCCATTCTGAATAATTATACAGGGATGCATATGGTACATGCTCTCAAACTATACTGCATCTCTAAAGTAACATAGCATTACATGCAAGTGTAGCTAGGAACATGTCATGTATATATCTGTACGTTATCAGGTTCACCCGTTGCTGCAGTTTTGCAGTATGTATATGCAGTGAGAGACACTGGGGCAGATGGGGATCCTGTATAATTATATTGCTGTATATAGCAGCTTGCTGCATGTGGAGTGCTCCAATGCATACACCATCGCGATCGATTGATCACCTCCCCCCCCCCCACACACACGTGCACATGCACCACTTGTACATTCAGCAATATTCAGTATGCTGTATAATTATGCTATCCAATTGCAAGCTTCAGACTTGCATGCTATATATTCCATCTTATATTATTATATACAATATATATTTTACCCCTGAAAGTTCCTCCCACCTAGGGACTCAGGCAATATTTCTCAACCTCAACGTTTATACATAAAAAGTTGGTGATTTAGAATTATACAATTATATCTATTGTACCACATCCTATGCATGTGTTGCAGCCACTAGCTTCCAACAGTTGGTGAACAGTGCAGCCATACATCTAAGTATACAGTACAACACTTGTATTATACAAAACAGTATAATATATAGTGTTAAACATTAGACAAGTATATACATCTACATATGGTAATCTATATATGATAATGTATTTGATGTCTTTACATTCTACAAAGTAAATTTAATGATGACCCTATGCTGGTGTACTATTGCGCTAGTATATTATAATACACGGCACTACAGCTAAGCAGCAGATAACTAAATGAAGGTACAACTATCATGTGCCACATGACTGTCTTCACAGCTTGGCCTTGGGGCTGTGCAGGAAGGCCTTCAAGTGCTTGTGGTAGGCATCATGCACCTGTGTGGGGGTGGGGAGGGACAGGAGGGAGGGACAGGAGGGAGGGACAGGAGGTTGTTGAGGGTGATAGCATGCAGACATTCAGTACGACAACCTGTGACCAGTTCCTGCCTACCAAGTTGTCAGGTGCTTTGTGCCATCACTGTAGGCAGCTCTACACAAGACGCATCTTTTGTACATGCAGATACTAATGGTAAAACCTGTCTAAGACAGTCACCTGTGGGGCAGCTGTAATCAGCTTTATACAGAGGTGGTTGCATTACAGAGGTAGACTGCACAGTGTTATAGCTACATTAGTGGAATATGGGAGCAGGGAGGCTGGCTGTTTTAGAGAGGTGGCTACCTTATACAGTGATTATCTTAGACAGATTTCACTGTATAAAGCAATATGTAAGTCCACAGAACCCCCAGTGAGATGACCGTAAACCATCGAAGTATAAAATAAGTCTCATACCTGACACTGGCCACCAGCCGCCATTTTATTCCTTGCGAATAAAATGGCAGCCTGCTGACACGGTCGGGTACGAGACTAGTATAAGCCTCAGCTAGTACATAACAGGATCATCAGGTAAGCACGAAATGTGATTCAAAAGAATGCAGACAACCTGTCTCAGTGAGAGAGAGCTACAGTACATGCTGTATCACTGTGTTGTAGGCTGTGTACACTGTGGTTGTCTGACAGCTCAACTGAACTCAGCACGCATGCTTTACTCACATATCAACAAGCACAACGTCCTGTGATATGGCACTTAAATCTTAGCTATGGCTGCAGTGAATGTATCCAGTAATACGTGCTTCATGACAGATACCAAATATGACATGGGAAGAGCCTGACCAATTTGGAGCTCACACACAACCATGGCTTCAACATACGCCCTTTGAATAATTGTGGGAGAGGGAGTTCTTTCCCGCCCCCACTAATTGTCATGGTTATTCCGTGCATGAGGCTAACACTGCTCTCACCTCCTTCTTGTTGCTAGGTGCCCTTCTTGCCCACTCGTACATCCGCTCATACACCCTGCCGTCATAGCAACCCAGCACAGAGTCCAGCATCCTGTCTGAGTGGTCAAAGGCATCAACCAGTGGCACAGCCTCTGGTCTGTCAGCAGTGAGAAAACAGGAAGCAAGAAAACAGAAAGTGATGTTACAAACATTATCAGTAGAGCTACAAACACACCTCTTCCATGAACCAATCAAATTCACAATTTGGTTACATGCAATCTAGTTTGGGTGATCAATTGTTTCATTCTAAATCCCCTAGGGTTGCCCTTCTGTACAAGCTAATATGCTTATGAATTTTTGAGTCATAAATTTTACCTTATGACAGCCAGAAGATTGAAGATTTGCTGACGAGCCAGTTCAATTTGAGAAGAAGTCAAATAGCCATCCTACAGCAATTGAAGCAACCAATGACACAATCAAAACAAAGAGGAGTGCACAGTGCCTGCAGCCTAAGACAACAATAGCATATTCAGTAAACATATCTCCTACATACGTACATCACACAGGGAACAAGACACAAAGTCATTTGCCATCACTGTCAGAGGGAAGACACAAAGCAACAGAGTACATACACAGAAGTCTGTGCTCTTGCAACAATTCGTAGAAATTTCACTATAATCATTAACAGGCTACGTAGGCTTGAAAAGCTGCTGTGGAGACAAATGCCACACAGGCACATGTTCACTTTAGGCAGTGGCCCACCTAAAATGCACACACTTCATTTGCTACAAACATAAAAGCAGTACAGCACCTCCACCAATGGGAGGCCCGCCTATACATAGCGCAATGTCAGAGACTCCAGTGGCCATAGCACACTATAGATCCCGTTGCCATGGTAACATGCATCAAAACAATAATTCTAAATCTCAGAGAAGCACTCCATAGCTTCGCACATTACTCTAAATCCCATAGTTGTACATGGCTGGCTGCATTTAACTAATGCATAAACACCGTGTATGTACGTATGTACGTATATACCCATACGTACACCAAGATTATCTCAGCAACACCCTTAGGTTAGTATCTATACTTATGTCCAGATCTGTAGAGCACTTGTATTCATATCATACACTACATGGAGTACCCCAATACTAGAACACATATCCACTGTTCACATATAAATACGTATCTGAACACACACTTCTCCTGTACGTGAATACTGTATACCCGGGTTCACATACCAACATACACGTTATAGCATCGCCATACAGTATTAATGTTGGTGGCTTGTACTGTACAAAAAACACCACAACACACTCATCCCTCCTTCCAACTCCTTACACACACACATACATTCATGAACCCTGCTGCATTCTCCACGATGCCGTGCAGAGTGTACAAGTCACAGAGGGCCTTCATGATGGCTTCATTGTCAGGAGTGAAGCTGTACTGACTGAGGGCATCAGTGAAGTAGCTCACCACTGTCATGTGGCAGTGAGCCTGCGGAGAGGGAGAGAGGACAGGACACACTGACACCAGACTGCAACACAATGGACAGCAGTAGTCACACTGGTAGTTCTCATGGAGCCAAGAGCCAAAGATTTGATTTCACCACCAAATGTTTCAGCAGATAACTACTGCTGAAGCTACCTGCCTAATTTACTGCCCTCTTTAGGGGCAGCCAGCTGCCAAAGTTTGGTGAAATTTAATTCTTGAGCAAGGGATGCAACCTAGCCAGCCCAGTTCTTCAAGCAATGAGAGTGCCACAGAGTGGCAATTACAGTGAAAGCATACAACTGCCAAGACAGCAGACTGATAATGAAGCAGCTACACTGACAATTTTTTTTGACATGCTTTGGGCAGTGCAAGTATGCCTCGGCTATGCCCCGCACATAGGAACACTGTATGAGTTCCCTCATTGAGGGAACCAATCAATACCTTTGCTGCCTCCACAAAGTCCACAGAGGCAGTGTTCCAAGCATCACCAGGATGGGTGCCCTGTCTCAGTTCAGCTTGGTATTTAGAGGCTGCCCTAGCCACGAGCCTGGAACAGACAAGGGAGGAACATTGGTGAACACATTCAAAGGTAACTTTACACCCCTACAGCTGTCCCTTCACCTCCTCGCTCTCTGCCTGTAGGCCTCCAACTGGTAGTGACTGTCCAGCCACTGGTCTGCTGTGTGAACAGGGGAGCGGGGCTGGAGGTGGAAGTCACTAGCAAGGTACTGCACATTGCCAGGGAGGGCAACCGTCTTCTTGCCTTGGGAGTACAGCTTCAGGAGGGATCTGAGGAAGAACCGGGGACTCTAGACCTACACACTCATTCCAAATCCACCCATCTCGATCCCTTCTACCTTGCAGCTTGCAAGTACATCACTGTGTTCTCTCCTTCGTAGGTCTGCGCTCCAGTGAAGTTGACGTAAAGGTAGGGCAGTCCACTGGCCTGGGAGTAACCATGTCCTCCACAGCATAGGCGACAAATCTATGCACAAGAGGAGAGAGGAAGATAACAATCATTTTAAAACATACGCACAGAAAAGGGAACGTTTACCACAAACCTCTAAAGAGGCCATTACATTCACTAAGAACTGACAGTGAAGGTCCCAAACAAAACTTCCTGGATACGGCTCAAACCCATTTCACTTACATGGTTCTCAGAAGAGAATGCTGTCACATGGTGTGTGTCTACTTGTTATTACTACGCCATAAAGTGACCATCTATACGTCTCTTTGATGTACCTCAATGCCCTGGGATGCCACCTCCGTGGAGAAGGCCTTCAGTCCAGCGCTGGTAGCATGCAGCTCAGGAAGGGAGTCCATGTTGCCCTCATCCATCTCAGCCTGGGCTACCACATACATGCGCATCATATTGTGTCCAGCAAACCTGAACGCGTATGAGGTGGCAATGAGAGGAAACAGCTTGTACTGCTGTGTCAGGAAAGAGAGGATCTGTACCTCAGGCTCGCTGGGAGGGGAAGAAGATGCACACAAGAAAAACATACCTCATACAGCTTAGAACTTCTCATTGAAAATCAAAAGAAAATTCGGAACAAGTTTACATCTCCGGTCCTAGCTTAGTTAAATGTAAGAAGCTTATTTAATAGCTAAGACTCGCTCACCCATCTCTAATCTGTGACTGCCTCCTTACAATGCTGTATCTGGTTGCTATGGTGCACGCCCTTGACAACATGTCAGAGGAATAACGCACTAGCCCACTCCTAACCAACACCATGGTCCCATAAGAGACTTTGGCAACGGACGGCTTCACATAGGTGCCATCTCGCTTCACCTGTGTGCGGGGGTGGAGGAGGGTTGGGAGAAGAGATATTGGAGGGTTGTTGAGAGAAGTAGGAAGAAGAAGGTAGGAGCAAGGAAGAAGGAGGTCAAAGTAAGGAGTCAGCCACCTGGATGATATCCAATCAGATCCACAGTGAAGTGTACAAATTTCTGCAAGATGACCAGATCCACAATGAGCCACACATACATATGTACCCTGCTACAGTGTGAAATTACCCTATGAGCTCTACCTGTACCTCACATACACACTGGCCTCACCCAAAGTGAAGCATACCAAACCTCTGACTAGCACTGGCTCTACCGTGTTAGTGTCTGCCCACCTGTGCATGCTTCATCAGCATGTTCTCCCGAGGAATGCGGACATTATCAAACTTTAGAAAGCCATTGTCATTGCCTGGGTACCCAAACTTGGGTCCAATGTCTCCAATAGTGATACCTAAGGAGATGCAGTAAATCTATACTGCACTTGATCACAAACAATATAATGATGATATTCACAAAGGCATCACACTCTGTATAAACATTTGAAATCCTGTAAAATGCCGAAGATAAGTAAGAGATAGCGGTGGCACACATCTGCAGAGAAGCTACTCACCTCACCTATGTATGCAAAGGCAACACTACACATGTGTGTGTGTGTGTGTGTGCACCTGTGCAGTATCCAACTGTATGCAAGGTTGAATACATGCAAACATTTAATGCTCACTGATCCAGGGTCAACACTATTGTGTGTTCTCAGTACAGCCGTTCTCTGTATTCGTGCAGTTGCTTCCAAAACAGCATGGCATTCACTACTTTTAGGATATCAAGATTGATTTCTACACAACTGCATGCTCCAATCCACCAAACAATATCGTAGATAAAACATGTATCCTAGGTAACGACTGTATCCTAGGTAACGACTGTATCCTAGGTAACGACTGTATCCTAGGTAACAACCATATCTTAGGTAACGACTGCCCACAGTCTTGAATGTGATGCAAGGCAGCCTACAACCACTCTACGGTGGAGAGGCCAGTACCATAGCCCAATGTATACAGTAGCCCACCTGGCAAGGGTCGGTGGTCCTTCATGTCCCTCAGCTGGACAAGGAAGGTGTGTGTCCCATAGTCCTTGCCTTGCGTGATGAGACGGGCAACCACTACGGTGTGGTTAGACCAGTGACCCACTGCATAGTGTGAGGGTAGGGCAGGGGCAGGGCAAGAGGAAAGGTATAAGTGTAATGCTTACACGTCATATTAATAGAAAGCTATAGAAATGCCTTGTACATAACACACTGCTACAGGTGTGGTCACAATATGAGGGAAAAAGACCATTTTGCAGTCAACAAGCACTGGATAAACAACAATTGCATGAATCTTGCTGCCGTGTCAAGGACACTCCACAACAACGGTTGCAAGGTAAGGATGACTAGGTAGGCAGAATATGTACAAAGAGAAACAGGGTGCAGTGTGTGGCCAATCGAACACATGGCATGCAGTGAATGCCAACTCATTGCAAAAGTGGTTCAAATATGTAGCAATCTGCACTCAAATCAGTGCTCAGGCATTAACTCAGCTATTGCACAAAAGGGTTAATAGTGCAAATACCTCTATGGAACAATACCAAGGAGAGCATGGAAGACCACAACACATTGGAGTGATGTTGCAGACACAGCTGCAATGCGATACAACCATTAAGAATCCCAGCTGTACTTACATCCACCAGGCCACCATTTGATGGAACTCAGTGTTGGACTGTGCAGGATAAACTCCTCAGTTTGAGGGTCGTAAGTGGCAGTGGTTTCAAGACCACGAATGAATGTACCTGCACCACAAACAACACAACAAACAATAAATAATACAACAAAGTAAGAAATAAACAAGAATATACAGTACATGTCATTAGAACAAGAAATCATTCCCACAGATGGCCTGAACAATACTTACAACTAAAATCATACAGTGGAACCTGCCTAAGATGGTTACTGCGTTAGGCAGCCACCTCTCTAAAACAGCCAGCCTCATGATTGCTGGCCACCAAAGAGCACTAAAGCACTGCAATCTGCCTCTGTAGAGCAGCCACCTCTCTATAAAGGTCAGTTAGAGCTGGCCCATAGGTGGCTGTCTTAGACAGGTTTCACTGTACCTGCAAACATGGTTAAGTTACATAAGACACGACCAGCAGCAGAGTCCTCCCAAACATACCATGGCCCATCTCTGTCTGTGCGTATCCTCCCAAGATACGGTGGTCTTGAGCCAGTGGCAGCCACTTCTTCTTCTGTTCATCAGACCCCTGAGACTGCAGAGGTAAAGTTACACAGAGTAATAACGTCACATCACAGTTGAATGGTTTGGAGAAAGTATCTAACAGATTGCAATTTTGGCACTTTAATAGTGTACCTCCATTGTTGGTGTATAGAGTAGCCACTTGATGTATGAAACACCTATAGTACCTACTGACTGACTGACTGTACACACTGCATGATAGGAGCCATTTTGTTTCCCTTTATCAAGTGTACGCGTTAAAGCAGCTGTTCCATGGAAACCCAAAGTATGAAAACTTCACATTCACACACACAAATAGATCACACATACCTCAATGGTCGGTAGGAACATAACATAGTGGATACCAATAGGAAGTTCATCATTCAGGGCTCTGTGACAGAATGAGAAAAGGAAATGAACAATAGAAAGATGCATTTAGAGGCAACCAGACAGCGTAAATGTGTGTCCCTGAGATAAAAACCATTACCATGTATCTGAGTTCAAGGTGATTAGGTACAACAGAAGAAAGAGCCTTATTGCTGTACATTAATGCAGCACTCCTTATTTATGTAGAATATAGGTGGTTACACAAACTCATTTCCTTGTCTGGTTTACTGCATTCCTACAAACTGTCCCGTGCACACCTCATCAAGAAATGCCCCTCAAGAAACTGAAGCTCCTCCCCCTTCTCCCGCTTTTCATTGACAATTTTTGCATAAGCAACACTCTTCTTGAATCCATCAATCAAGGCTTCATCACGAGACAGGAAGTGGCGGCTGGAGATGTCACAGTCAGGGTGATTCTCCACTATAGCTTCTACATGCATGCAGGGATTGGAGAATGACATATTACTAGAGTGCACATAGTATAATTAAACTATTAACTCTCAACTATTAAATTAAAACTGATTATTAGCAAAGGTCTCATACCTGATGGACAGGTCTCACACAAGTGACAATATGTAAATTTGATGGCCTTGAGACATCAGTGCAACTAGTAGTGATGCATCGTTTAATCACCTAAAACATTGCCAAACCCATGCACATTGCATTATCACTGACAAGTGCTATCACAGTGAATCGTGCGAGGGTTTGCGGCACTAACAACACTGGTAGAATCACTTCCATGACAGTCGAGGTCACAGGTGCCCGAGATGTAGCTACTGTTTCTGCCATTAATTCCATTGTCAACCTTTGTCTGCCTGCTACATAATGACATAATTGCACGACCACTTTATCACCCTGCTACAGCATATTTTGCAATTTCTGTATCACCCTGCGGCCCCTTAAGAATTCCCTCTACTTCATCTCTGTGAGGTTTCTTGTTCTGGATGCCTAGAATAGTAGCCCCCTGCGCTAAAGGCCTCCCCAGGTGAAGTAAGATTCCCTGACCCCCAGGTTACCAGCCACATAGAAACCTAGTCAGTTAGGGGTGTGGTTGCATGAACGGTAGCTACTTATAGCAGCGAATAGCTACATGAAGGGCTCACCCATTCTCCGTCTACGCTTTGTGATGTCTTCTCCTCCATCGAAAATCTCAGTTAACTGAAGAAGGTTCAGCTTCGACGTTGCTCGCTCTGCCTTCAAATCCTTAGAAGTCATTCTGCTCTCTTCGTTTTCGATCGTTCGTGCTGAGACGCAGCGATTGCGCAATCCGCGTGAGTCACATGATCAAAGGTCACACACACAAGTCTATCACAGAAAGTATAATACGTTGCTACAAAAATGGTTAAAACGATGCACAATACACACTATACGGAGCTGTTTATACTGCTATAACGATATGTATCCTCTCTCCAGACAGGTATTAAGCTATCAGTCTTAGTCAGTCTCGCACATTAAGCGTATCTGTCGTACTTGACTTCAATCCTTCTACCATCAAGGTCACTCCCATTCAGCAGGTCTACAGTAAGGGAAGGAGATCACATCATTACACCAGTCCCTCACAGCAACTTCCCCTCCTTTTCACATGTACATGCATACAGCCTTCCACACGCACACACACACACACACATGCACATCCACCCACACAGCACATGCACACACACACAGCACACTCACACACACACACATCCACCCACACAGCACACACACACTTCCCCCCCCACACAGCACACTCACCGATAGCCCTGGCAGCATCTCCTCTGCTGGAAAACAGCACAGTCCCACAGCCTTTTGCCTTCCCATCTGCCGTGGTTAACACATCAGTGTGGTCCACTCGACCTGTGCAAAGAGAACAAAGAATGAGGTCTCGCCTCAACAGATCACATCAAGAGATGTGTACGTACATCACAGAGGTTCCCTGCTGCAGGCAGGACCTTGAGTGGACATGACAGATGTCATGCACTAACAGCTCAACAATTGCAACAAAAGCACAGAGTGGGACATCAGAACAAACACACTACTGACTGCACAACTGCTCTAGCTGTTACATGGAATACTGTATGGTGATCCAACTACATTCCTTCCGCTACACACTCTGGGCTAGCTAGACTGACATGCACACAGCTTCTCCACACAACCACCACATACCAGCTCTCTTGAAATGGTCCTTCATGGACTGCCAAGTAGTCTTAAAGGACAACTGTAGAGGGCACAAAAGGATGCAAGGGAGACATGGCCAAATATACATAATATTATATGAAATGTACACACACAGGGACTCCAACCAGGATGCTGTGGCCTTCATCAGAATACACAGCATCGTGGTCAAAATGTCAGATATAATTTTAAACTATTGGGTTGGAAATGAAGGAACAGTCGCTACAATGACAAACTGTCCATCGAGAATCCCACTTTGTGATCACGCTGTAAATTATCCAACAATCAGTCTATAAGTAGGCACTTCGTCTACTCCCAAAGGTGACTGCAACACACACTACATCCAGCTTTCACTAGAACACACACACATGTACAACAATACTACACAGCACAACTGTGTGTGTGCATGTATTACACACAAAGTCTATACATACATACACGTACACACGTACTTACGTTGGTTACAAACAACTGCCTGTCTGTCTTAGGGGTGTGCCTTGGGGATGGAGGGATAGGAGGGGGCGGACCAAGGATGGAGTATGAGCTGGCTGCTCCTTCCTGACGGTGACTGCCATAGTCACTACCACGGTCATAGTCAAACCGATCGTGTCTGTCATATCGGTCAGAGGAATACCGACTCTGGCTGTAGTCAGATGAGCGGCTGTAGCGATCATATTCACGATGGTCGCGATAGTCACGTGAATCTCGTGTGTCACGATAATCGCGATTGTCACGGTAGTCACGCGACGAGCTGCCATAGTCCCGAGGATAGCGCTGGCTGGAGTAGCCTCTCTGGTCCCTGTAATCCCCACTATAGCTCTCCCCTCCATAGGTAGGTAGGCTTGACATCTGGCTCAGCCGGTCCAGACGGATTGCAAGTGGGTCAGGAGTGAGTCCAGCACGGCGGTCCTACAGTGCAATAAAACATAACATGGAGTGAGCAGTACTCTCTCTCTCTAGAGTCTTGTACATGTGGGAAGGGGCTTTGGTAAAATCATTGTTGAAATATTCAATCTTGAACAGATGCTAACAATAAAAGCAGCTGGCCCCTCGTGTACAACTTGATTAGCAATGTCCAAGCAACCAGTGACTTGATCGCATCAACAATTACGTATAAGAGTAACTGCATTAAACAGAAGCTGCTGGGTGCCTGGAAGCAATGCATGCTTACCATTTTGACTATCATTGGTCGATCCTGCAACATCTGACCATGGAACAATGCTGACAAGTAGTCAAGGGTCATCACACACACACACACACACACACACACACACACACACACACACACACACACACACACACACACACAGAGGCAAGCGACTGGATACCGATGGCGTTATGGGCTGATCCTGGGTCCTCAAACTGCACCATGGCGGTTCCCTTGGAGTGACCAGCCTTGTCCGTGAAGATCTCCACATTGGACACACGCCCAGCCACTTTGAAGATGTCCTTCAACTTCTGCCAGCCAACACTATACTCCAACTGAACACAAGGGAAGCAATAAATTAACAGACTGACACACACACACACCCACACACACACATACACACACACACACACACACACATACACACAATACAGTGGAATCTGTCTATGATGGTCACTGCACATATAAGACAGCCACCTATGTCAAACTGCCAGCCGCCACTGGCCGCCAATAGCACTAATATAGCACAAAAGCGTTGCAATCTGTATGCATCTTGGTAATGCAGCCACCTCTCTGCAAAGACCAATTATACCTGGCCCACAAGTGGCTATCTTAGATGTGTTTCACTGTACTATTGTTCCCAAACACATGTACAGCGCACTAGGCAGTTGTTGAAGACACGTGTGACACTAGTGCTCAGTTGCTCTCCACTGCTAACATATATTGGATACGTCCCTCAATGTCCCAACATACGGAGACATGACTGTAAGTAGTTGTACTATAAGCAGTTGACAAATACCCCGGTCGAAACGTCCTGCTCCCCAATTGTTCCATTAAAGCTAAAGTACTGCTCATCATTGACGTGATCGATTGAACATTGTAGCTATAAGCCTCTATCAAATCATGACTGTAAGTACATGTATGTACACACTTAGTTGCCACACAACACAGCACACTGGCACTCAAATCTTATTATAATGGAGCTAGGCCGATTTTTTGTCCGCACTAATCTCGGGAACCGTGCGGAGGGTTCGCAGAAAACGCGGTCCGAATGTCGAAGCGCTATCCGGAGGGTGTCCTCGGCTGGGTTTCCCTGCGAAAGCTTGCGAAATGAAGGTTTTGCGCCAACTCGCCATACGTTACTATAGGATGCCATTTTTGTTTTACGGAGGAAAGCGAAGTAGATTACGGAATTCGCAGCTAACTCCTTTGTTACACAACTCCTCCTGGGAAGATGGTGCGACGGCTTCTTTGCTATAGTTTTAGCATAACGTAGAAGGCTGTGGGTGATATAAGCTATATAGCGGAAAGCGCCGTCTTACGCAAGTGAAAGCGGCTCGATGGCGAAAGGATGGGCACAAGTTATGCGGGGTTTAGGCTTGCGCAATGATCTCATGACGTCATCGTAATACGTTTCTTCCAAACAATGCAATTTGCAACCGTTGCAGTGCGCATATGCCGAACATTTAAGGGCAACACCGGACTAACCAAGAAGTCAAGACATTCAGGGTTGATGAGAGCTCTTAGGAATCGACAACAACTGTCAGAACTCCAAGACCATCACTCAACCTTCACTCACAGGAGTCAGCACCAAGGGAAAAGCAGGAGCCAGCTCGAGGGGAGTCATCTCAAAGGACCAACCAGGAGTCAACTCAAGAGAACAACCAGGAATCAGCTCAAAGGGGCCATCATGAGTCAGTTCTGTTTAATTTGGAGGGCAATACAAGAAGCTTGACCTTGCAGAAGGTGATTCATGGTGGAAGAGGAGTCAGCTGCATGCAACTCTATAGCTAACTGCAACTGCAGTGTCTATAACTATTCCTCAGTAGCCAGGTTTGGAAGTGCTTTGCATCAGAAGCACTGGCATCGGAAGCACCTGTGTTGGGCGCCGGAGCAGAGGAGGGCGCCAAAGGCGCCCTTCTCTGCTAGTACATACAATAATACAAGTACACACATGTTACTCACGTTGGAGACAAACACAGTGCAAGAAGGTGAAGCCGGGCGTGGTGGTGTTCGCCTGCGCGTAATCTCCCTTCTGTACTCAAAGCTCTCTACTCCATTGTCCTAATGGGACAAAAACACAGCAAACTTGGCTAGCACACTACCCCTGCTCCATGTTGCCAATGCACTATCATTATACACACATACACTGTATGAAATATGTTGATGACTTTTAGGTATCACAGTTATCTCGCTAACATATAAAAAAAAAAAATTCTAGCTGACTGCAGTAGGGACACATTTAGGAGTCAATCTGACTTCTTAACACCAATCCAGGGGTCCTCTTCAATAACCCTTAATCACTGAGGAGGACCCCTACACTGGGATCAGAATGTTTGACTCATAAAATTAGTCTCTACTGCAATCGGGTACGTAGGCCAGGTCTTAGTGAGGTATACACTGCACTGTATGTTACACATAAAGGTTAATAATAGTTAAAGAGTTGATATGCGAATCAGCCCCAAACTCCATTTCTTCACATTTTCATTGGAGCCATATGTAACACAAGTACCATCGCTATGGCAGTACGTTGGTGGATCTGACTCATCAAGTTACTGCGAAAAACACACACAACATCCATCCAACTACTGCAACCACTCCCCTTGCAGTGTTCCTCTTCTCCATGGGCAAGCACCAGACCGACTTACCACACCACGACAGGATGCCACAACACCTTCACACAACCTGCCAATCTGCATCAGTATCACCCGACTGTGCTGATGAAACTTCATCTCACTTTGCACCCCTGGGCGTTCTGAATCCTAACGTACGTACTTACTTGTGCATGTGTTCTGTCAACACAGAAGTGGGACGCTGCCAACACACGGATGTCCCTGTGGCAGGCATGTCCGCTGCACACACAGAACTTACCTGTAGCCACCAACCAACCAATTTCCATGCAGACCAACACTTTCTCTACGTACATGCCTACATAGACTCCCTTCTACTGCCATATCTCATGTACAGTGGGTACTAGCATCGTGATACCAGAGTGCTTCCTCCCACACCACTCCACTGCCTCTTCATTCAACCAACCTCTCTCACTCGAATGGCCCTTCCGAGCAGTTTCATCCCATCCAACTCTTTGATGGCCTTCCTTGCCGACTCTTCGTCCACATATTCTACAAGCCTGAGATGTATAGTCCAGACACACACAACTTACAGCTACGCATGTTCACCCAATCACTTTGTAACATCCACCACCACCACCACCACCACCACAGATTACAGCACTATTACCATAACCTCACAAATACAGCATCCATCAACGCAAGCACACAGAGACCACGTCCACCTCAACTTACCACCAAACACAACACACTGAAGTGCAGGCTATTCCAGTATGAACCAACTATTGCTATTCTTTATGTCCTCTGGTAGCCCCGAGCTGATGTCAGCCAATACCTTCTTTACTCCTCCTCAATCCATTGACAAGTCAGTTGAAAGAAACTTGAGAGCATTCCAAATACTGACTTATGCAGCACTTCTTTCCCAACCAATTCACCACAGGAAGTACAGACCACACAAGACTCAAACACATTAACAAGCTGCTGCGTACATCAGCCTGAACAGTGTCTAAACTGATTTCCACAGTGATCATTAAATTTTGTTGAGCCAAAGCAATTGCATACCACAAAGAATGGCTGAAGTAAATTGCAGCAAAAGTCAAAGTCGATTGTGGTAAAGTCTTGGTACTGGCAAACATTACGGATGGCGGCCTTACCATCAAACCATCCTCTCTCTACAAGCACAAGGCAGGTACAGTGTACATGCTTCATTATCCTCCTTACTCACCCGCAGCCCTTGGAGACACCTTCCCTGACCTCCTTTATTGTAGCCCACACAACATGGCCCACTGAATGTGGAAGAGAAGAAAGGATGTGAATTATACCCCCTCAATAGCTGCTAGGAAGTACGTAGTGATGTACAGCAATAGGGAGCTGGAAACCTGCTATGTAGCTAAAACAATATATGGCAGGCCCCTTTTGTGAAAGATTGCTTCTCTGCTTGTGCAGTCGTGATGCTGCAAGGTGAGGAGCTCTGAAGAAGGCTACAGCATCTAGTGTAGCTGAAGTGCTGGATAAGCCAACTCTTTCACTGGTTAAAGAGTACACCATCTTGTAGCATTTTGCACTAATTTGGCCCTCAGGCTCATACGCTGGTCCCCCAGGGACAACTAGTCTGTTATGACAAGAGTGTTTTGTTATAACAGACTAGTTGTACTCTCACGTAGCTGTGGTTAAGTTTGTGTATGATTGAAGGGGGGGAGGAGGAAGATGACTTATGATGATGACGAGTCCGGGTACCAGGCAAATTTTGACATCTTACCAACACACACACACTCACACACACTACACACATCACTGGGTTCTATCTCAAGCATCTCTGTAACCATAGATACAGAACATTTATATAGCGAAGGCGGGAAAATGGACAGCAAGCCTTTCAGTTACCTTTCAATCAGTTTCGCTCTTATGTGGTCCTAAATTTCGTTCGCCAATGCTATCGCATTTGGTGGCTAAAACCTTGACGTACTTTTGAAGAGGGCACTTCGCATTAATTATGTAACCTCCCCCCGGAACAAAACCGTCTCACCTCTTTTGAAGACAGTCTTAAGGTCCTTGGTCTTCACGTCGTAGTGCAGGTTTGACACGTACACACGTTTGCTGCCTCCTCTCCTGTCGCTTTCTCCGCCGTCACCGCCATAGTGACGCCCGCGAGGGGATCTCGAACGAGCCCTATCATCGTGAGATCTTCTCTCACTCGAGAAATGCTCCTCTCGCGACAGGTGTTCGTCTTCGGAGCCCAAACGTACGTCCACGTCGTCCAAACTTCGGTCCATTCCAGCCAGAATGCTTCTTCGGTAAACTTGTCAACATGTGCGCGAAAACGTCAGAATACGTCACGTAAGCCATGATCGTAAAAATGGCTGCCTCACTTCCGCTCCTGTCCGGATCAGGAAGTACGTGGTCGTGAACGAGAACTGCTCTCCGAAAAGGCACCAGTCCACCAATCATGTGTTATGTGATGAAACCGAAAAATATACAGGTGCAGTTGCAGGCACTGTAACAATGCATGCTTAATACCACTACAATTAAATTTACTAATAATTGTATTAAATGTGGTAAATTCAAAATGGCTGCAATTGGCGTTTGCGTTCCTCCGAAAGCTCAGGATGCCAGACATCAACAATTAGTCCAAGCCAAAGCCTATCTCCTTGGTTCATCAGTTGATGCTCAAAAGAGTTGTCAAAGATGACTGGACTGGAGGAGGACACCAGAGATCTGTAGACAGGGGATGGGAAGGGAGGGGAGGGGAGGGGAGGCAGGAGAGGGGAGGGGAGAGGAGAGGAAGGGATGGAAAGGAGAGGGTCCCGGGAGGGGAAGCGAGGGGATGGAAGGGAGATGGGGAGGGGAAGAAGGGGAAGAGGAGGGAATCAGGTAGGGTGGGAGAAGGGGAGGGAGGGAAAGGGAGGAAGGACAGGAGTGTTGTGTGTAAAGTTGAACCAATTACAACAAAGCCACTCAACAGAGTGTACTGATCAACACACACATCCAACAGTCCCCCAGCAGGTGCTCCTAAGCACAGCTGCACACAGCACACCTGGTCTCCTCAGCAGCTCTGACTGTTGTCTGTGTGCTGTCCTGTAAGCTGTAGATGAACCTCAGCTTGGTATTGGCCTTTGACGTGTGTGGCCACATCACAGTGTTGGGGGACAGCAGGGCAAACTTGGCCTGGGTAGACACCAAATGAAATTGAAGGAGATAAGACAGCAACAAGAGGAAAGGGAGCAGCTACAGACATACAACAGACTAGTTTCATTGGCATCTTGACAGCACAAGTAGCTACAGTTTAGACAACAAAATGATATAATGCTAAAGAGTTAGTGACACATAATATTGTAAGCAGCTTTAGTTAGAAGAAGGTGTGTCACAGGATAGCATGAAATGCTGTGACTACAGTGTCAGTCTGTGCTATTGGCTAAGCTATCATATCTTGATTGGATGTTGGGAGAGGAAAGCAGTCAGCTTCAATTCAGGGCCTTAAGTTCTCTTGGGAGTTCTAGACACCAAGCCGTTGAACCTGGCAACAACCCTTTGCCTACCCTCACCTTCTGTAGTAGCACCAGCTGCTACTAGCGGAGCTACTACAGAAGGTGAGGGGAGGCAAAGGGTTGTTGCTGGGTTCAAGTAACAAGTATGTACACCAGTAACAATTTTACTCCTCCCCCTCCCCCTCCCCCCCACAGACCACTAAAGGGTTGTTGCCAGGTTCAACGGCTTGGTGTCTGAAACTCCCAAGAGAACTTAAGCCTTGGATACACTGACATGGATTCTCTCCTCTCATAGAGGCTCACTCTTAAGGAGCAGATAAGGAGTTAATGCTTCTTGAGCAAACACATAGTAAGTCAATAGATGGGCAAGGTAGACATTTCAACCACAAAGGCCTTTGTCAGTTACAAAATAGCATACCTTGTCCATCTAGGAACCTGCTACCAGTTTGAGTAAGAATCCATCTAGGAACCTGCTACCAGTTTGAGTAAGAATCAATCTAGGAACCTGCTACCAGTTAGAATAAGAACCTATACAGTAAATAAGTGCATGTTGACTCACTTGTCCATGTATGCACTCAGCTGCATCACGGAAGGAGTCCAGCAGAGCACATGTCTTGGGAGCGAGGTTACAGTTGTCAATGTTCTTTCTTCCTTTGTCAAAGAGGGAGAAAGTGCGCCAGTTTCCAGAGGCCAGGATGGTGGGGTTCTCAGTTCTGAAGAGGGAGGCATTCACCTCCAGAATCTGCAAGGCCTCTCTGCACCAGAGGAGAGGAATATGTAGAGTGTGCACATGTCATTGTGTGTCAGAATGAGCGTAGGATATAAATGTATGTGCTTATAACGTGTGTGCGTGTGTGTGTGCGTGTGTGTGTGTTGTGTGTGTGTGTGCGTGTGTGTAGTGTATTATGTACATATGCATGTGTACAAGGACTCTATTCTCACGTCTTAACATCTGCCAATTGAGCCGTGACCCTAGCTAGCTCAGTGTCATACGCCCGGAGCTCAGCAGTACTCCAGAACGGAGCAGCACGCAGCCCTTGCTCGTACACCACCGGCCGCTGCCACTGGGAAGGGAAGAGTCTGTGGCCGACTGCCTCACTGTACAGTGCATCGGCCTGTGGGGGGGCAGGGGGAGGAGTAAAATTGTTACACAGAGGAACCCTCTTAAAAAGGGCACCCTGTACTGAGGACAACTCTCTAGTGAAGACAGTTCCTTCTGTCCCAGCTGTGTGGAGATGTGTACAGATATAGAGACACCTCTCTAATCAGGACATATGGACCTGTCCCAAATTGTCCCACAGGTGTCTAGAAAAGTGAGGTGCCACTGAAATTGAAAACGTCTCATGCGCATGAGACGCACATACTAAGTACATTGACCCATGGGCAGACGTAGAGTACAAGCAGCTACATGCATGCATGCATATACTGGTGCCACCACCTGTTGAACTGTACTTAAGAATATGCACACCTCAGCTCAGTCCCTCTACATACTGTAACCTTGAGGGCACAATGGCTGACTATTGCTAAACTATATACACAGTGATATTCTCCAGGAGGGGAGGGTCTAGCAGGCTAGATACTCAATTATTACTTCAAACTAAGATTGCATACATATATGTTATACCAAGATCCGAGGTGTCTACGGGATTTACAACACTGTGGGAAACCGATTACTATAGAGGCCCGTGCGTGAAGCGCAAGGGCCTCTATATCAGTTTCCTAGGTGTTTTAAATCCAGTAGAGACCGAAGGAGCTCAGTATAAGGTGTTTAGACTATGATAGCAATAAGCGTCAATACGAGGAAGGACCGCGCTGGCCAGTTCTACCGAGAAATGACGACAAAAAGGTAGCCAAGTAGTCAAACGGCAGCGTAAACTGTGCAGAAACGACCCTGGGAAGCCCAGCTGCCGTGAAGTACCTCGGAACATTGCTAAAGTTAATTTTGCTCCAAGCTTGTCACAGGTACGTTGTCGAAAGTTTGCCTTAAAGCGCCAGAAGCTACCAGAGGTGGTACAAGTTGAATCAGAGGTGGTATAAGTGAATCAGAGGTGGTATAAGTGATTTAGAATACCTCCGTTGGACCAATCAGATTACAGCAATTTGTTGCATCATCGTCTAAAGAATGTATGGACTCCATGGGGGCAGTACAGTGAAGCCTGAGACAAACAGACATGCCAGATCTACGTACCTTACATCATAAGGCATTCATAATAATCTGCAGATAATTATCTCTATTACATGTACCTACACACAGGCAAAACAGACATCATTCTCTTTGGATGGGTGCCGTCCACTAATGCGTTTAAAAGTAGAGCCACAATGCATTCTCATTCCGGTGTAATACAAGACTACATGTGTGTGGAGCAAAACATGCCATAGGCATTGTACTGGTGATCATGTGACAGTCATGTGACTCACTTCATCCTTCCTGTTTAGCCGAGTCAGTGCATCCCCTGCAAAGAAGTAGAACTTTGGGTCCTTCTTGATCTGGTCTGATCCTCTAATCCCCTCCAGCAAGAGAGGCAACGCCTCCTTCATCTTCCCAGCCGTCATCAGCACATAACCAAGGTGGGCCTTTGCTATCAGGTTCTTAGGCCACTGCTTCAGGACCGCTTCCAACTGGCTATTTGCTTCCTTCAGTCTCCCCATCTTAACATACTGTACGGCAAGCAGGCATGCAAAATCTTCGCTCTTTGGTTTCAGCTCATGCAGTTTTTCCATTGCAGCCAGGACCACGTCACTCTTGCCTCGATATGTTGCTGGTTCAATCAGTCGTGTCAGCGAGGCAATCCTAAACTCAATCGGAGTTAAGAAAGAGACAATTCCAACCTCACGATAGCTCTCAATGCACTCATCCAGGAGGGTGTCATTCTGCTGCTGTTTAGCAAGCTGACAGAGGGCCTCTGCTGCACCAAACGTTGCCCGAGGACTTTGAGGAAAATATTTCTGCATATCTCTGAACTTCTCCAGCGCTTCCTTGTACCAGCCGAGCCGTAGCAACTTATCGCCAGAGAGGAGGCTCACGAGGAGGGGACGGTCAGGATCACTGGGGGCAATAGGCCACTGCAATAGTGGCACTTTAGTTAAATCTACTTCCTCTACACGGAGGTCAGAATTCTTCGACTTTGTTTTTTGTTTTCCTTTTCCTTTCCCTGGTTCCTTTAATGGTTTGTCAGCTGGTTTTTTCACAGGCTTAGGTGGCTTTTTCACCGTCTTGTCAGGCAGTTTCTTCGCTGGTGGTGCTTTGGCATTTGGAGAAGAGGCCGGCGGTGACACTCTTGCCGCTCTTTCTTCCGCCATGGCTCTCATTTGCTCGGGCGAGGGCAGCGTGTACTGTTGGTAGAGTACAAGAATGGCGCAGATGGTCAGAATGACAACAGACGTCCACTTCAGGATCTCCACCCATGTCCACCCTTCGTCAATGGAGTATGGGTCTGAGTAATATGAGCTTGAGGCTACAGGGGCATGACGAAAGAGAGAGAATTCACTTACTCATGTGCACATGCTACATACAAATTAACAATAGCTACGAGAATAAACCATCCAACGAATCCGTGTGTCCTTTGTACCGTACAGAATGCACACAGTGATACAATACATAAGGAGACATTGAGCAATCGTAAAGATTCTCAACCAGCTCTCTCAGTAAACCAACAATCAGCTCTCTTGCTAAGTACCCCTCACCAAGGGACGTGCACAGACACACACACACACACACACACACACACACACACACACACACGCACGCACGCATGCACGCACACACACACACATGTAAGTATAACATTACATACGTATGTCCAAATAACGGTGGTATGACACTTATTGTGAAAATGCCTTTGTAGCCACAGAGGGACTTCAGTACTCGAAGGTTGTTCAACATTGCCAACAACTGACAGTGTCCATTGCGACATTGGAAGCCCTTTGCATATTTAGGGACACTGGTGTCATGTCCCATGCAGTAGGCCCAATCCTATGTGTTCATCCCTTCCCAATGGTACAATGGGACAGGATGGACACACATGGGATTGGGAATACTCTGACATTGTGGGACATCCCTCTGTCCAGTGGGATAGCCATAACAGCAGTGGGAGCCTTTCAGATTCCAAATGTACCGATGGAATTTTGTTGGCAATGCTGTGGAGGTAGCCCCCCTCTAGGGCTGGCTCCAAACCACAGTATAGCACATTTAGTACAACAATGCTAAGTACCAGTGATATATAAAGAGGCACAAAATGTGTGCATGTTGATTAGATGTACAGGGAGGGCATGCACAAGGCAGTGGATTGAGTGACTTGTCCCACTTCACTCATGGCATACCAGTAGAGTGCACCTCATGTTTTCGATTTTTACATGACATGTGAAGAGGAGCGAAGGATGAACGTTGAATTTAGCAGAGATAGCTACCAATATACGTAGCTACACGTAGCTAGCTACGTTCTTAGCAAGATGAAAACTGCACATTTTGGGTCATCGTTGTACTGGAAGCTAAGAGTGGCGATGGCCGGGGCCACGGATACGGTACTATCCCTGCAATGCACGCTCATAGGGTAGTCTCATGTGGCCAGACCTAACCATACACATCAGCACATGCCCTGCGAACACATGCACGTACAAACCGCACCATTCCTTCCTTCCGCCTTGCGCGTCTCCGAGTCGTCTCCGGCATCTGTCCTCTGCTCTTCCCTTGCACTGCGCCTGTTTGTGAGGACCATTGGAGCTTCCAAGGAGCAACGCCGTCTTCAATACCTCCAACGTGGTGCCGTAGCTGTGACGGGATGTCCAGCGGAAGCTCAAGAGGAAATTCCTCTCATTATTGTCCCATTTGCGGGCACAGGCGAGCACAGTCCAAAGGTCACGGATCACCAATGGAAGTTACTAAATTTGGCTTAGACAATGACGTAATGCTTGCCACGTCGACAAAAAAACGTAAGCGACAATGACTGCAAATGTGCCAATGCAACGAAATCAAGGTGTATGGATTGAGCCTATATAAGCAGTATGGCGGATTCAAGGGCCATCAAACCAACCAAGAGCGAGAAACGAACTTCAAGAGCAACTTTTGAGCAAAGACTTTCAAAGCCATGGGTCTATTGATTTCACAGTTGGTGAAGGTGTACGAGTCATTTGGACAGCACAAGGCACGCATTGTGATGCTAGGACTGGATGCAGCAGGCAAGACTACCATCCTCTACAAGCTCAAGGTGAATGAGACGGTCTCAACCATCCCCACCATCGGCTTCAATGTGGAGACAGTTCAGCCGACCAAGAATGTTACATTCACTGTGTGGGACGTTGGCGGTCAAGACAAGATCCGCCCCCTCTGGAGGCACTACTTCCAAGGCAGTGATGGGCTTCTGTATGTTGTTGATAGCAATGATCCTGAGCGATTCGAGGAGGCAAAGGGAGAGTTGTCATGGATCTTGCAGGATGATGAAATGCGTGGAGTTCCCGTGGTGATACTGGCAAACAAGCAGGACCTTCCACATTCAAAGGGCCCTTCTGAGGTAGCAGAAGCTCTTGGCATCAACAATGTTCGGGACAGGGAGTGGTATGTGCAGGGAACATGTGCTGTGTCTGGGGACGGCATCTACAACGGAATGGTCAAGCTGTCAGAGTTGGTCAAAGACGCAAGGAAGAGCAAGCAGTAATGTTTGTGAAGTATTAAAACTGTCATTTTTATTTTGCAGAGTCACACTTTCAGAGGCTGTCCCATGTACTGATTTCCATTCTGTTCCTTTCATTGTTTGATCTCTATTGACTGCCCTGGCCCGTTGTCCTCCTTTGATGGAGCTAGTGCACCTTTCATTATAATGTATTATTCATTCCTTGTATGATAATCATAATAATTTTGTGTTAATTGCGACAAAATTGATTGCAATGCATGCACAGCATGTACGCAGCGTGCATTTTTAAGGTATGAAATGACTCTTGAATGTAAGGTACACGGTTGACAGGTGCATGGGCCATGCATGCCGGCCCAGATGGACCTGTCCCTACATACGCAATGTTAATCGCAGCATTACATGATAATTATGCTTGCAATGCCAGTCTTGAGTGCATATTGCACTGACGTATATAGCTTGCATTGTAATTATTCATATAAACGACCACTTTCATAATTGCATACTCCCTCTATATAGATTATATTAGATTATATTAGTGTGTTCTTTAATTATTGGCATTTGCACATGCATGCATGCTGCCAAATTAAGTTAGGAGGAATTAGCAAGCAAGCCATGGATGGTGGACTTCGGCAACGGGAGCAATGGCCTGGTGCTATATGTGTACGCATGTGGCCAGGTGTATATACAGTATATTAAGGAGAATTAAATAAAACATTGATTATGATATAATTATAAATTGCAATTATGCACACCGTACTAGTGCTGTATTTAGAAATACTTCAAGCTATAGGGCCATGCAGGGATGTCCTGCCAATTTCCCCCTCCCATGCAATGCACACACATGCACCCCTGCATGCAAAATTACATACAGACATGCAGAATTTAAACACACAATGTCAGGCATGATGAATAATAGTATTATGATTGTGTATAACAATTGATATATATATATATAAAGTGCAGCCACCACCACCACCTCCCCCACCAGCACCACTGACACCAGCACCACTGCCACCACCATGCACCATCATACAGTCCAGGTTACAATTGCTGTAGCTAGTATATGCACCACCAGTACAAGTTATACACAGGGTACACCCACCAGTGCATATATGCAAATGTAGCTTGTACCCATCTGACGGGTGTTGCTCTGGTGGCACTGGCACATATGCTGGTGCCACATTGTGCAACTTGTACTGCATGAGTGGTGGTGATGGTGGTGGTGGTGGTGGCACTAGCTGGTGTGTGGATGTTTTGGTGCTGGTTGAGGGGTGAAGAACGAAAAGTCGTGCAAGCAAAAAAGACGGGGAATAGGTGAAGTCTATAGGATTGTAAGTTAATTGGACTGTGGTGGTGGTGGTGGCCATATATGGTGGCCGTGGTGCATGGCGGTGGCCATGGCTGATCGATGGTGGTGGTGGTATATACGGTGCACTAGTGGTGCATGGTGGTGGTGGTGGTGGTATATACGGTGCACTAGTGGTGCATAGTGGTGGTGGTGGTGAGTGTGCATGGTGCATGGTGGTGGAGGCGGTGGTGGTTGCCCACTGCATGTAATTAATAAAAACTAGGGTAAGGATTAGATCTACATATAGAATTATAATTATGGTCCTTACTATACTATGTGGACTGATCATGTCCATGAGCTATAGCTGGGTTAATTCCAACAAAAACGACATCCTGCAGATAATTGTGTGCAATTAATGTAAAACATTCAAGCAATCAGCATAATGTGTGTGAAAAAGATGTATAAGCAAAGTGTGGCCCAAAACGGCAGCTAAAGCAACCACAGTGAAAAACACGTTCATGGAACATGGGATATGGTTCTAGCTCAAACTACACATTCATTGGCAGTACGCAGAAAAGGTACAAAGCATTAAATGCATCAGCTGCGACAAACAAAACAACCATACCAACGCATGCATAAATGCTCCACGAAATCACTGGGAAGAAGAGCGCTGCTTTGCGGAGCGTGACACCAGCTTCAGCGAGCCTCTTGAGAGACCGTAGAATTGAGGCGGCTGCAGTCCTTTCTTGGTGCAGTCAAACCTCCATCCCAAGTGGTGCCGACAAGACTTGCAGTTTAGTATAGTCCAAGCATACCTTATGAAGCAAAAGATACATTAAGCTATAATTCTATAGGTCATTTAAAGGTTATGCAGCTTAGATTATCTATGATTGGCTTAGCAATTATTGTGACATCATGTGACATCATGTGACAGATGTCAAGTGATGCCATGATGCATGCAACAGCATGTGATGTCATGTGACAATACTCTGGTACGTATGCTATGTGAGGGGTAAAGCACTGGGTGAAACACCTTGACACACAACTGTCAACATCGGACAACATGTGTAGAGTAACTATGATGTATTCTGGCATGCTAGTCTTGATTGTGCAGATAGACCGCCATTTTGTTCAGATTCCACCCTACCAAAAGACATCTCTTGGGAGGGCGGAGTCTAATCAAAATGGTGGTTTGGCTACACAAGACTAGGAAAGTGGCACATTAGGTGAAGCACTATATATGTGTAGGAGTGATGTCAAATGATGTCATTGATCAATGTCAAAATGTGTCATGTACCACAGAGTGATGTGTGTTGTGACAGCTGCAATGCGAGTGTCATGTGAAGTATGTAGCTATGCAATGTGAATCAATAATGTTGATGTAACACGTGACCACAAGCATGTGATGTCATGTGATGTCATGTGATGTCACATGGAAGGCTCACTGAGGGAACCAGGAGTGCTCTGTGGTCCGATGCCCTTGGAGCCGAATATTCCTTGCTTCTCTGACCGTGAGAGTGTCATGGACGTACCCTCCTGGGTTGACGTAGGAGGCAAGGGGTCCCTCCACTGACAAGCTGAAGATGTGCTGCTTTTCAGTAATGAGTGTGCCACAATGAGCACACTGCAGCTCGGTAAAGTCCTGAGTGATACAACAAGAGGACTGTCAGCTGCAGATTACAGTAGACTAGTATCATGCACACTGTATAAATACGATCACTAAAATGGCAGGTGATAATATTATAGTATCGTTAGCAACTTTTTAGAGAGAAGAGCACCAAAAGTGTTTTGTGGGTGTGCTTCTGGGCCCAAGGCTGATGACAGAGGAGAGTCAGTCCATAGCCCTGTACTCAGGACCTCTCACTGATCTCCCACCCCTGCTAATTAACTTCTGATGGCCTGGGGCTAGTCAGTCCCCAACGAGTAAGTGCAGGCAGGAATGTAGAACACGTAAGTAGGCGTTTAAAAATAGTGTTCTTGTTGAGTAATACAACTTACTGAACTATCTCAAATATCATGATAAGAAGTGCAATCATAGAACTGTAACTTAGCACTGACCACCTTAAATTTGCATAATGAATATACCAAACTATAAACATTATTTCCATACAGTCCTTTCAAGTTTAATAGCTAATGCTACACTCAAGCTTGTTGCTGGAGGGTTTGTGCAAACAAACAGCAACCTATGGGTCACTACTCACAGAATGCCTACCTGTAGGATTTGCAGCCCTTTCATCAGTCTCCTGTTGGGGCAGTTGATGGCAATAAGGTCAATCTTCACTGGAATGCTCACAGGAAGACGCTTCACTAGCCAGTACGAAAGGGCTGAGAGAGGATGAGAGGTGGAGAGAGGGGAGAGATGAGTAGGAACATGCATATACGACAAAATGAGACAATTTCAACTGAGCATTGATTCAGTTTCGAATTGGGTGATGCACTCTCCTAGAACACAACATAAACAACATGTAGACAACGCAACTGATGAAGGCCTTCGGGCCGAAATGTCCTGCATTCAGTTGTTGAATAATCTGCTACGTATTGCCCACAAAGTATTCGCTTACATTCAACAACGTAGCAATGAGCCTATTCTTCTACATAAACAACATGATTGAAAGATGGTTACAATCATCGAACATTTTATGCCAAACAGCCTGTTACACTAGTAGAATTGGCACAGCGAGGCTGAGGGGCAAGGGCCCCGTTGATGACTGTTATTCTATAAAGATGGAAGAACCACAGACAGCTGTTTTGCCTTATTGGAGCTCATCAGTGTGGCGTACTGATGAACGATTAAGAAATGTCTACTACCGTAGCTGTCGAAACTACTGTAGCTGTCTGAAACTGTAGCTCCAATGATTAAGGTGGCGGGTGACCTGCCATCTGCCACAGTTTTTAATAATATTTACGAGCAAGCACGGCCTTTTGCCGCACTCACTCTGCATTGCATCGCTGAGTAGACAACGCAGGCCATCCATCACCATTTGGGTGATTGCAGCTGGGTGACGCTGCCTGGGTATAGTGCTGATCTTGTTTGCACTGACGTTGGCCACTGTCATACACTTGCATGCACATAATATACATATAGCTACACCTACACCATGTTAAAAGTACTTCGTGGTCATGTCTTTTCCTTAGCCAATAAGGCAGTGCCAAAGACAAGCAAGCTTTCTGCGCAGTAGCTTACTTTGTGATAGAGAGAGGGCTTTCATCAACCCAGATTGCTGACAGCTAAAGTAACCAAATAGCGATACAATAATGCCCACGTACCAATAGCCAGAGCAGCTCCCTCGCACCAGATAATAACAGTAAACTTCTGCACAAGTGCGCGGCGCACCCGGGAGACCCAAACTGAGGAGTGCGGAGTGTCTAAGAGATGGCCGGCTGTGAGGCATGTGTGCACTGCCAGAGTGGCCATGTTTGTGGTGATATCATTGCATAGTCCAACCAAATGTCCGTTTTTAATTCCGCACATGAACGAATGCACAGAATCATTTGTATTATATATGCATAGTCTTGTGACTGTCACGTGCAGATTGCATTTTTGTTCGCATTTTGCATATTTGATGCCTCTCTTCGTCGATTTTTTAGCAACAACTGCCAGATGTGCACTGGCCTATGCACGGGTTTTGAGGTGCGGTCTTCCAAGATGGCGGGAGGCTGTGGAGTGCTAATGTTATCACTTGTCAAGACCTCTTTTGATGTTCGTTCACGGTGGTGTAACAGCCAAACAACTAACAGATGCTCAGATCGATGTAACACAAACAGAAGTCGCTATTTACTGAACATGAAGGTTAGTAATTGCTATACTGCAGTAAGAGATGTCCAAAATAGGACCAGAATGTACGTGCGTGGTGGCACGTTCTACTTCTTTTCATTGCACTGATGCTTGGGTACAATGTAGAAGTGCACCAGTGAAATTGATAGCCGAAACTGCTTAGGGCAGTTTCTGCTACTGAAAAAGAGTTGATACAAGTTGCTGCATAATAATTATGCAAATTAGGTAACCCCAGCTACATTAACGACAGTCATCTTTCAACCTCTTGCCCTGTGCATTGCAGTGTCCAGTGTAGTGGCAGATTTCAAAGACCTGTCCTAGCTGTCAACATGTTTATGGTAAAGGAAGTGGTTAGTACTCTTATACAATCTATAAGAGAAATTCATTTCCTAATGTGGGGAGTAAATACTTGGGTCAAGGTCCAGGGGCCGCACCTGTTTATGACAATGTGTACACAATACTCAACCACAAGACAAACAATCACAGGAAGTTAGTTCAATTCCATTATAATTTTATAGCAGTGTCTTCAACCATACTATTGCTACATATCACACACTTATTCTTGTAACAAATAAGCTTCTAAAGGTCCGGGAATATATACAACACTGAAAAACTACTTACAAAGTTGGTTGAGTAAAGGGAAATTGACAAACAGTACCACAGCATTCTGTTTACCATAATCCAGAGTGATTTGATTCATCACTCTCCTCAGCTGGTACAAACATGTTTCACTCCACCTAAGAAAGATCTACAAATCGAACATCAGCCATGCCTACAAAGATGGAAGGGCCACAGACAGCTCTGTCACCCATATATACAGTATGTTAAGATAGTAATAGGTGTGAGCTGGCAGCAGTAGCATTTGAGACATAGTCATAAAATTGCAATAAGCAACCTGAACCAATTTGTATTATTTATTTGTCTTGTGGTTCAAATACAGTTTACATTGTCCTAAAGAGGTGCACCTCTTGGTGCTGACACAGCTATCTGTAAAATATTGTTTTCCTCTTCCTATACTGATCACTTCCCATACCCTACACATGTTGTGAGACAGTTCTTTGCTGCAGGGCAGTGCAACTGACAGGTCTGCTATTGTGAGATGGCTACTCACTAGATATTACAGTTTCACTTGTAGCAGATGCAGTTGTCTTGGCATCATCCATCTGCACACCACACTGTTGAGCTCCCTTTCTTAAGGATGAAAGATCTGTCAGTGGCTCTTCTATCTTTGTAGGATGAGGTTAATGCATAGATCTTCAGCTGGTATATCAAAATTTAAACAATTTTGTAGCAGCCAAGGACAATTCATGCTTCATAACAGTTGACATAGCATATTACTCCAGGCCACTGAATGCTGTGGTAGTGCTCATCAGTTACCCTTGACATTACTGATCAAAAGGGCAATGAATTTCAACAATATCAAGTAGCTACTGCAGTCACACTAGACAATGACTTGATATTATCAGCCCACCAATTTCTCAATGTATTTAAATCATGATTATAATGTAATTGTGATTAATTCTTGCACAATGTCGTCTGTAGGGTGGCAGTGCGGCAAGTGAAGCATGGAGTGCTCAGATTCACTTTGATTTGCTTGTACAGCTCGCTCTTGCACTGCTTTCTGAGTGTACCGGAACAAAGTCACAGTGCGTCCAACCATATCCTTCGAGCAAGCCAACACCATGTCTCTAAACTTAGGCTGATGTCATTCAGCAATCTGCGAATCTGAACGGCCAAGACAGGATCTCATCCTGCACACAAGTTGATGTAAGCAATAATGCCAGATTACTCTGCAGGGGGGTGAGGCACATGAGACTAGGAATTCCCTAGAAATTCCTGTCTATGACCTATCATCTAGATCTAACACTTATGTAATAGCATCTCCTGCACAACACCCACAACAAGAAGCAGTGGGTATAAAAAGCCGCTCACAGGTCTTCCAGGAGGAAAATCTGAAATCAGTCTTATGAATTCAATATTGGGAAGAACTCTAACTATGTCTGCCTGCAAACTGCTCCTTCTTGGTCTCTTGGCAGTCTGCAGTGCCTCAGCACTGTCCAAGGACCTGGTAACTGATGTGGACACACATAGGACCAAGGTGAGTGATACAACTGCTGAGCATCGTATGGATGCATCACTGCTAGTCTCGTTGCAGTGAATAGAATTGCACTGGATTAAGTGTTAGCAGCAAATCTGATATCATGACAGACTATATACACCAAACTATAAAACTATACTATTTTCCAAACACAACTATCCTCTGCCTCCACAGAGGCAAGCCCTCACCCCACCCTCTGGTGAATGCAGCAATGGAGATGTGAAAGTGGTCACACACCCACAAGACATCATCTGGAAGTGTATTGGTGGAAACTGGCTGCCCTACAGGTGAAGTAGCCAAACCATTGTCACTTTCGTTGCACTATTACGCAGCTTACAGAGAAAGACAGGGTGACCCACACAATAGGTAGCATTGTAGCTAAAGGAGACACACAGGTACACCCCCCCTCTCCCCTCCCCTCCACTCAGGTTGACTGTAGCACTGGGAACCACCATGGAAACCCCAGGATGCTCCTGTAAAGAGGTCAAGGAGGCACTGACTGCACACTGGTTCAGACCACCTCAGAGTGGGCTCTACTGGATCACTCTGGAAGAGGGCTGTGGCAGTGGACTCCAGAAGAGAACAGTGCAGGTGGGACTAGCAGACACTGATGTATGACTCAAAACTACTAAGCTGAAAAACAGTCAGAGTTCAAACTCAGTTTGGCTGTTTCCTCAGCTAAATCAGATGACTGAAGGGTAGTAACATAGTGGAAGCCAGTGAGGTCAACTCTCAAGGCATTTAAAACATTAGACGGACTACTGGTGTCAGTTTAGTAGCTGACAAAGACTTTCGTGGTCGAAGCCTGCTATGTGTTTACTTGAAAATCATTAACTCCCCGCTCCCCCCCCCAGACCACTACTGCATAAGCCACAAACACTACCAGCAACAACTTGGCCTTAGCTCTTCCCCTTAAAACATTGACACAGCTGTGCTGAAAACTCGACACTAGTTCATGCTATGCAGCTCAAAGCATATCACACATGTGTAGTGTATGGTACTATACACAACTCATCATATACAAGAGAGGGGGCCTAACAGCCAAACGTTTGATTGGTCACATTGCCTGTTGCTGCGCTGGTGTGATCACTGCAGATGAACGTAATTGGGTGCATGTGTGTAGGTTTGTTAAGAGCTACAAAGTGTACTGTACAAACTGCTGTATGTGTGCACATGTCCCTACAGGTGTACTGTGACATGACCACTGATGGAGGGGGGTGGACACTGGTGTGGAAGAACTCCTTCTGGGACAACCTGCCCCTCAATGAGAACATGTTCTACTTCAGCAAGCACTACCGCCCATGTGTGGACTACTCTGGAGACTGGTGCAACATACCCAACAAGGGAGGCTGCAACAAGACCTGCGGACCACCTCCAACAGAAATGATGATTGTGGCCTACCACAACCGACGCACGGTGTACGCTTACAAGGGACACATCAACAACAACATTGACTGGGACTGGACAGGGGGACTGCTACTTTACCCAACCAAAATTGTGGACCACTGCTCTAGGAACAATGGTGTCATACCAGCACCAAGCAGCCACCCTGGAAGAGATCTTGGGCTGAGCTTTGACAAAACAACTCCTAATAATCCCAACTGGAACTGTGACACCATTGGAGAACGCTATGCAAGTCCTTATGACTGTCGTTGGCATGACTGTAGTCTTCCACGAAGCATCTCCAGCCATAACCGCAACACACAGATGACTCTGGCCATATATGTGCGTTGAAGAATCACAAGGAATCAAGGCTGTGTGTACTAGAACAGTATTAGTAACTGCGTTTATGTAGAAGCACATGTGCACATACAGTACAATAGTCAATTCAGTGCACAGACACACACCATAAAACAGTAGTGTGAACATTGTAGTATGTATGAGGTGGAGTGGTTGGTTTAGCATGAATTTTGTCAGTAGTCACTGCTCACCAATCATTAAACTCCAAGTTGGACTGATCAGTGTCCCATCATCGTGAAGGTTAATGGGATGGTTACATTCATATCTTCAGTGATTAACTAGGTTAAAGCCTAGCCGGCCTGTCCACTGCAGTGGCCTACTTCGAAGAAATGTCCTATCAACACATGTTGATGTCATGGAAGTAACTTAATTACTATGCACCTACATAGGACAGCATTATTACACAGATAGGCAAGTAAAGTGGGTGTCTGCATTCACCGGACTAGACTAGTGGATTGGAATAATGGACTGCCATAATTTATGCACAGTGTGTCATTGTAAGTCATATTTGTTCATCTGTAATCTTGGCGTGTGGAGCTGAGGTGGCAGCCAAGACCACTTCTATATATTGCCATTTGGCTTAATGCAGATGAAGAAATTTTTAGATCTGCCATAGGGATATTGAGTGGTAATACCAATTAGTCTGTCAATGAGGCACTCTTCTACGTGCACAGTGTTACAGTACAGTAGGATGGGGGTGTGTACTAATACATATCTTATTATAATAGTACATGGGACAATGTAATGGCTGGTCCTGCAAACAGATATTCTTACTTGTCATTGGGGATCAGGCCATACTCTCCTTGGGTTAGGTAAGGAGATAGGTCAAATGCAATCAGAATCCTCCACATTGATGAGGCTAATGCATAGATCCTCAGCTGGTATACATAATATGAAACCATTTTGTATACCAGCCAAGGCAATCTATACTGCATAACATTTGATATAGTATCTTATGCATAGTCGAGGCCACTGAATGCTGTGGTAGTGCTCATCAGTTACCCTTGACATTACTGATCAAAATGGCAATGAGTTTCTACAATATCAAGTAGCTACTGCAGAGTTGCACTAAACAATGACTTGATACGTTCAGCCAACCACTTTGTACAGTTTTCTCAATGTATTCACCTCCCCAATTGAATAATACAGCCATTTGATGATGTAATGACACAAAGTCATGCTGATACACCTATGTTCTGAATTCGGTACACTGCACTCAAATGAACATGGAACTCTCCTACAAATTCCTGGCTATGACCCGTAATCTAAGTCTTAGACAAACACTTACGTAATAACATTTCCTGTACAGCACCCAATCAGATGGGACACAACAGCAACAAGCAGTGGGTATAAAAAGCCACACACAGGTCTTCCAGGAAGAAACTCTAAAGTAAGTCTTATGAATTCAATATTGGAAAGAGCTCTAACTATGTCTGCCTGCAAACTGCTCCTCCTTGGTCTCTTGGCAGTCTGCAGTGCCTCAGCACTGTCCAAGGACCTGGTAACTGATGTGGACACACACAGGACCAAGGTGGGTGATAACAATGTTGAGCATCATGTGGATGCATTACTGCTAGTTTCGTTGCTTCCAGTGAAAATAGGGACTGGAAGCGATATTTAGGTGTTAGCAGCAAAATTGCCATTATACTATATGGACTACATACGTACACCAAGCTATATGACTTCGCTATTTTCCCAACTCAACTGTCCTCTACCTCTACAGAGGCAGGCCCTCACCCCACCCACCAGTGAATGCAGCAATGGAGATGTGAAAGTGGTCACACACCCACAAGACATCATCTGGAAGTGTAGCAGTGGAAACTGGCTGCCATACAGGTGAAGTAGCTGAAACCATTGTCACTTTCATTGCACTATTACACAGCTTACAGAGAAAGACAGGGTGGCCACACAATAGGTAGAATTGTAGGTAAAGGAGACACATGCAAACACCATCCTCTCCCCTCCCATCCAATTAGGTTGACTGTAGCACTGGGAACCACCATGGAAACCCCAGGATGCTCTTGTAAAGAGATCAAGGAGGCACTGACTGCACACTGGTTCAGACCACCTCAGAGTGGGCTCTACTGGATCACTCTGGAAGAGGGCTGTGGCAGTGGACTCCAGAAGAGAGCAGTACAGGTGGGACTAGCAGACACTGGTACAGCTAGTTACATAGACAGTATATAGCTACAGGTTTAGAGAAGGCAGTATGGGGTTATGTTATACTGGGCTACTGAAACAAATACTCATCATCTTCAAATAATTATAACTTGTTAAAGTGAAAGGTCTCATGAAATGACTCAAAACTACTAAGCTAAACTCGGTTTGGCTGTTTTCTCAGCTAAATCAGATGATTGAAGGGTAGTAACAGTGGAAGCCAGTGAGGTCAATCTTGAGGCATTTAAACATTAGACAGTCCACTGATGTCAGTTTAGAGCTGTTGAAGACTTTCGTGGTCGAAACAACCAGCTGTGTTCACTTGTAAATTACTAACTCCCTTCCCCCCCCCCCCCCACCAGACCACTACTGCGTAAGCCACAGACACTACCAGCAACAACTTGTCTACATCAGTTTATGCTATGCAGCTCAAAATGTATCACACATGTGTAGTGTATTGTACTATACACAACTCATCATAATTATATACAAGAGTGGAGGCCAAACAGCATAAATATTATAAACTTTCCATTGGTCACATTCCCTGTTGCCGTGCTGGTGTGATCACTGCAGGTGAACATTATTGTGGGCATGTGTGTAGGTTTGTTAAGAGCTACAAAGTGTACTGTACAAACTGCTGTATGTGTGCACATGTCCCTGCAGGTGTACTGTGACATGACCACTGATGGAGGGGGGTGGACACTGGTGTGGAAGAACTCCTTCTGGGACAACCTGCCACTCACTGAGGACATGTTCTACTTCAGCAAGCACTACCGTCCGTGTGTGGACTACTCTGGAGACTGGTGCAACATACCCAACAAGGGAGGCTGCAACAAGACCTGTGGCCCACCTCCAACAGAAATGATGATTGTGGCCTACCACAACCGACGCACAGTGTACGCTTACAAGGGACACATCAACAACAACATTGACTGGGACTGGACGGGGGGACTGCTACTCTACCCAACCAAGATTGTAGACCACTGCACTTGGTTCAATGGTATTATACCAGCACCAAGCAGTCACCCTGGAAGAGATCTTGGATTGAGCTTTGATAAACAGACCCCTGACAATCCCAAATGGAACTGTGACACCATTGGAGAACGGTATGCCAGTCCTTATGACTGTCGTTGGCATGACTGCAATCTTCCACGAAGCATCTCCAGCCTTCGCCGCAATACACAGATGACACTGGCCATTTATGTGCGTTGAAGAATCACAAGGAATCAAGGCTGTGTGTACTAGAACAGTAGTGGCAACTGAGTTTATGTAGAAACACATGTGCACATACACATACAATAGTCAATGCAGTGCACAAACACATACACCATAAAACAGTAGTGTGAACATAGTACTACGTACATATGAGGTGGAGTGGTTGGTTTAGCATGAATTTTGTCAGCAGTTATTACTCACCATGCAATCTTTAAACTCCAAGTTGGACTGATCAGTGTCCCATCATCGTGAAGGCTCATGGAATGTGATTAGCTATGTTGCAGGCTTACAGCCTAGCCGGCATGTCTACTGCTGTGGCCTACTTCGAAGAAATGTCCTATCAACACATGTTGATGTCATGGAAGTAACTTAATTACTATGCACCTACATAGGACAGCATTATTACACAGATAGGCAAGTAAAGTGGGTGTCTGCATTCACCGGACTAGACTAGTGGATTGGACTAATGGACTGCCATAATTTATGCACAGTGTGTCACTGCAAGTCATATTTGTTCATCTGTAATCTTGGTGTGTGGAGCTGAGGTGGCAGCCAAGGCTGCTTCTATTGCCATTTGGTTTAATGCAGATGAGGACCTCTTCATATCTGCCATTATAGGGATATTGAGTGGTAATACCAATTAGTCTGTCAATGAGGCACTCTTCTACGTGCACAGTGTTACAGTACAGTAGGATGGGGGTGTGTACTAATACATATCTTACTATTATTGTAGTACGCGGGACAATGTAATGGCTGGTCCTGAAAACAGATATTCTTACTCGTCATTGGGGATCAGGCCACACTCTCTTTGGGTTAGGTAAGGAGATAGATCAAATGCAATCAGAATCCTCCACATTGATGAGGCTAATGCATAGATCCTCAGCTGGCATACATAATATAAAACCATTTTGTATACCAGCCAAGGCAATCTACACTTCATAACATTTGATATACGTAGTATCTTATGCATAGTCGAGGCCACTGAATGGTGTGGTAGTGCTCATCAATTACCTTTGACATTACCGATCAAAATGGCAATAAATTTCCACAATATCAAGTAGCTACTGCAGAGTCACACTAAACAATGACTTGATACGTTCAGCCAACCACTTAGTACAGTTTTCTCAATGTATTCACCTCCCCAATTGAATAATACAGCCATTTGATGATGTAATGACACAAAGTCATGCTGATACACCTATGTTCTGAATTCGGAACACTGCACTCAAATGAACATGGAACTCTCCTAGAAATTCCTGGCTATGACCCGTAATCAAAGTCTTAGACAAACACTTACGTAATAACATTTCCTGTACAGCACCCAATCGGATGGGACACAACAGCAACAAGCAGTGGGTATAAAAAGCCGCACACAGGTCTTCAAGGAGGAAACTCTCAAGTCAGTCTTATGAATTCAACATTGGGAAGAACTCTAACTATGTCTGCCTGCAAACTGTTCCTCCTTGGTCTCTTGGCAGTCTGCAGTGCCTCAGCACTGTCCAAGGACCTGGTAACTGATGTGGACACACACAGGACCAAGGTGGGTGATAATAATGTTGAGCATCGTGTGAATGCATCACTGCTAGTTTCGTAACTCGCGGTGAATAGAATTGCATTGGAAGCAAGACTAAGTGTTAGCAGCAAATCTGATATCCATACACCAAAAATAAAACTATACTATTTTCCAAACACAACCATCCTCTGCCTCCACAGAGGCAAGCCCTCACCCCACCCACCAGTGAATGCAGCAATGGAGATGTGAAGACATCATCTGGAAGTGTAGCAGTGGAAACTGGCTGCCATACAGGTGAAGTAGCCAAACCATTGTCACTTTCATTGCACTATTACACAGCTTACAGAGAAAGACAGGATGACCACACAATAGGTAGAATTGTAGGTAAAGGAGACACATGCAAACACCATCCTCTCCCTCCCCTGCACTCAGGCTGACCGTAGCACTGGGAACCACCATGGAAACCCCAGGATGCTCTTGTAAAGAGATCAAGGAGGCACTGACTGCACACTGGTTCAGACCACCTCAGAGTGGGCTCTACTGGATCACTCTGGAAGAGGGCTGTGGCAGTGGACTCCAGAAGAGAGCAGTACAGGTGGGGCTAGCAGACACTGATGTATGACTCAAAAGCTACTAAGCTGAAAAGCAGTCAGAGTTCAAACTCAGTTTGGCTGTTTTCTCAGCTAAATCAGATGACTGAAGGGTAGTAACATAGCGGAAGCCAGTGAGGTCAAATCTTGAGGCATTTAAACATTAGACAGACTACGGGTGTCAGTTTAGTAGCTGACAAAGAATTTCGTGGTCGAAACAACCTGCTATGTGTTCGCTTGAAAATCACTATATAACTCCCTGCTTCCCCACCAGACCACTATTGCGTAAGTCACAAACACTACTAGCAACAACCTGGCCTTAGCTCTTCCCCTTAAACATTGACACAGCTGTGCTGTAGACTCAGATCTACATCAGTTTATGCTATGCAGCTCAAAATGTATCACACATGTGTAGTGTATTGTACTATACACAACTCATCATAATTATATACAAGAGTGGAGGCCAAACAGCATAAATATTATAAACTTTCCATTGGTCACATTCCCTGTTGCTGCGCTGGTGTGATCACTGCAGGTGAACATTATTGGGTGCATGTGTGTAGGTTTGTTAAGAGCTACAAAGTGTACTGTACAAACTGCTGTATGTGTGCACATGTCCCTGCAGGTGTACTGTGACATGACCACTGATGGAGGGGGGTGGACACTGGTGTGGAAGAACTCCTTCTGGGACAACTGGCCCCTCAATGAGGACATGTTCTACTTCAGCAAGCACTACCGCCCGTGTGTGGACTACTCTGGAGACTGGTGCAACATACCCAACAAGGGAGGCTGCAACAAGACCTGCGGACCACCTCCAACAGAAATGATGATTGTGGCCTACCACAACCGATGCACGGTGTACGCTTACAAGGGACACATCAACAACAACATTGACTGGGACTGGACCGGGGGACGGCTACTCTACCCAACCAAGATTGTGGACCACTGCACTACAAACAATGGTGTCATACCAGCACCTAGCAACCATGTTGTAAGAGACCTTGGACTGAGCTTTGACAAAATATCTCCTGACAATCCTTATGTCAACAGCGACACAATATATCACAATTACAACAGCCCACATGACTGCCGTTGGACTAACTGTCATCTTCCACGAAGCATCTCCAGCCTTTCCTATCGCACACAGATGACACTGGCCATTTATGTGCGTTGAAAGACCACTAGTATACTAAGCAGTGTGTACTAGAATAGTAGTAGTAACTGACTTTATGTAGAAACAACTGTGTCCCTACACATACAATAGTCAATGCAGCACACATACACAAACTTTATGGAGCAGTAGTGTAAACATCGTAGCATGAAGTGCAGTGTTTCCTCTTGTGTGAATTTGCCAGCAGATATGCTCAACTTCATTTATGAAGTCCCTGTATGTGTGAAGATTTCACAAAGACACATATTGTCTACAATGCACCTAAAGGACTCCAAGACCACTACATGGTTCACCTTGCTACTGGTACTTCAGTGGACTGGTACTAGAAGTGTCTTCTTTCTAATTATGTGTCTATATTCGATCATAATACAGCTGTCATGTTTAGAAGTGATTCCTACGTACACTCAAGTACGTATGGTGCTTTCCTGATCAGTCCATGCTCGTGGGAAGGCACCGTTATGCAACGTAGCACAATTGTTGCTCTTGGCAATATACTGATAACATCTTCTGCTACTCACCTCTCTATCTTCTATTGTCGCTGTACATTGTGCTCTTCAACAACACACTAACTTTTGACTCAGGCTGACTTCTTGAATACTTGAATACAGAAATACGTGGTGACAAGTCGACATAAGAATGTCTGCATTCTCAAAGTAACCATTGATCGTCTTTCTTACTATAGAAACATACTTGATCAAGTAGAGATTCGTTTAACATTTGGCTCATTGACAAAGTCTACCACATGATTAGAGCTCAAGAATCTTCCCCAACCAACTTAATTGTCTAAGTATACCTCCAGTGCTTATAGTGCTTTAGATGAAAGGAAATTTAAGCATGCAGTTTCATTTCAAGAAATTGTGCTACCTTACGAAAATAGCAAAAGATGTTCTGCAAAATTTGCACAGGTCAACAGTTAGAGAATTTACCTGTTGGTGACCGTCATGACACTCCAGACAAACATGAGAAGTTAATTCACTCCAATGCTTTAGTGAACAGACAAGCAGCAATAGCAAGGACTTAGCTGGTACAGTGTGGTGTTGTAATCACATAGGTCTACGTCAGCAACAGGTTTGTATAATTATAGCTATGAACATTTTTCAATGACCTATTCAATTGTACAGTGCAATTATCTAATTGGATGTGATGCATAATAACTAATTGGAATGCACATTTATCTAATCAGCTATTGATGGAGGGGGGTGGACTCTGGTGTGGAAGAACTCCTTCTGGGACAACCTGCCACTCACTGAGGACATGTTCTACTTCAGCAAGCACTACCGCCCGTGTGTGGACTACTCTGGAGACTGGTGCAACATACCCAACAAGGGGAGCCGCAACAAGACCTGCGGCCCACCTCCAACAGAAATGATGATTGTGGCCTACCACAACCGACGCACAGTGTACGCTTACAAGGGACACATCAACAACAATATTGACTGGGACTGGACAGGGGGACTGCTACTCTACCCAACCAAGATTGTGGACCACTGCAATATCAACAATGGTGCTATACCAGCACCTAGCAACACTGCGGAATGTAGAGATTTGGGGTTGAGTTGTGATAAACTTAGTCCTGACAATCCCAACTGGAACTGTGACACCATTGGAAAACGGTATGTCAGTCCTTCGACTGTCGTTGGCATGACTGCAATCTTCCACGAAGTATCTTCAGCCTTACCCACAACACACAGATGACATTGGCCATTTATGTGCGTTGTAGAATCACAAGGAATCAAGGCAGTGTGTACTAGAACAGTAGTGGCAACTGAGTTTATGTAGAAACACATGTGCACATACACATACAATAGTCAATGCAGTGCACAAACACATACACCATAAAACAGTAGTGTGAACATAGTACTACGTACATATGAGGTGGAGTGGTTGGTTTAGCATGAAATTGTCAGTAGTCACTGTTCACCAATCTTTAAACTCCAAGTTGGACTGATACGCGTCCCATCATCCTGAAAGTTGAAGGGACGGCTACATTCACATATTCAGCGATTAACTATGTTAAAGCCTAGCCGGCCTGTCCACTGCAGTGGCCTACTTTGAAGAACTGTCCTATCAACACATGTTGATGGCATGGGAATAATAAATACTATGTACCAACATTGGACAGCATTTTAATACACAGATAGGCAAGTAAAGTGGGTGTCTGCATCCACCGGACTAGACTAGTGGATTGGACTAATGGACTGCCATAATTTATGCACAGTGTGTCACTGCTAGGCTTATTAATTTTGTTTATCTGCAATCGTGTGTAGCCAAGGTCGTTTCTATTGCCATGTGGTCTAATGCAGATGAACTTTTTATATCTGCCACAGGATATTATTGAGTGGTAATACCAATTAGTCTGTCAATGAGGTGCTCTTCTACATGCACAGTGTTACAGTACTCTGGGTGAAGGAGAGGTGGTTGGGTCATGATCAAGGGCCCAGAGGCCAGAGGGGAGGGGCGGGGTTAGTGTGAACTCCAACTGGCGCCAGTGTGTGACATGGTTTGTCTCAATCACTGCACTCTGTGACCCATAATTAATATGTACTGACACAACTGATTTATGGGGCTGTTTAGAGCTTGAGGTTATTTTGGTGCAATCCTATAATGAAACTACAGCTATAATGGAAGCAATGTACAATGCCAATCTGTTGACTGATGAGTTGACTGCCTCTGTTCCTCTAGCTGCATGGCTTAGGGCACCACTGTAAATTTGTTATACAATAATGATCCCAATCTGCAAAGCTTTGGTATGTTTAAGCTACAATGCCTGCACATGGCTGAATGATCAGTAAGCTAACACATCCACTGCAGGCATGAAATCACTCAGCACAGCATCTTACTGTGTACCACTTCTGTGAATAAGTTAAGAATTGTGTGTACATATAGAAGTGCTGATTGGGCATCTTATTTCAGGAGCTAACATGAAGAACTACCCAATTCTGTTGTGTGTAAGCTACTGTGCATAATATAGTCTGTCAACCATGCTGAGCATGAATCATGCACACCAATCATGATCCATTGAGTCAAAAGGCACAATTTGGGTATACAATCATACCGTGCAGGCCAACACAATGATGATATGATAATACACCAGTTGTTATTGTACATCTATACAGTCAGCAATTCCATGTGTGTATACTTAAACCGTGTGTGTGCATGGAGGGGGGGGGGGGGGAAGTGGGACAAGGTTGGTCTATTGTAAACTCCAACTGCATGGAACCAACCAGAGTATAGTTTGTTCTTGATTCACTCTGTAACCTAACTGCATGTCTACTGACCTAAACCTGACCCTTGGCTGATCAAGGACATATAGCTGTGGCACATTTTAGTGTTGGCCTGGACCACAGCTAATTTACAATACATGTCGCATTCCTTTGGGTAATGTGTTAACTACATCTCCTAAAGTGAAGGGGATGATAATTGCATAGACTGCATGCATGGTTTGTTAGGAAGCATGAGTGCTATTGATGAAGGATGGAAGTGTCAGTTGGGTCGTGGAAGTAAGATAGGGAGGGTCAGTGGGGTGGAGATAAATGTTGTGAGCTAAGAATGGATTTATGACAGAGGGTTTAGCCTGACTCATCCATGCAGATCACATGCACGTACTAATCCAATGACTGACCAGTTTGACTATTGCCTGGACAGTGCGTATAACTACAGTCAACATTTTCATTTTCAGGTTCTCTAGGGGTTAAGGGCGGCCGTGGCTGGAATATGGGTTAGTGTGAACTCCAACTGGTGCCAACCTGGGGTATGGCTTCTTCCTAGAGCACTCTATGACCCCCTAATGACCTGGTGTATTGACCCAACTGATCAGTTTAAGGTGTAATCTGAGGTTGTTTATGGTGCAGGCCACAGCTAATGGAATTCAATGCAGTGTTTCTACAGTATAATGTGTTGACTACCTCTGATCTTCATATATTTTGCAGCTGCAGTAGGCCATAGATTGGTCGGTACCACAGTGTTACTCAATCAGGAGAAACTATATCATGCTGCATGCAGCTTTAATAGCACCAGTTGGGATTCACAATACTCTACAATTATGCTAGTCCTAATCCCATTCGACTTGTCACTTCATCCTTGTTATTAGAGCAAGACTTCTAGAACAATGAAATTCCCACTGACTATTATGACACATGCAGAGTTGCACAATAGATTGAGAAAATGGCCACTTGCAACGGAATGAAAGGATGTTCAAGGACTAGTTTGCTACATTCAGTTTGGATTGTACGTACAAAAAGCAAAAATTGATTATTGAATATGTTACACAGAAACATTGAAGCATTGATGCTGAAAGGTGCACAACCCTTTCTGGCCTTTTACATGTTACAATGTCAGTTTCAGGGGGGCATTGCCGCCCTTCTAATGCCCCCCTTCTAATATCGTGGGGGGGGGGGGGGGGCATATGCCCCCCAGCCCCCCTCCTCCCCTCCCCACCACCCGGTTCCTATGTCACTGTCCAGTGCCCACCAACTATCCAATTTTGAACTAGAACCAGAGTATACCAGGACAAACTTTAACCCTTCACCCTTAGTGTTAGGATGCTGGACAGCACATGGACAATCTGACCAAATAAGGGATTGTACTCTTACACAACACATCTACAGACACTTTAATACAATCTGAGGAGTCACTTATACATTGAAGGTATCCCACAATGACAGACAATGCTTACGGTATACTGTACATTGTACGAATACCCTCAATTGTACACGAATAGCATAGAAAACGGATGTGTGCACAAACACTGGTAAGTCTCATAACAAAATTGAAAGATGGCATCAGGTTTCTACCACACACAGCAAGGCACTGAAAACAGTTCATACTGTGTGTCATATTTAAGATGGACTGTTCACTGGAGGACAAAGGAAATAGCCAATTCCAATGTAAACATGGGTCAAGTGACTGCCATTAACACATGAAAGATTACCTCAACATAGTTGAAGACAATTATCGTCTACAGAAGGAGCAAGAAACAGATGAAAGTGTGTTGTAGAAATTTAATATGAAATACATCACGAGGCACTTTGCTCATTGCTGGGTAGAAATACGTATTAACGTCGGTAGGTTACTGAGGTTAGGTACGTAAACTTACCACTCCCCTTCAAAGTCTCAGCACAGACTAAACAAGAATTAGCAAAGAGTATAAAAGGACACCAGCAGCTCTTCCACAAGCAATCTGCCAAGCTCTTCTCTTCACAGTCAGGTTGAAAGAGCTCTAACTATGTCTGCCTGCAAAATGTTCCTCCTTGGTCTCTTGGCAGTCTGCAGTGCCTCAGCACTGTCCAAGGACCTGGTAACTGATGTGGACACACACAGGACCAAGGTGAGACTCCACTGATGGGTATGGTGTGGGTGTATCACTGCTGTACAACAACAGCCATGCTGCTGTAGACAGCAAGTTTCAGGCAGCAAACTAATATCACTACAGACTACCTCAGACCAACAGTTTCCCAGCTTCCCAAACGAATATCTTCCTACCTCAACCTTGCTCTACCTCTACAGAGGCAGGCCCTCACCCCACCTACTGGTAAATGCAGTGCTCAAGATGTGCAAGTGGTCACACACCCACAAGACATCATCTGGAAGTGTAGCAGTGGAAAATGGCTGCCATACAAGTGAGGCTATGTATATGTAAAAAATGCTTAAACAACCTTGTTAATCAACTCACTCCCCTGGCCATGACTTCAGCAACAGTTACACAGTACATGAGTGACACAAACACACACATTTACACTCTGCTATTTATCACATGAGTATTCAGTAGATTTACACATGATAAGATCATCATGTGAATTACTACACATGTGAGAATGTGCTGTCCCAAATATTTTACTCACGTAATAGCGATCGAGTACAAAATGTATTGGCAATCGGGACAAGATATAGTGAAGCAACTGTACCACACATGCACACACCCTCTTCTCCTCTCTCCTCTCAGGTTGACTCTAGCTACAGGAACAAGCCAGGAACTCCCAGGATGCTCCTGTAAAGATACCAAAGAGGCACTGACTGCACACTGGTTCAGACCACCTCAGAGTGGGCTCTACTGGATCACTCTGGAAGAGGGCTGTGGCAGTGGACTCCAGAAGAGAGCAGTGCAGGTGGGGCTAGCAGACACTGGTACAGCTAGTTACATAGGCAATATACTGTATAGCTACAGGTTTAGAGAAGACAGTAAAGGGTTATGTTACACTGGGCTTCTGAAACAAATACTCATCTTCAAATAATTATAGCTTGTTAAAGTGAAAGGTCTCATTAAAAGACTCAAAACTACTAAGCTAAACTCAGTTTGGCTGTTTTTTCAGCTAAATCAGATGATTGAAGGGTAGTAACACAGTGGAAGCCAGTGAGGTCAAATCTCAAGGCATTTAAACATTAGACAGCCCACTGATGTCAGTTTAGAGCTGTTGAAGACTTTTGTGGTCGAAACGTCTTACTTTGACTATCTATCAATCTGTTATGTGTTCAATTTAAAGTCACTAATTCCCCCTCCCCCCGCCAGACCACTACTGCGTAAGCCACAAACACTACCAGCAACAACTTTGTCCAAGTTATTTCCCTTAAAACATTGACACAGCTGTGCTGTAGCCTCTATGCTAGCTTATGCTATGCAGCTCAAAATGTATCACACATGTGTAGTGTATTGTACTATACACAACTCATTACATATACAAGAGAGGGGGCCTAACAGACAAACCTTTGGTCACATTCCCTGTTGCTGTGCTAGTGTCATCACTGCAAGTGAACATTATTGTGGGCATGTGTGTAGGTTTGTTAAGAGCTACAAAGTGTACTGTACAAACTGCTGTATGTGTGCACATGTCCCTGCAGGTGTACTGTGACATGACCACTGACGGAGGGGGGTGGACACTGGTGTGGAAGAACTCCTTCTGGGACAACCTGCCCCTCAATGAGGACATGTTCTACTTCAGCAAGCACTACCGCCCGTGTGTGGACTACTCTGGAGACTGGTGCAACATACCCAACAAGGGAGGCTGCAACAAGACCTGCGGACCACCTCCAACAGAAATGATGATTGTGGCCTACCACAACCGACGCACAGTGTACGCTTACAAGGGACACATCAACAACAACATTGACTGGGACTGGACAGGAGGACTGCTACTCTACCCAACCAAGATTGTGGACCACTGCACAACAAACAATGGTGTCATACCAGCACCTAGCAATAGTGTAGGAAGAGATCTTGGATTGAGCTTTGACAAAAACACTCCTGACACTCCCTATGGCAACTGTGACACCATTGGAGCAAGGTATGCCAGTCCTTATGACTGTCGTTGGCATGACTGCAGTCTTCCACGAAGCATCTCCAGCCTTCGCCGCAACACACAGATGACTCTGGCCACTTACGTCCGTTGAAGAATCACAAGGAATCAAGGCTGTGTGTATTAGAACAGTAGTGGTAACTGATATTATGTAGAAACACATGAATACATACATATACAATAGTCAATTCAGCACACAAACCCACATATTATAAAGTTACAGTAGCATAAACATTATAGTATGAGGTGGAGTGGTCGATTAAGCATGAATTTTGTCAGTAGTTACTGCTCACCACTATTTAAACTCCAAGTTGGACTGATCAGTGTCCCATCATCGTGAAGGTTAATGGGACGGTTACATTCATATCTTCAGTGATTAACTATGTTACAGCCTAGCCAGCTTGTCCACTGCAGTGGCCTACTTAAAAAGAACTGCCTATCAACACATGTTGATGTCATGGAAGTAACTTAATTACTATGCACCTACATATGACAGCATTATTACACAGATAGGCAAGTAAAGTGGGTGTCTGCATTCACCGGACTAGACTAGTGGATTGGAATAATGGACTGCCATAATTTATGCACAGTGTGTCATTGTAAGTTATATTTGTTCATCTGTAATCTTGGCGTGTGGAGCTGAGGTGGCAGCCAAGGTCGCTTCTATATATTGTCATTTGGTTTAATGCAGATGAAGAACTTTTGATATCTGCCATAGCAATATCGAGTGGTAATATCAATTTGTCTGTCAATGAGGCACTCTTCTACGTGCACAGTGTTACAGTACAGTAGGATGGGGGTGTGTACTAATACATATCTTATTATTATTGTAGTACGCGGGACAATGAATGGCTGGTCCTGCAAACAGATATTCTTACTTGTCATTGGGGATCAGGCCATACTCTCCTTGGATTAGGTAAGGAGATAGATCAAATGCAATCAGACTCTCCACACTGATGAGGCTCATGCATAGATCCTCAGCTGGCATACATAATATAAAACCATTTTGTATACCAGCCAAGGCAATCTACACTTCATAACATTTGATATACGTAGTATCTTATGTATAGTCCAGGCTACTGAATGCTGTGGTAGTGCTCATCAATTACCCTTGACATTACTGATCAAAATGGCAATGAATTTCTACAATATCAAGTAGCTACTGCAGAGTCACACTAGACAATGACTTGATATCTTCAGCCAACCACTTAGTACAGTTTTCTCAATGAATTCACCTCCCCAATTGAATAATACAGCCATTTGATGATGTAATGACACAAAGTCATGCTGATACACCTATGTTCTGAATTTGGTACACTGCACTCAAATGAACATAGAACTCTCCTACAAATTCCTGGCTATGACCCTTAATCAAAGTCTTAGACAAACACTTACGTAATAACATTTCCTGTACAGCACCCAATCGGATGGGACACAACAGCAACAAGCAGTGGGTATAAAAAGCCGCAAACAGGTCTTCCAGGAAGAAACTCTAAAGTAAGTCTTATGAATTCAACATTGGGAAGAACTCTAACTATGTCTGCCTGCAAACTGTTCCTCCTTGGTCTCTTGGCAGTCTGCAGTGCCTCAGCACTGTCCAAGGACCTGGTAACTGATGTGGACACACACAGGACCAAGGTGGGTGATAATAATGTTGAGCATCGTGTGAATGCATCACTGCTAGTTTCGTAACTCGCGGTGAATAGAATTGCATTGGAAGCAAGACTAAGTGTTAGCAGCAAATCTGATATCCATACACCAAAAATAAAACTATACTATTTTCCAAACACAACCATCCTCTGCCTCCACAGAGGCAAGCCCTCACCCCACCCACCAGTGAATGCAGCAATGGAGATGTGAAAGTGGTCACACACCCACAAGACATCATCTGGAAGTGTAGCAGTGGAAACTGGCTGCCATACAGGTGAAGTAGCCAAACCATTGTCACTTTCATTGTGCTATTACACAGCTTACAGAGAAAGACAGGGTGACCCACACAATTGGTAGAATTGTAGCTAAAGGAGACACATGCAAACACCATCCTCTCCCTCCCCTGCACTCAGGCTGACCGTAGCACTGGGAACCACCATGGAAACCCCAGGATGCTCTTGTAAAGAGATCAAGGAGGCACTGACTGCACACTGGTTCAGACCACCTCAGAGTGGGCTCTACTGGATCACTCTGGAAGAGGGCTGTGGCAGTGGACTCCAGAAGAGAGCAGTGCAGGTGGGGCTAGCAGACACTGATGTATGACTCAAAAGCTACTAAGCTGAAAAGCAGTCAGAGTTCAAACTCAGTTTGGCTGTTCTCTCAGCTAAATCAGATGACTGAAGGGTAGTAACATAGTGGAAGCCAGTGAGGTCAAATCTTGAGGCATTTAAACATTAGACAGACTACGGGTGTCAGTTTAGTAGCTGACAAAGAATTTCGTGGTCGAAACAACCTGCTATGTGTTCGCTTGAAAATCACTATATAACTCCCTGCTTCCCCACCAGACCACTATTGCGTAAGCCACAAACACTACTAGCAACAACCTGGCCTTAGCTCTTCCCCTTAAACATTGACACAGCTGTGCTGTAGACTCAGATCTACATCAGTTTATGCTATGCAGCTCAAAATGTATCACACATGTGTAGTGTATTGTACTATACACAACTCATCATAATTATATACAAGAGTGGAGGCCAAACAGCATAAATATTATAAACTTTCCATTGGTCACATTCCCTGTTGCTGCACTGGTGTGATCACTGCAGGTGAACATTATTGGGTGCATGTGTGTAGGTTTGTTAAGAGCTACAAAGTGTACTGTACAAACTGCTGTATGTGTGCACATGTCCCTACAGGTGTACTGTGACATGACCACTGATGGTGGGGGGTGGACACTGGTGTGGAAGAACTCCTTCTGGGACAACCGGCCCCTCACTGAGGACATGTTCTACTTCAGCAAGCACTACCGCCCGTGTGTGGACTACTCTGGAAACTGGTGCAACATACCCAACAAGGGAGGCTGCAACAAGACCTGCGGACCACCTCCAACAGAAATGATGATTGTGGCCTACCACAACCGACGCACGGTGTACGCTTACAAGGGACACATCAGCAACAACATTGACTGGGACTGGACCGGGGGACGGCTACTCTACCCAACCAAGATTGTGGACCACTGCACTACAAACAATGGTGTCATACCAGCACCTAGCAACCATGTTGTAAGAGACCTTGGACTGAGCTTTGACAAAATATCTCCTGACAATCCTTATGTCAACAGCGACACAATATATCACAATTACAACAGCCCACGTGACTGCCGTTGGACTAACTGTCATCTTCCACGAAGCATCTCCAGCCTTTCCTATCGCACACAGATGACACTGGCCATTTATGTGCGTTGAAAGACCACTAGTATACTAAGCAGTGTGTATTAGAATAGTAGTAGTAACTGACTTTATGTAGAAACAGCTGTGTCCCTACACATACAATAGTCAATGCAGCACACATACACAAACTTTATGGAGCAGTAGTGTAAACATCGTAGCATGAAGTGCAGTGTTTCCTCTTGTGTGAATTTGCCAGCAGATATGCTCAACTTCATTTATGAAGTCCCTGTATGTGTGAAGATTTCACAAAGACACATATTGTCTACAATGCACCTAAAGGACTCCAAGACCACTACATGGTTCACCTTGCTACTGGTACTTCAGTGGACTGGTACTAGAAGTGTCTTCTTTCTAATTATGTGTCTATATTCGATCATATACAGCTGTCATGTTTAGAAGTGATTCCTACGTACACTCAAGTACGTATGGTGCTTTCCTGATCAGTCCATGCTCATGGGAAGGCACCATTATGCAACGTAGCACAATTGTTGCTCTTGGCAATATACTGATAACATCTTCTGCTACTCACCTCTCTATCTTCTATTGTCGCTGTACATTGTGCTCTTCAACAACACACTAACTTTTGACTCAGGCTGACTTCTTGAATACTTGAATACAGAAATACGTGGTGACAAGTCGACATAAGAATGTCTGCATTCTTAAAGTAACCATTGATCGTCTTTCTTACTATAGAAACACACTTGATCGAGTAGAGATTCATTTAACATTTGGCTCATTGACAAAGTCTACCACATGATTAGAGCTCAAGAATCTTCCCCAACCAACTTGTCTAAGTATACCTCCAGTGCTTATAATGCTTTAGATGAAAGGAAATTTAAGCATGCAGTATCATTTCAAGAACATGTGCTAACTTACGAAAATAGCAAAAGATGTTCTGCAAAATTTGCACAGGTTGCAACAGTTAGGGAATTTACCTGTTGGTGACCATCATGACACTCCAGACAAGCATGAGAAGTTAATTCACTCCAATGCTTTAGTGAACAGACAGGCAGCAATAGCAAAGACTTAGCTGGTACAGTGTGGTGTTGTAATCACATAGGTCTACGTCAGCAACAGGTTTGTATAATTATAGCTATGAACATTTTTCAATGACCTATTCAATTGTACAGTGCAATTATCTAATTGGATGTGATGCATAATAACTAATTGGAATGCACATTTATCTAATCGGCTATTGATGGAGGGGGGTGGTGGACTCTGGTGTGGAAGAACTCCTTCTGGGACAACCTGCCCCTCAATGAGGACATGTTCTACTTCAGCAAGCACTACCGCCCATGTGTGGACTACTCTGGAAACTGGTGCAACATACCCAACAAGGGAGGCTGCAACAAGACCTGCGGACCACCTCCAACAGAAATGATGATTATGGCCTACCACAACCAACACACGGTGTACGCTTACAAGGGACACATCAACAACAACATTGACTGGGACTGGACAGGGGGACTGCTACTCTACCCAACCAAGATTGTGGACCACTGCAATATCAACAATGGTGTTATACCAGCACCTAGCAACACTGCAGGATGAAGAGATTTGGGGTTGAGTTGTGACAAACTTAGCCCTGATAATCCCAAATGGAACTGTGACACCATTGGAAAACGGTATGTCAGTCCTTCGACTGTCGTTGGCATGACTGCAATCTTCCACGAAGTATCTTCAGCCTTACCCACAACACACAGATGACATTGGCCATTTATGTGCATTGTAGAATCACAAGGAACCAAGGCAGTGTGTACTAGAACAGTAGTGGCAACTGAGTTTATGTAGAAACACATGTGCACATACACATACAATAGTCAATGCAGTGCACAAACACACACACCATAAAACAGTAGTGTGAACATAGTACTACGTACATATGAGGTGGAGTGGTTGGTTTAGCATGAAATTGTCAGTAGTCACTGTTCACCAATCTTTAAACTCCAAGTCGGACTGATACGCGTCCCATCATCCTGAAAGTTGAAGGGACGGTTACATTCACATATTCAGCGATTAACTATGTTAAAGCCTAGCCGGCCTGTCCACTGCAGTGGCCTACTTTGAAGAACTGTCCTATCAACACATGTTGATGGCATGGGAATAATAAATACTATGTACCAACATTGGACAGCATTTTAATAGTTTACACAGATAGGCAAGTAAAGTGAGTGTCTGCATTCACTGGACTAGACTAGTGGATTAGACTATTGGACTGCCATAATTTATGCACAGTGTGTCACTGCTAGGCTTATTAATTTTGTTTATCTGCAATCGTGTGTAGCCAAGGTCGTTTCTATTGCCATGTGGTCTAATGCAGATGAAGAACTTTTCATATCTGCCACAGGGATATTGAGTGGTAATACCAATTAGTCTGTCAATGAGGTGCATGCTCTTCTACATGCACAGTGTTACAGTACTCTGGGTGAAGGAGAGGTGGTTGGGTCATGATCAAGGGAGGGACCAGAGGGGAGGGGTTGGGGGTAGTGTGAACCCAACTGGTGCCAGTGTGTGACATGGTTTGTCTCAATCACTGCACTCTGTGACTCATAATTAATGTGTACTGACACAACTGATTTATGGGGCAGTTTAGAGCTTGAGGTTATTTTGGTGCAATCCTATAATGAAACTACAGCTATAATGGAAGCAATGTACAATGCCAATCTGTTGACTGATGAGTTGACTGCCTCTGTTCCTCTAGCTGCATGGCTTAGGGCACCACTGTAAATTTGTTATACAATAATGATCCCAATCTGCAAAGCTTTGGTATGTTTAAGCTACAATGCCCGCACATGGCTGAATGATCAGTAAGCTAACACATCCACTGCAGGCATGAAATCACTCAGCACAGCATCTTACTGTGTACCACTTCTGTGAATAAGTTAAGAATTGTGTGTACATATAGAAGTGCTGAGTGGGCATCTTATTTCAAAAGCTAATATGAAGAACTACCCAATTCTGTTGTGTGTAAGCTACTGTGCATAATATAGTCTGTCAACCATGCTGAGCATGAATCATGCACACCAATCATGATCCATTGAGCCAAAAGGCACAATTTGGGTATATAATCATACCATGCAGGCCAACACAATGATGATATGATAATACACCAGTTGTTATTGTACATCTATACAGTCAGCAATTCCATGTGTGTATACTTAAACTGCATGTGTGTGTGCATGAAGGGGGGGGGGAGTAGGACAAGGTTGGTCTATTGTAAACTCCAACTGCATGGAACCAACCAGAGTATGGTTTGTTCTTGATTCACTCTGTAACCTAACTGCATGTCCACTGACCTAAACCTGACCCTTGGCTGATCAAGGACATATAGCTGTGGCACATTTTAGTGTTGGCCTGGACCACAGCTAATTTACAATACATGTCACATTCCTTTGGGTAATGTGTTGACTGCATCTCCTAAAGTGAAGGGGATGATAATTGCATGGACTGCATGTATGGTTCGTTAGGAAGCATGAGTGCTATGGATGAAGGATGGAAGTGTTAGTTGGGTCGTGGAAGTGAGATAGGGAGGGTCAGTGGGGTGGAGATAAATGTTGCGAGCTAAGAATGGATTTATGACAGAGGGTCTAGCCTGACTCATCCATGCAGACCACATGCACGTACTAATCCAATGACTGACCAGTTTGACTATTGCCTGGACAGTGCATATAACTACAGTCAGCTTTTCATTTTCAGGTTCTCTAGGGGTTAAGGGCAGGCTGTGGCTGGAATATGGGTTAGTGTGAACTCCAACTGGTGCCAACCTGGGGTATGGCTTCTTCCTAGAGCACTCTATGACCCCCTAATGACCTGGTGTATTGACCCAACTGATCAGTTTAAGGTGTAATCTGAGGTTGTTTATGGTGCAGGCCACAGCTAATGGAATTCAATGCAGTGTTTCTACAGTATAATGTGTTGACTACCTCTGATCTTCATATATTTTGCAGCTGCAGTAGGCCATAGATTGGTCGGTACCACAGTGTTACTCAATCAGGAGAAACTATATCATGCTGCATGCAGCTTTAATAGCACCAGTTGGGATTCACAATACTCTACAATTATGCTAGTCCTAATCCCATTCGACTTGTCACTTCATCCTTGTTATTAGAGCAAGACTTCTAGAACAATGAAATTCCCACTGACTATTATGACACATGCAGAGTTGCACAATAGATTGAGAAAATGGCCACTTGCAACGGAATGAAAGGATGTTCAAGGACTAGTTTGCTACATTCAGTTTGGATTGTACGTACAAAAAGCAAAAATTGATTATTGAATATGTTACACAGAAACATTGAAGCATTGATGCTGAAAGGTGCACAACCCTTTCTGGCCTTTTACATGTTACAATGTCAGTTTCAGGGGGGCATTGCTGCCCTTCTAATGCCCCCCTTCTAATATCGTGGGGGGGGGGGGGGCTTATGCCCCCCAGCCCCCCTCCTCCCCTCCCCACCACCCGGTTCCTATGTCACTGTCCAGTGCCCACCAACTATCCAATTTTGAACTAGAACCAGAGTATACCAGGACAAACTTTAACCCTTCACCCTTAGTGTTAGGGTGCTGGACAGCACTCTGGACAATCTGACCAAATAAGGGATTGTACTCCTACACAACACATCTACAGACACTTTAATACAATCTGAGGAGTCACTTATACATTGAAGGTATCCCACAATGACAGACAATGCTTACGGTATACTGTACATTGTACGAATACCCTCATTTGTACACGAATAGCATAGAAAACGGATGTGTGCACAAACACTGGTAAGTCTCACAACAAAATTGAAAGATGCCATCAGGTTTCTACCACACACAGCAAGGCACTGAAAACAGTTCATACTGTGTATCATATTTAAGATGGACTGTTCACTGGAGGACAAAGGAAATAGCCAATTCCAATGTAAACATGGGTCAAGTGACTGCCATTAACACATGAAAGATTACCTCAACATAGTTGAAGACAATTATCGTCTACAGAAGGAGCAAGAAACAGATGAAAGTGTGTTGTAGAAATTAAATATGAAATACATTACGAGGTACTTTGCTCATTGCTGGGTAGAAATACGTATTAACGACAGTAGATTTCTGAGGTTAAGTACGTAAACTTACCACTCCCCTTCAAAGTCTCAGCACAGACTAAACAAGAATTAGCAAAGAGTATAAAAGGACACCAGCAGCTCTTCCACAAGCAATCTGCCAAGCTCTTCTCTTCACAGTCAGGTTGACAGAGCTCTAACTATGTCTGCCTGCAAACTGCTCCTCCTTGGTCTCTTGGCAGTCTGCAGTGCCTCAGCACTGTCCAAGGACCTGGTAACTGATGTGGACACACACAGGACCAAGGTGAGACCCCACTGATGGGCATGGAGTGCATCACTGCTGTACAACAACAGCCATGCTGCTGTAGACAGCGAGTTTCAGGCAGCAAACTAATATCACTACAGACTACCTCAGACCAACAGTGTCCCAGCTTCCCAAACGAATATCTTCCTACCTCAACCTTGCTCTACCTCTACAGAGGCAGGCCCTCACCCCACCTACTGGTAAATGCAGTGCTCAAGATGTGCAAGTGGTCACACACCCACAAGACATCATCTGGAAGTGCAGCAGTGGAAAATGGCTGCCATACAAGTGAGGCTATGTATACGTAAAAAATGCTTAAACAACCTTGTTAATCAACTCACTCCCCTGGCCATGACTTCAGCAACAGTTACACAGTACATGAGTGACACAAACACACACATTTGCACTCTGCTATCGATCACATGAGTATTCAGTAGATTTACACATGATAAGATCATCATGTGAATTACTACACATGTGAGAATGTGCTGTCCCAAATATTTTACTCACGTAATAGCGATTGAGTACAAAATGTATTGGCAATCGGGACAAGATATAGTGAAGCAACTGTACCACACATGCACACACCCTCTTCTCCTCTCTCCTCTCAGGTTGACTCTAGCTACAGGAACAAGCCAGGAACTCCCAGGATGCTCCTGTAAAGATACCAAAGAGGCACTGACTGCACACTGGTTCAGACCACCTCAGAGTGGGCTCTACTGGATCACTCTGGAAGAGGGCTGTGGCAGTGGACTCCAGAAGAGAGCAGTGCAGGTGGGACTGGCAGACACTGGTACAGCTAGCTACATAGGCAATATACTGTATAGCTACAGGTTTAGAGAAGGCAGTAAGGGGTTATGTTACACTGGGCTTCTGAAACAAATACTCATCTTCAAATAATTATAGCTTGTTAAAGTGAAAGGTCTCATTAAAAGACTCAAAACTACTAAGCTAAACTCGGTTTGGCTGTTTTTTCAGCTAAATCAGTTGATTGAAGGGTAGTAACACAGTGGAAGCCAGTGAGGTCAAATCTCAAGGCATTTAAACATTAGACAGCCCACTGATGTCAGTTTAGAGCTGTTGAAGACTTTTGTGGTCGAAACGTCTTACTTTGACTATCTATCAATCTGTTATGTGTTCAATTTAAAGTCACTACTTCCCCCTCCCCCCGCCAGACCACTACTGCATAAGCCACAAACACTACCAGCAACAACTTTGTCCAAGCTCTTTCCCTTAAAACATTGACACAGCTGTGCTGTAGCCTCTACACTAGTTTATGCTATGCAGCTCAAAATGTATCACACATGTGTAGTGTATTGTACTATACACAACTCATTACATATACAAGAGAGGGGGCCTAACAGACAAACCTTTGGTCACATTCCCTGTTGCTGTGCCAGTGTCATCACTGCAAGTGAACATTATTGTGTGCATGTGTGTAGGTTTGTTAAGAGCTACAAAGTGTACTGTACAAACTGCTGTATGTGTGCACATTCCCTGCAGGTGTACTGTGACATGACCACTGATGGAGGGGGGTGGACTCTGGTGTGGAAGAACTCCTTCTGGGACAACCTGCCCCTCAATGAGGACATGTTCTACTTCAGCAAGCACTACCGCCCGTGTGTGGACTACTCTGGAGACTGGTGCAACATACCCAACAAGGGGGGCTGCAACAAGACCTGCGGACCACCTCCAACAGAAATGATGATTGTGGCCTACCACAACCGACGCACAGTGTACGCTTACAAGGGACACATCAACAACAACATTGACTGGGACTGGACGGGGGGACTGCTACTCTACCCAACCAAGATTGTGGACCACTGCACAGCAAACAATGGTGTCATACCAGCACCTAGCAATAGTGTAGGAAGAGATCTTGGATTGAGCTTTGACAAAGTTACACCTGACAATCCCTATATCAACTGCGACACAATTGGAGCGAGGTATGCCAGTCCTTATGACTGTCGTTGGCATGACTGCAGTCTTCCACGAAGCATCTCCAGCCTTCGCCGCAACACACAGATGACTCTGGCCACTTACGTCCGTTGAAGAATCACAAGGAATCAAGGCTGTGTGTACTAGAACAGTAGTGGTAACTGATATTATGTAGAAACACATGTGCACATACACATACAATAGTCAATTCAGCACACAAACCCACATACTATAAAACAGTAGCGTAAACATTATAGTATGAGGTGGAGTGGTTGATTAAGCATGAATTTTGTCAGTAGTTACTGCTCACCACTCTTTAAACTCCAAGTCGGACTGATCAGTGTCCCATCATCGTGAAGGTTAATGGGACGGTTACATTCATATCTTCAGTGATTAACTATGTTACAGCCTAGCCAGCTTGTCCACTGCAGTGGCCTACTTAAAAAGAACTGCCTATCAACACATGTTGATGTCATGGAAGTAATTTAATTACTATGCACCTACATATGATAGCATTATTACACAGATAGGCAAGTAAAGTGGGTGTCTGCATTCACTGGACTAGACTAGCGGATTGGACTAATGGACTGTCATAATTTATGCACAGTGTGTCACTGTAAGTCATATTTGTTCATCTGTAATCTTGGTGTGTGGAGCTGAGGTCACAGCCAAGGCCGCTTCTATTGCCATTTGGTTCAATGCAGATGAAGAAACTTTTAGATCTGCCATAGGGATATTGAGTGGTAATACCAAATTGTCTGTCAATGAGGCACCCTTCTACATGCACAGTGTTACAGTACAGTAGGACAGGGGAGTGTACTAATACATATCATACATATCTTACTATTATTGTAGTACGTGGACAATGTAATGGCTGGTCCTGCAAACAGATATTCTTACTTGTCATTGGGGATCAGGCCATACTCTCTTTGGGTTAGGTAAGGAAATAGGTAAAATGCAATTAGACTACTCCACACTGGTGAGGTTAATGCATAGATCCTCAGCTGGTATACATAATTGGTGTGTAAAAATGTTTCCTCCAAAAACTAGGGCAGATGTAGGGATGGTGCAGTGTGTACCTGCAAGGTAAAACCACCTGGCGGAAAACCGTAAAAACAAGGAGGATGGCTGGTCCATGTAAAGAGTGGGTCCAGCTGGTCCATGCAACAAGGAGGGCTGGTCCATGCAAAACCCAGGTCATTAACATGCGCTGACTTTGAATACGTTTTCACCATCCCTACATCTGCCAACATTTTGCCGCGCTTGAGGTTTTGCTACCATCCCCTGTTTCTCCGCCTGTGTATTATAGTGCAATTGTACATGTGAGTGTGCAATAACAAGGGTTGCCACAGGAGACTATCCTATTGCATGCATATGCCCATTCCAGCTACATGTTCCCATGTACATATATACCACCATGCTGCATGCATACATCCATGTACAGTGTGGATTTATGCAACCTTGCAACAGTTCCCATTCCTGGGTGGTCATTACCTAGGATACGAACAGGGTGACATATAATAGGTGTGTACAGTACCAGTCCGTATCCTAGGTAACGACTGCCCATGGTGCGGGAACTGTTGCAAGGTTGCATAGATCCGCTGTACATGACTGAAGCACTAATGAGGAAAGCCTGAATAGCCAGAATTGCAGTCTGGTGTGCACCATGGCGCATGTACAGCTGCACTCTGTACACTGTATAAGACATTTGCATCCTGGATATAGGGAGTTAATTTGAACTTCACAAGTGTTGACAGTGAAGTGTACAATGTTTATGCTGGTGTACACTGTAAAACAGTGTTGGATTCAGACCACCATTGGTGTTTCTCAGGGACTAAAGGTGTTACAGTGGTTGTTTGAAACCACTGCTTGTCCCTGAAAACCATCACTGGTGGCCATGGCCTGAAACCACCACTGTTTTTACAGTGTAGAGCCAAACAGAGAGGGCCTGAAAGTGGGTGTACTGGTTAGCAGACAGCAATGTAGTGAAGAGCAATGGTAAGCAATAACATGTACTAGTAGCTGAGCTGAGTGGTTTTCCAGGGTCTCAAGGCAGAGCAAGATGCATAGCTACATACAGTAAGTGATGAATCCAAAGAATATGGGTCCTGCAGCTAGCTGTTACATCAAAACACATAATGGATTGCATGGAAGAGCAGGAGGGCCTAGATTCTAGAGCACAGCAAAGTAGATTGAGTAGCAAGCAATTTGCAAGGATAAACCTAATAACTAGTGCACAGAGCACATGCAACAAAGCAGAAAGATGGGGAAATTGTAAGGCTGTACCTGTGGGTGTAAAGGGGAAGCTGAAGAGCTGGAATGGGCATGCAGTAGTAGGAGGCGCAGCAAAATGTTGGCAGATGCAGGGATGGTGAAAACGTATTCAAAGTCTGCGCATGTTCATGACCTGGGCTTTGCAAGGAGTGCTGTCCTTGTTGCATGGACCGGCTGGTCCAACTCTTTGCATGGACCAGCCCTCCTCCTTGTTCCTACGGTTTTTCTGCCAGGTGAGTTTACCTTGCAGGTACACACTGCACCATCCCTACATCTGCCCTTGTTTTTGGAGGAAACATTTGGAACAGTAGTCTGATCGCGTTGTGATAGTATTGAATCGAAACTGAAGGAGGATTAGGCGAATAACGGTGGCCAAAACGTGTGGTGATGTCAGCATAAAGTGGCGTCTTTCTCCCAGGAACACCTCCCTAACTTCTGGAAACCTCCATTTGTGAATGTGCTCGCGGAGTTATCTAACTTACAAAAGGCACTTACCCGTCGAAAGCGCTGTACAACTATGGGTAAAATATTCTCTTACTCCCTATCGTTCGTGCGCTACAGTTGACAGAGAATAAGAAGAATAAGAAAAATAAGAAGAGGAAACACGGAAAAGGCATTGGCGCTTTCTTCGCAACGGCGCGCGTGTGTGTGAAAGTAAGGTTAGCTCTGTATACTGTACAGCCTCCCTTCCTTGTAGGCGGTTTCTTGTGCCGGTTCTTACTACTGTTCAGGAGCAGCGCTACTTTCCGTTTGTATTACAGCATACAAACAACCACCACCATCCCTACATAGACAGCACTACTGTGCTGTCTGATAAAACCATTTTGTATACCAGCCAAGGCAATCTACACTTCATAACATTTGATATAATTTATATAGGTTATACCAAGATCCAAGGTGTCTACAGGATTTAGAACACCGTGGGAAACCGATTACTATAGAGGCCTGCGTGCAAAGCACAAGGGCCTCTATATTGGTTTCCTAGGTGTTCTAAATCTGGCCCGTAGACATTGAAAGAGCTCGGTATAAGGTGTTTAGACTATGATAGCAACCAGCGTCAATAGGGGGAAGGACCGCGCTGGCTAGTTCTACCTAGAAATGATGACAAAAAAGTAGCTGAGTAGTCAAATGGCAGTGTAAACTGTGCGGAAACGACCCTGTGAAGCCCATGCCAGCTGCCGTGAAGTACCTCGGAACAGTGCTAAAGTTAATTTCGATTCAAGCTTGTTGCAGCTACATTGTCGAAAGTTTGCCTTAAAGCGCCAGAAGCTACCAGAGGTGGTATAAGTTGAATAAGCAGTGGTATAAGTGAATCAGAGGTGGTATAAGCGATTTAGAATACCTCCATTGGACCAATCAGATTACTTTGTTGTATCATGGTCTAAAGTATCTTATGCATAGTCCAAGCTACTGAATGCTGTGGTAGTGCTCATCAGTTACCCTTGACATTACCAATCAAAATGGCAATCAATTTCTACAATATCAAGTAGCTACTGCAGAGTCACACAGACAATGACTTGATACTTTCAGCCAACCACTTAGTACAGTTTTCTCAATTTATTCTAATTGTGATTCGAATTGTGATTATCACGTAATAGCAATTAACTAGGATGGTAATGTATTCTCTCCTCAATTGAATAATACAGCCATTTGATGATGTAATGTGACTAATGACACAAAGTCATGCTGATACACCTATGTTCTGAATTTGCTACACTGCACTCAAATGAACATGGAACTCTTCTAGAAATTCCTGGCTATGACCCTTAATCAAAGTCTTACACAAACATTTACGTAATAACATTTCCTGTACAGCACCCAATCGGATGGGACACACAGCAACAAGCAGTGGGTATAAAAAGCCACATACAAGTCTTCCAGGAGGAAACTCTCAAGTCAGTCTTATAAATTCAATATTGGGAAGAACTCTAACTATGTCTGCCTGCAAACTGTTCCTCCTTGGTCTCTTGGCAGCCTGCAGTGCCTCAGCACTGTCCAAGGACCTGGTAACTGATGTGGACACACACAGGACCAAGGTGAGACACAACCGCTGGGCATCGTATGGATGCATCACTGCTAGTTTCGTAACTTGTGATGAATAGAATTGCATTGGAAGCAAGACTAAGTGTTAGCGGCAAATCTGATATCTATACACCAAAATATAAAACTATACTATTTTCCAAACTCAACCATCCTCTGCCTCCACAGAGGCAAGCCCTCACCCCACCCACCGGTAAATGCAGCAATGGAGATGTGCAAGTGGTCACACACCCACAAGACATCATCTGGAAGTGTAGCAGTGGAAACTGGCTGCCATACAGGTGAAGTAGCCAAACCATTGTCACTTTCATTGTGCTATTACACAGCTTACAGAGAAAGACAGGGTGACCCACACAATAGGTAGCATTGTAGCTAAAGGAGACACATACAAACACCCTCCTCTCCCCTCCCATCCAATTAGGTTGACTGTAGCACTGGGAACCACCATGGAAACCCCAGGATACTCCTGTAAAGAGATCAAGGAGGCACTGACTGCACACTGGTTCAGACCACCTCAGAGTGGGCTCTACTGGATCACTCTGGAAGAAGGCTGTGGCAGTGGACTCCAGAAGAGAGTAGTGCAGGTGGGACTAGCAGACACTGGTACAGGTAGTTGGATAGACAATATATAGCTACAGGTTTAAAGAAGGCAGTATGGGGTTATGTTACACTGGGCTACTGAAACAAATACTTATCTTTTTCAAATAATTATAACTTGTTAAAGTGAAAGGTCTCATGAAATGACTCAAAACTACTAAGCTAAACTCAGTTTGACTGTTTTCTCAGCTAAATCAGATGACTGAAGGGTAGTAACACAGTGGAAGCCAGTGAGGTCAAATCTCGAGGCATTTAAACATTAGACAGACTACTGGTGTCAGTTTAGTAGCTGACAAAGACGATCGTGGTTGAAACAACTAGCCGTAGGACAAGGCTGAAGTCGCTTCGTATCCTTTCCACACCGCCCCAGTAGTACTTTCGAGTACTGTGCAATGGTGTTGCCGACTTCTGTTCCTGCGCACTCTCAGACCAGGAACATTCAGTGCGTGCGCAGATCTGTGGCCGCAGTACCCAACGAAATGAGTCGCAGGAATACCCGGAGACGTCACGAAGGCTTTGACGCTTTGCTTTGGCTCAGCTCGATTGCACATGTTTGGATGCGGTGTATTGGCGCCGATTGCGTGTCTACTCATTTCCCAGGAGTAAATGCATCCTTGGGGAAAGCGTGTACATGTGCGCGCTCCTCTTTCATGAGCTACCCACTTCTCCAGAAGTTGGTACATGAAACTTCATGGCTAAATTGCTTCTCGTGACCTTTCTGCTCTTGTTTACTTTACAGAGGTGTTGGTTGACTACAATTTAGGTGATAAGGAAGTGTTGGAGGCGCTTACTTGGTTACTGCAGTGCAGTATCTGAATACTGCACTGGCGGTCTCTTTGATGTATGAGGTCATCATTTGGTAGTGTACTATACACAATTCAACATAATTATATACTGTACAAGAGTGGAGGCTAAACAGCATAAATAATATTAACTTTCCATTGGTCACATTTCCTGTTGCTGCGTTGGTGTAATCACTGCAAATGAACATTATTGGGTGCATGTGTGTAGGTTTGTTAACAGCTATATACAAAGTGTACTGTACAAACTGCTGTATGTGTGCACATTCCCTGCAGGTGTACTGTGACATGACCACTGATGGAGGGGGGTGGACCCTGGTGTGGAAGAACTCCTTCTGGGACAACCTGCCCCTCACTGAGGACATGTTCTACTTCAGCAAGCACTACCGCCCGTGTGTGGACTACTCTGGAGACTGGTGCAACATACCCAACAAGGGGGGCTGCAACAAGACCTGCGGACCACCTCCAACAGAAATGATGATTGTGGCCTACCACAACCGACGCACGGTGTACGCTTACAAGGGACACATCAACAACAACATTGACTGGGACTGGACGGGGGGACTGCTACTCTACCCAACCAAGATTGTGGACCACTGCACTATCAACAATGGTGTCATACCAGCACCTAGCAACCATGCTGCAAGAGACCTTGGACTGAGCTTTGACAAAGAAACTCCTGACAATCTCTATGTCAACAGCGACACAATATATAAAAAATACAACAGCCCAAGTGACTGCCGTTGGGGTAACTGTCGTCTTCCAGGAAGCATCTCCAGCCTTACTGTCAACACACAGATGACAATGGCCATTTATGTGCGCTGAAGGATCACTAGTATACTAAGCAGTGTGCACTAGAATAGTACAGTAGTAGTAACTGACTTTATGTAGAAACAGCTGTGTGCATACACATACAATAGCCAATGCAGCACAAATACACAAATTCTATGGAGCAGTAGTGTGAACATTGTAGTATGAAGTTGAGCGCTTCTTCTAGTGTGAATTTGCCAGCAGATATGCTCAAGGCCCTATGCTCAACTTCATTTATGAAGTCCCTGTATGTGTGAAGATTTCACAAAGACACATATTGTCCACAATGTACCTATAGGACTCCAAGACCACTGCATGGTTAACCTTGCTACTGTCACTCCAGTGGACTGGTACTAGAAGTGTCTTCTTTCTAATTACGTGCCTATATTCAATCATATACAGCTGTCAGGTTTAGAAGGATTCCTATGTACACTCGAGTGTGGTGCTTTCCTGGTCAGTCAATGCCCGAGGGAAGGCACCATTATGCGACATAGCACAATTGTTGCTCTTGGCAATAATTATACTGATAACATCTTCTGCTACTCACCTCTCTATCTTCTATTGTCGCTGTACATTGTGCTCTTCAACAACACACTAACTTTTGACTCAGGCTGAATTATTGAATACATGAATACAGAAATATGTGGTGACAAGTTGACATAAGAATGTCTGCATTCTTAAAGTAACCATTGATCATCTTTCTTACTATAGAAACACTTGATCGAGTAGAAATTTATTCTACGTTAGCTCATTGACAAAGTCTACCATGCAATTAGCGTTCAAGAATCTTCCCCAACCAACTTGCCAAAGTATACTTCCAGTGTGTATAGTGCTTTAGGTGATGGGGAATTTGGTCATTCGAGCATGCAGTTCTATTTCAAGAACATGTGCTAACTCACAAAAAAACAAAAAATGTCCTGCAAAATTTGTACAGGACAACAGTCAGGGAATTTACCTGTTGCTGACTGTCATGACACAACAGACAAACAAACATGAGAAGTTAATTCCCTCCAATGCTTTAGTGAACAGACAAGCAGCAATAACAAGGACTTAGCTGGTACAGTGTGGTGTTGTAATCACATAGGTCTATGTCAGTAACAGGTTTGTATAATTATAGCTATGAACATTTTTACAATGACCTATTCAATTGTACAGTGCAATTATCTAATTGAATGTGATGCATAATAACTAATTGGAAAGCACATTTATCTAATCGGCTACTGATGGAGGGGGTGGGCACTGGTGTGGAAGAACTCCTTCTGGGACAACCTGCCCCTCACTGAGGACATGTTCTACTTCAGCAAGCACTACCGCCCGTGTGTGGACTACTCTGGAGACTGGTGCAACATACCCAACAAGGGGAGCCGCAACAAGACCTGCGGCCCACCTCCAACAGAAATGATGATTGTGGCCTACCACAACCGACGCACGGTGTACGCTTACAAGGGACACATCAACAACAACATTGACTGGGACTGGACGGGGGACTGCTACTCTACCCAACCAAGATTATGGACCACTGCACTAGGAACAATGGTGTCATACCAGCACCTAGCAACGATGGTGGGAGAGATCTGGGGTTAAGCTTTGACGAAGTTTCACCAGACAATCCTTATGGCAACTCTGACACAACATGTCACAATTATAACAGCCCTGCTGACTGTCGTTGGGGAGACTGTTTTATTCCACAAAGCATCTCCAGCAATGAACGCCAAGTACAGACAACACTGGCCATTTACATACGTTGAAGCATTACAAGGATACAAGGCACAGTAGCAGCAACTCACTATAATTATGTAGAAAAACCTGCATACGTACATGCACATACGTACTGTAATTATAGTCAATGCAGCGCACAGACACACATACAGTAGATTAGATGTAGATGACTGGCTGCTTCCATATCAATGACAAGTTACAAGCAGACAAGGATAGGTTACACAGTCAACGAGATTACGGAGAGGTTACTGTGGCCAGTGCTCAAAAATGGTGATTGCATGAGAGGCCTGAGAGAGACACTCTTGACACAGGTAAGCGTAGGGTGTACAGCAATGCGTGTGTCATAGTATACGTAAGTCAGTTATAGTCCCAGGATGTTGCATCAATCACCTTGGCCTTTGCCTTCAGTGATTGTGCAGCATCCCTAGGTTTCTAAGATTATGATGAGACTCAACGTGGGGCTATAACCTAGACATACTATAGTTACCACTCAAAACAACAACTCAAACCATTTAGCAGGGATTGTGTAGTAAAGGATTTCATATGTTCTTAAGAACTAGCACACACAAAATCAACACAACAGAACCACAGAAAACTGCATGGGGCACCTTGGAAGGAACAGCTGCATTGTTGACACAGGCAATGTAAACAGGAACTACATTGTACATACAAAATAGACAACACACCTACGTAGTTCCAGTCTAGTTGCAGGTAGACCATGCAAACCAGATGAGCCAGGGTGGGAGGACACTTGACCAAATAAGGGCTAGTACTCCCACACATAACGTCATCTACATATATATATACACTTCTATACTATTGGTGGAAACGCTTATTCTATTGAGATTAAAAACTACCTTGCAGTGGCTTACTGCAAGCAATCGTCCCCTTCCACACTTATTCTAGGCAAACACTGACCAGTCACCAGCTGCACCATCATGGCAATGAATCAATGCTCTCTACTGTATACGGTATGAATACATATGAATAGGAGAGAGAACTGGAAGTGTGTACAAACACAAACTGAAAGACCCCATCAGATCTCTACCACACACAGCAAGGCACTGAAGACAGTTCACATGTAGTATGTGTCACACCTCAAGATGAACTGTTCACTAGAGAACAAAGGATGGCTTGAAAGAAACATTTCCAATAATACTATTATACACTGTAGGCGTACATAGACAGTCAATGTGACAGCCAAATGCAAGGCTGAATATCTTTACTCATACAGGTTCACCACAACATAACTAAAGACAATCATTGCCTACAGTAGGAGCAAGACAAAGATGAAACTGTGCTGTAGAAATATAACTGAAATACATCATAAGGCACTCTGCTCCATGCTAGGTAGAATTAGTAACATCAGTAGACTTCTGAGGTTTAATAAGTAAACTATCTACACCCCTCTCAAGAGTAAACAAGAACTAGCTAAGAGTATAAAAAACACCAACACGTCTTCCACAGGTAATCTCTCAAGGTAATCTCCTAACAGTCAATGACTGGCAGAGCTCTAACTATGTCTGTCTGCAAACTGTTCCTCCTTGGTCTCTTGGCAGTCTGCAGTGCCTCAGCACTGTCCAAGGACCTGGTAACTGATGTGGACACACACAGGACCAAGGTGAGACCCCACAGATGGGTATGCTGTGGGTGCATCACTGCTGTACAACAACAGCCATGCTGCTGTGGACTGCAAATCTCATACTGTACATATCATAGGCTACATCAGAATAATAGTATCCCAGCTTCCCAATTGTACTATACTCCCACTTCAACCTTCCTCTGTATACCTCCACAGAGGCAAGCCCTCACTCCACCTATTGATAAATGCAGTGATGGAGACGTGCAAGTGGTCACAGACCCACAAGACATCATCTGGAAGTGCAGCACTGGAGGAAAATGGCTGCCTTATAGGTAAGGCTATGCACTCGTGAGCAACGCTTCAACAACCTTTGTCAACTCACTCCCCTGGCAGGGACTTCAGCAATAGTTATACATGAGTGACACACACTAACACATGCACAGTATCATACGCGTGCACACATACATGCACACGTACAGAGGCTGACTGGGTAACTAGACTGACTACAAGCACAATCACATACAAACCACTTGACTAACAGACACATAGATAGACACACACCGTTCTCTCCCTTCCCTTAGATTAACCATAGCACTGGGAACCACCATGGAACTCCCAGGATGCTCCTGTAAAGAGATCAAGGAGGCACTGACTGCACACTGGTTCAGACCACCTCAGAGTGGGCTCTACTGGATCACTCTGGAAGAGGGCTGTGGCAGTGGACTCCAGAAGAGAGCAGTGAAGGTGGGGCTAACAGACACTGGTACAGCTAGTTGGTAGAGAGAAGGCAGTATAACAAGGTCTATGGTGAATGGACCATCCCACTTCAACTGTGTGTGCATGTTGTGGGTTTGGTAAGTGTATTGGTGCAAACCGGTCCATGTCACCTGTAGGTGTACTGTGACATGACCACTGACAGAGGGGGGGTGGACCCTGGTGTGGAAGAACTCCTTCTGGGACAACCTGCCCCTCACTGAGAACATGTTCTACTTCAGCAAGCACTACCGCCCGTGTGTGGACTACTCTAGAGACTGGTGCAACATACCCAACAAGGGGGGCTGCAACAAGACCTGCGGACCACCTCCAACAGAAATGATGATTGTGGCCTACCACAACCAAAGCACGGTGTACGCTTACAAGGGACACATCAACAACAACATTGACTGGGACTGGACGGGGGGACTGCTACTCTACCCAACCAAGATTGTGGACCACTGCACTTGGAACAATGGTGTCATACCAGCACCTAGCAGCCATAATGCAAGAGATCTGGGCTTGAGCTTTGACAAATATACGCCTAATAATCCCTATGTTGACTGTGACACTATTGGAGCAAGGTATACCAGTCCTTACGACTGTCGTTGGCATAACTGTTTTCTTCCTCAAGGCATCTCCAGCCTTAGCCATAACACACAGATGACACTGACCATTTATGTGCGTTGAAGGAGTAGTGGTTATTGACTTTATGTCGAGACACTTGTGTACATATGCATACTGTACAATAGTCAATGCAGCACATAAGCACATATGCACTGTGAGGAGATTGTTTTAGTATCAGTATACATACACATATCCAGCAAGCCATACCATACACAGATGGCTCTAGCCACTTACATGCAATTGGAGGTGAAAGGGTGTGTGCACTAGGAGTAATATTTTACTGTGTTTTGTTAGCAACCTGTTATATTCTTTGGTGCAAATTGGAGAACCAGCATTAAAGGAACATTATTAAACAGGGTGACTTACACCATATGTGCTATTAATTTTCGCAGAGTGTATAATTCACAGTTTTCAATTTTCACAGATTTCATGTTTAAGTGTACGGTACATTAGAGGGTTAATGTCTAACCAGTCTACTACACTTGCATTAGTGTTCCAGTAAAGCTGGAAGGGTTGATGCTCTACTGCTTGTGGTTTAATTATACATAAGCAGATAAGTGAGGTTACACTGAACAAGATTAATGAAATGCTGTTGATAGGCCTGGGGTCACAGTAGCATAAATTTCCTTGAAATGGCCACTATAACGTAAATTCAAACATAGATGATCGTGGAGGTTCTGACACCACTAGTAGAATCTGCACACTCGGTGCTCTTCACAGCTGTGTTGCGGGATTTAGATTCCATTCAAACATGTGAACAGTTGGATTTTACACTGCAGCTGCGAAGTCCACACAAGAAAATTGCAAGACTTCTTTCAGCTGAAGGCAGTAGAGTGCTCAGAGAAGAGCAAGGAAGTGGTTACAAAAGAGATGAACATTCCACATGGATCTCAAACAATATAGTACATGTGATGACCTTGTACAGCACTCTCTCCTTGAAACAGATATGTGTACATACATGAATCTTGACAGGCAACCATGTTGACTGCAGCCCACAAGGGCATGTACAGATGTTCAAATGGAGTTCAGGTGGGAATCAAGTCACAGAAACTTTGGACAGGCTCAAATACTAGTTGGGTCAATATGGACGGAGCAAAATTCAGACCTGGACCTCTATCTAAGCAATAGTGTGCATTAGAACAGATACTGGAACCCCCCCCCCCCCCAAAGAAAGGCATACATAGTATGCTTTGATTTTCAGGAGAGAATGAGGTGGCATATTGACCTTGGAATGGTTATTAATTTTTTTCTAGAAAACCTGGTCAACTGAATCAGTGCCAAAGAGGCCTGAGAGAGACGCTGGCTTGACACAGGTAAGCGCAGGGTATACAGCAATATGTGCGCTATAAGCATACGTAAGACAGCTACGGTCCCAAGCCTCATCTCATTGCCTTAGAAACCTCAGAATGTTGTGTAAATCACTTTGGTCTTTGCCCTTGGTTAACTGCACAACATCTCTAGGTTACTAAAATTATGATTGGGGCTATAACCTAGGCATGGTTACCACTCAAACAACAACTCTAACCATTTAACACTGATTGGTGTAGTAAAGGATTCATATATATATTATTGAGAACTAGCACTCACCTCAAACAGTAAACAACACAACAAACAACACAGATACTGTAACTGAGTGGGGACACCTTGGAAGGAACTGCTGCATTGTTGACATAGGCAATGTAAACAGGAACTATGCTGTAAACAACATGCATAAGGTAGTTCCATAGTTCTTAGTCTTGTTCCCAGACTAGACAGAGACCCAGGGCGAGCAAGGGTGGGCTGACAACTGACTAAATAGAGGCTTTGTACTACTACCAACACATCTGCATACGCTTCACTACTACCTGAGGAGTCACTTACTGTATCGAAAGCATCCAATACCAGTCAGTCAGCTGCACCATGATACGTAGGTCATGCTTTATAGCTACTGTACATTGTATGAATACCTTCGTACATGTACAGTATCTCCATAGATGTGCGTACAAACATAGGTAAGTCTTACAATACAAACTGAAAGACGCCATCAGATCTCTATCACACACAGCAAGGCACTAATGGCAGCTCATAATGTGTGACACACTTTAAGACGAACTGTTCGTGAGGATAAAGGATGACTTGAAATGGCAATATGCTGTACTTAGTCAATGTGATTGTAGTTAACAACATTCATGGTATTATACACAAGGAGCAACCACCAGCAACGAGAAACAACAAGTGCTGCAGTAAAGTAGCTGACAAAAGTTTCTGAGGTCCTGCATGGGCACAGTGATAGGAAGATGAGATTGGTCAAGATTGATTTTTAAAACAAGCAACAGTCCCCACCCACAGTTCCTTCCAGTCTCAGCACAGAGTAAACAAGAACTAGCGAAGAGTATAAAAAGGCAACAGCAGCTCTTCCACAGGCAATCTCTCAAGCTCTTCACTTCAAATCAGAAAGTGGCAGAGCTCTAACTATGTCTGTCTGCAAACTGTTCCTCCTTGGTCTCTTGGTAGTCTGCAGTGCCTCAGCACTGTCCAAGGACCTGGTAACTGATGTGGACACACACAGGACCAAGGTGAGACCCCACTGATGGGCATGGAGTGCATCACTGCTGTACAACAATAGCCATCTGCTGAGGAGAGCAAATTTCATACATACATATCACAGACTACATCAGACTAACAGTGTCCCATACTTCAACCTTCCTCCATATACCTCCACAGAGGCAGGCCCTCACCCCACCCACTGATAAATGCAGTGCTGGAGATGTGCAAGTGGTCACACACCCACAAGACATCATCTGGAAGTGTAGCAGTGGAAAATGGCTGCCCTACAGGTGAGGCTAGGTACAAGCAACACTTTAACAACCTTTGCCAACTCACTCCCCCAACCTTCAGCAATTATGATACATGAGTGACACACACTAACACACGCACAGTATCACACGTGTCACACATACATGCACATGTACAGAGGCAGATTAGGTAACTGGACTGACTGCAAGCACAATCACATACAAACCACTTGACTAACAGACACATACAGGTACACACCCTCCTCTCCTTCCCCTGCACTCAGGTTGACTGTAGCACTGGGAACCACCATGGAAACCCCAGGATGCTCATGTAAACAGATCAAGGAGGCACTGACTGCACACTGGTTCAGACCACCTCAGAGTGGGCTCTACTGGATCACTCTGGAAGAGGGCTGTGGCAGTGGACTCCAGAAGAGAGCAGTGAAGGTGGGGCTAGTAGACACTGCTACAGCTAGTTGGACAATGGGCCCATAAGGGTAGAGAGGTAAGGCAGTATAGCAAAGTCTATGGTAAAAGGACCATCCCACTCCAAGTGTGTGCATTCTATAGGTTTGGTAAGTGTATTGGTGCATACTGTTCCATGTCACCTGTAGGTGTACTGTGACATGACCACTGATGGAGGGGGGTGGACTCTGGTGTGGAAGAACTCCTTCTGGGACAACCGGCCCCTCACTGAGGACATGTTATACTTCAGCAAGCACTACCGCCCGTGTGTGGACTACTCTGGAGACTGGTGCAACATACCCAACAAGGGGAGCCGCAACAAGACCTGCGGACCACCTCCAACAGAAATGATGATTGTGGCCTACCACAACCGACGCACGGTGTACGCTTACAAGGGACACATCAACAACAACATTGACTCGGACTGGACAGGGGGATGGCTACTCTACCCAACCAAGATTGTGGACCACTGCACTAGGAACAATGGTGTCATACCAGCACCAAGCAACAGTGGGGGATATAGGGATCTGGGCTTGAGCTTTGACAAACATAGCCCTGACAGACCCTATGTCAACTGTGACACAATAAGGGGAAATTACAACAACCCAAGTGACTGCCGTTGGGCAGACTGTGATCTTCCAGGAAGCATCTCCAGCCTTCTCCCTCGCAAACAGATGACACTGGCCATTTATGTGCGTTGAAAGACCACTAGTATACTAAGCAGTGTGCACTAGAATAGTAGTAGTAACTGACCTTATGTAGAAACAGCTGCGTGCATACACATACAATAGTCAATGCAGCACACACACACTATGGAGCAGTAGCGTGAACAGTGCAGTATGAAGCGGAGTGCTTCTTCTAGTGTGAATATGCCAGCAGATACGTATGCTCAATTTCACTTCACTTATGAAGTGCATGCATAGGCAGCAGAAGATACTTTCATTTAGGGGGGCACTACAACTTCATGTTCGCTGCCTGCACGGCCACATATTATCAGATCATAGCATGTGGGAAAACATGGCCATCACACAGTTGCAATAAAATCACTGAGCATTAGATAAAGTCATAATATTCAAAAGAATTCTTAATACCAGATAGCTATGTTCAGGGGTTACCAACTGCAAATTATGCAACATGCATTTGTGATGATGCTGTAGAAGCTCATAGTTGTGTTAGGTGACTTAGCTCATAGTGTGCATTATGCTTCAAGATGAACTGTTTGTGAGGACAAATGATGACTTGAAATGGCACTATGCTATACATAGTCAATGCGATCGTAGTTAACAACGTTCATGGTATTTTACACAAAGATCAACCACCAGCAACAAGAAACAACAAGTGCTGTGCTGTAGTAAAGTAGTTGACAAAGACTCTGAGGTCCTGCATGTGCACATTGATAGGAAGATGAGATTGGACATGATTGAATTTGAAAACAAGCAACAGTCCCCACCCACAGTTCCTTCCAGTCTCAGTACAGAGTAAACATGAACTAGCGAAGAGTATAAAAAGGCAACAGCAGCTCTTCCACAGGCAATCTCTCAAGCTCTTCACTTCAATTCAGAAAACTATGTCTGCCTGCAAACTGTTCATCCTTAGTCTCTTGGCAGTCTGCAGTGCCTCAGCACTGTCCAAGGACCTGGTAACTGATGTGGACACACACAGGACCAAGGTGAGTGATATAACTGATGGGCATGGCGTGGGTGTATCACTGCTGTACAACAACAGCCATGCTGCTGTGGACAGCTAGCCCATCTGCTTGGGCAGCTAGCACATCTCAAACATACATATAACGGACTACATCAGACTATCAGTGGGCCCATAAGGGTAGAGAGAGAAGGTATGTATTACGTAGGTGAGGCTATGGTAAAAGGACCATCCCACTCCAAGTGTATACATGTTGTGGGTTTGGTTAGTATATTAGTGCAAAATGCTCCATGTCCCTGAGCTGCAAGCTAGGAGCTAAGAGCTACAAAGCGTACTGTACAAACTGCTATACGCATGTGTGCACATGTCCCTGCAGGTGTACTGTGACATGACCACTGATGGAGGGGGTGGACACTGGTGTGGAAGAACTCCTTCTGGGACAACCTGCCCCTCACTGAGGACATGTTCTACTTCAGCAAGCACTACCACCCGTGTGTGGACTACTCTGGAGAATGAGGTGGCATATTGACCTTGGAACGTCATTAATTTCTTTTAGGAAACCTGGCCAACTGAATCAGTGCCAAAGAGGCCTGAGAAAGACGCTCGCTTGACACAGGTAAGTGCAGGATATGCAGCGATATGTGTGCCATAGCATACGTAAGTCAGCTATGGTCCCAAGCCTCATCTCATCGCCTTAGAAACCTCAGGATGTTGTGTAAATCACTTTGGCCTTTGCCCTTGGTTGACTGCACAACATCCCTACGTAGGTTTCTAAAATTATGATGAGACTCGACATGGGGCTTTAACCTAGACACAGTTACCACTCAAACAACAACTCAAACCATTTAGCACTGATTGGTGTAGTAAAGGAATTCATATATTATTGAGAACTAGCACTCACCTCAAACAGTAAACAACACAACAAGCAACACAGATGACTGGGTGGGGGCACCTTGGAAGGAGCTGCTGCATTGTTGACATAGGCAATGTAAACAGGAACTATATAGCTGTAAACAACATGCATAAGGTAGTTCTATAGTTCCTAGTCTTGTTCCCAGACTAGACAGAGACCCAGGGTGAGCAAGGGTGGGCTGACAACTGACCAAATAGAGGCTTTGTACTACTACCAACACATCTGCATACACTTCACTACTACCTCGGGAGTCACTTATCGAAGGCATCCAATACCAGTCAGTCAGCTGCACCATGATAGGCCATGCTTTACAGCTACGGTACATTGTATGTATGAATACCTTCATACATGTATAGTATCACCATAGATGTGTGTACAAACATAGGTAGGTCTTACAATACAAACTGAAAGATCCCATCAGAGCTCTACCACACACAGCAAGGCACTAATGGCAGCTGATAATGTGTGTCACACTTTAAGATGAACTGTTCACGAAGACAAAGGATGACTTGAAATGGCAATATGCTGTACATAGTCAACGTGACGTAGTTAACAACATTCATGGTATTCTACACAAGGAGCAACCACCAGCAAAGAGAAACAACAAGTGCTGCAGTAAAGTAGTTGACAAAGACTCTGAGGTCCTGCATGGGCACAGTGATAGGAAGATGAGATTGGTCAAGATTGAATTTGAAAACAAGCAACAGTCTCCACCCATAGTTCCCTCCAGTCTCAGCACAGAGTAAACAAGAACTAGCAAAGAGTATAAAAAGGCACCAGCAGCTCTTCCACAGGCAATCTCTCAAGCTCTTACTTCAAATCAGAAAGTGACAGAGCTCTAACTATTGGGAAGATGTCTGCCTGCAACCTGCTCCTCCTTGGTCTCTTGGTAGTCTGCAGTGCCTCAGCACTGTCCAAGGACCTGGTAACTGATGTGGACACACACAGGACCAAGGTGAGGCACAACTGATAGCATGGTGTGGGTGCATCACTGCTGTACAACAGGCGTGCTGTACAAATTTGATACAGACTGTCATATTTCTGCTATACACTGCTATCCTTTCCACGCACACCCACCCACACACACTTAGAGGCAAGCCCTCACCCCACCCACTGGTGAATGCAGTGCTGGAGATGTGCAAGTGGTCACACACCCACAAGACCTCATCTGGAAGTGTAGCAGTGGAAAATGGCTGCCCTACAGGTAAGGCTATGCACTCATAAACAATGCTTCAAAAACCTATGCCAATTCCTCTCCTAGCTCCCTGCGACTTCAGCAATATGGTTAATGGAGTAACCCACACATACGTACACACATGCATATTCAGTTACGCACACACACACAAACACACACACACACACACACACACACACACACACACACACACACACACACACACACACACACACAGAAGCAGAGATTAGGCAGTCACACTGACTACCAGCACGATCACACAACACATCTTCACTAACAGGTACACACACAGGTACACACCCTCCTCTCCCCTCCTCTCCCCACCCATCCAATCAGGTTGACTGTAGCACTGGGAACCACCATGGAAACCCCAGGATGCTCATGTAAACAGATCAAGGAGGCACTGACTGCACACTGGTTCAGACCACCTCAGAGTGGGCTCTACTGGATCACTCTGGAAGAGGGCTGTGGCAGTGGACTCCAGAAGAGACCAGTGAAGGTGGGACTAGCAGACACTGATACAGCTAGCTAGTCAATGGGCTCATAAGGGTAGTGAGAGAAGGTAGTATAGCAAAGTCAATGGTAAATGGACCATCTCACTCCAAGTGTGTGCATGTTGTGGGTTTGGTAAGTTTATTGGTGCATACTGTTCCATGCCGCCTTCAGGTATACTGTGACATGACCACTGATGGAGGGGGGTGGACTCTGGTGTGGAAGAACTCCTTCTGGGACAACCTGCCCTTCACTGAGGACATGTTCTACTTCAGCAAGCACTACCGCCCGTGTGTGGACTACTCTGGAGACTGGTGCAACATACCCAACAAGGGAGGCTGCAACAAGACCTGCGGACCACCTCCAACAGAAATGATGATTGTGGCCTACCACAACCGACGCACAGTGTACGCTTACAAGGGACACATCAACAACAACATTGACTGGGACTGGACAGGGGGACTGCTACTCTACCCAACCAAGATTGTGGACCACTGCACTATCAACAATGGTGCTATACCAGCACCTGGTAACCATGCTGCAAGAGACCTTGGACTGAGCTTTGATAAACGAGACCCTGAAAATCTCTACACACACAGTGACACTGTATATGGAAACTACAACAGCCCATTTGATGCTCGCTGGGGAGACTGCCATTTACCAAAAAGCATATCCAGCAAGTCTTACCACACGCAGATGACTCTTGCCATTTATGTGCAATAAAAGATGAAAGGATAGAGAACAGAGAATGGAGTGCAGAAGTAACATACACTACTGTAGTAACTGTATTTCTTAAGTACTGGTGTGTACGTATATAGTCCATTTCTTAATACGACAGAAGCAGTATTAAGTAACATTAAGTCTGTCACACAAGGGAGATTGATACATTAACATGAGGTTATTACTTTTACCTTCAAATCCATATATACGTTAATATTTGTGTCCCATTGAAAGTGGAGGTAATGATGCCCCACCGACAACGACAAACAAAGAGTTCAAAAGACGAATGACTCACACACAGCTGTTAGGGATGATGGTATTGCTGGATAAGTGGCTACGTCTAGCTACATATCTATATGCACCAAGTCAAAAGTAGACACGGACACTGGTTCTCAAATCTGCACTTGTGCCCCCTTAATACTTGAGGTGTGGGGTCGAGGTTCTACCTGATCACAACCTGCGACCACTTGAAATTTTCACTGCAGCTGCAATGTTCACACAAGAAAATCATACAACTTATTTCAGCTGAAGGCAATGGAGTGCTCGGAGTAGAAGAGCAAAGAAGTGACTGCAAGGAGGTGAACCTGACTGTGCCCTGACTATCTTGTACATATGATGACTTTGCACAACAGTCTCTTCATAGTGTGTATTACCATACACTGTATAGTGTGTATTACCATACACTGTATAGTGTATTACCATACACTGTATAGTGTATTACCATACAGCACTGTATAGTGTTTATTGTCTGTTATAGCCAGCGTTATGACAGCTGATGCATGAGCAGCAGGAAGGGGAGGGGGGAGAGGGAGAGCAGAGAGCGGCAGCAGTGCAGCTGAGGAGGGTATAGTATGTACGTGCATGAGTCACAACAGGCAGCCTTGCTGACTACAACAAACAGGGGTACATGTAGATTTTTAAATAGCGTCAAGTTTACAGAACAGGTCATTCGATACCAGCAATTCAGTTAGGCACAAATAGAGGCAGGGCCAAAATGCTTGAAACAAACTAGAGGCCTGATCTTCCATATGGACAATTCTGGTAAATAGAATAGACACTAGAATATGCCCAAAGAAAGGTAGTACACACTGTGACAATATTATTTAGAACCTTACGGGGCTGACGGGCTACAGTCTTGCCCTGGAGGAGTGGGAGAATCCTGGTTTGGGACGCCACTTGTCCAGATACCTTTGCCCCATCCCACCTCGACCTGGCTGCCGGGGGAGCAGGGACAGTGGCTGATCAGGCGGAAGCAAGGAAGAGGGCAAAATATGCGGAGCTGGCCACCACCCACCATTTCATCCCACTGGCGGTGGAATCCTCCGGTGTTTTCGGATTGGAGGCGCGGATGTTCTTTCAAGAGCTTGGCCGCTGCATCAAAGATGAGTCAGGCGAGCCCCAGGCTCACCAATACCTGCTGCAGAGAATTTCAGTGGCTGTGCAGCAGGGGAACGCGGCGGCAGTGCTCGGCACTTCCTCCCCAGACAATTTTGACTTAATCAATTTTCAATGACACTCATGTTTGCATGTAGATGCACCCTAGTGCACCAGTTAGTAACTGCTAGCCTGCACGATTTATTGTTAGGATTTTAGTTTGTTTCAATCATTTATTATTATTAAGTGCATGATTGTGATGTTCTGTCAAGTTTGCATTCGTAACGTTTAGAACCTTACACTTACCTTTACATCTTAGCCAGAAGAAATCAAAGGGAAATATGGTAAAGTATTAACACTCTAGCAATGCAATGCTACTCACTGACAATATCATCCGGGACATGTTGTTGCTGCTGCTGCTGTTTGGTCACTCCATTCTGCTGAGAGGAGTGAATGGTCATCATTTGCTGCTCCTTTAGAATTTCAGCACGGAAGGCATGCTGAACTCATTGAATAATTGAGGGAGAAGAGGAGGAAAAGGAGGGATGGAAAGAGACAGGGCATGTGGAGGAGATGGGAGAGGAGGAGAGAGAGGCAGGAGAGGGATGTATGAGAAGGGGAGGGAGAGGAAACATTAGTTGAATGATTCGTTCTGACTGTTGACAGACTCATACATGTGAGTTCTTTACTAGAAACTACGTATTATGACCACCACCCCCAGCACCACCCTCAGCACCACCCAGCACCACCCCCAGCACCACCCGCCACCACCCCCAGCACCCCCAGCACCACCCCCAGCACCCCCAGCACCACCCCCAGCACCACCCCCAGCACCCCCAGCACCACCCGCCACCACCCCCAGCACCACCCCCAGCACCACCCGCCACCACCCCCAGCACCACCCCCAGCACCACCTGCCACCACCCCCAGCACTACCTCCTCTACCCTAACCCCAGCCCTAAACATCACACCCACCCACACACCACCCTCACCCCCACCACCACTACACCTGTACCATTTGGTGCTTGTGGTATAGCCATGTCGGGACCTGAGTCACACTGGCCACTTGGTGCACAAGAGCAACATGCCTCAACTTCCTTGCCACTACGTCTTGCTTCAGTTGACAACTGTTCTCTACAGAAGAAAGAGATCGAGATGAAGGAATTGGTCCAGACCAGCAAACTGTGCAGACACTCAAGTGAGATGCCATGATTCAGAACTGAAGAGTCACAGTGACTCCACTAGTTATTGCGTAATAACTAGTAGCAATTGTCAGTGCCAAAAGGTGTCCTTCCCAGCAATCTTCAGATAGGTAGTCGTTTCAGTATAACATTAAAGTGCACTGACCTGAAGTAATGCATCAAGTAGCACAAGAGTGTGGCCAGGAAGATAGGGATAACTAATATAACGTATAACATTAACAAGGGTGAAAAATGGGAGGAGACTCAGGAGTTGATAATAACTGTTAGAACTGACGGTGTGTTTTTACAGTTACTGTATGCATGTGCAACTGCAGGGTTCAGTGTACTGTACACTCAGTTACACAACAATATACATGCTAGGGTACACCTTCCTCTACATTCCATATGATACCATAGACATAATATTGCAATGATGGCGGTGATCATGAAACTGTACAAGATCAACCGCAGTGCTACGTAAGCTTCGACTGCATGCATGACAAGGACTACATTGATGTCCTTCCCTCTCACCCGAGCAAAGAAACCCTTCTGCGGCCGCTGCACTTCTGATGATACTGGGAGGACAGGCCAGATGGGAGGGAGGGATGGGGGGGAGGGGCTGCTCTGGGAGGACCACAACTTTGGCCTCCAGTGTTCTAAAGGTGCAGTGAAGAGGAGAAGGCAGACAAGTGTACAAGGTCGAAGGTCTAATGATGTTCTTAACACTCATATTCAGAATATTTTTTAAATATAGCTTATTCTAGCTTATTCCAAAGTTAATGTCAACAGCGATGAGCAAGTCAGCCATCATACAGTATGCTTATACACTACTGCTTACACACACACACACGCACGCACGCACACACACGCATGCACACACACACACACACACACACAACACACACACACACACACAGTCACACACACACACACACACACACACACACACACACACACACACACACACACACACACACACACACACACACACACACACACATGCACAGTAGAGGACAAGCACATCTGGATCAACTACCCACATCACATCCAAGCACACCACAAAGCAAACAAACCCATTTATGCGTCCATGTATCTCAAGCAGTTTGCAGCGAAGCCGTCCCACGAGTTTCACCACCATCCCCCCGTGCACCAGGACTTCATCATCCTCAGGACCCTCTCTGACACCTTCACGCATGCCCACTATCTCAGCCACCACTGCCACGGGGCACAGATCCTCCAGAGTGGCACGGGGCAGGTCCACCCAGTACGGCACATTACGCTTGTCCCATGCAAGAGCTACCATCTGCCCTCTGCTTCGGGCTTCCCTCAGCAGCATTTTAGTCTGCAAGTTTGAAGAGAGCGCAGAGACCCCTGCCTTATAAGATGTTCACATCACAACATATCTAAGCGGGTGCCTGGTTATATGTATCAGTACATAGCTACATACGTACAATGATAGCTCCACTATAATATTATGTTGATTTGTCCAGCTGACTTACTGGAATATCCACTGTGTTTAATGGTAGGGTTTCCCCCGGTAGAATGAAGGTCCCGCCCACTGACATTGGCAGAAGTGGCAAGGTGGCAACCTCTTCTGCCTCGTGCACGTCGCCAAGGTGACCACCATCCCTCTCAAGGTCACCCAGATACTAAAACATGACACATGCAAGAATGTGAACAGACAAGTATCAACTACACAGAAACATGCAGGCTAGTCAAAAACAGCCCGTAGTCAAGGGCTACCAGTTTATAGGGCACAAACACCTTTCACATGTACCTCTCACCCAGATTAAAAGATGTTAGATCTGGGTCAGAACCGAAAATAATTGCGTTTACACGAACAGTTTCATCCAGATTAACAAGTGGGTCACACCCACTTGGCCAAGGTGGGACTGACCCACTTGTAATCTGGACTGGATGGTACACAGTGAACCTGCCCATAAGGGTCATTGTATAAGGGGCATCGTGCGATGAAGACAATTGCTGTGAAGGTAATGTCTAACCTACCAAAAACAGCCAGCCTCCCCGGCCTAAGGCTGTACTAAAGTAATAAAAATGCTGACTTGTTACCCTGTGCAATGTAAGATGCTTCAACTCCAGAAGCGTCTTATGCACCCAGGGCGTCTTGCATTCTCAAGTATCTGTTCCACATGTTCATAAGCTCAAGAATCTGCTCCTTCCGAGTATTAATATAACACAATTAACTATGTCACAGCAAAATGGTATAATGCAGCCACCACTCTATAAAGGGCATGCGCGAGGGAAATAGGTGGCTGCTTAGATACGTTTCACTGTAGTATACACAAGATTGACTGGACCACATCACACATAGTGTTACAGTTAGGGTAGCAGGGACAGAGGGATCGTTGTTTCACTACCACGTGCAGTTGCTCACCAAACCAGTGGGTAGTCATCACTTGGAATGCAGATGAGCATTGTACAACTGCAACTAACACTGGAACTATTTCGTGACACAGTTCAACATCATAAGGAAGGGGCCCACAGTTTGGAAGCGTTTGAAACTCCAAGCCATTGCTACTATCATCATGACGTAACCTTAAAGGAATACTTTATGATGGTAAGGAAAGAAACATGTCACACAGGAAAGTTCTGGACCAACAACTACACACTACAAAGAAATAGGTAGTATATCGTGCTTCACAAAGAATGCGGAGCGACCTGAACGAAACAAGTGGGTGCAGAAATGTGAGAAATAATCAACACCTATGCCAAACAAACAAAAGACAATACATTAGAGGTCACGATGAATAAACAGAAAACAACATATTTGTCATCAATTAGAGCACTATTGCATCCGTTTGTATCCAACGACGGGTATTTGGGAGATGAAAAATTGGAGCATATACATATGTTACTTCATGATCAGATGACTGAGATGCTTAGCACCAGTGGACACTTCACAATATGCAACATGTAAGTAACCGACAAGGAACTGTGAATTAAGTAACCATTGCAGTGTTATATGTCTAAAGCCTGTGACGGGTGAAATGTTGCAGTGAATTATTTATTAAAAGAAGAAGCAGTCTACTATAACAACTAAACATGTCTAACAACTTTCATGATGGCACCTGTGTGCCATTGCTGAGTGCCCCCTTACCAGGTGCTGTGTGGGCAGAGTTGGGTCAAACATCTGTTTTTCCTGCTTCACACCTTCATCATCTACGCAAAGTAAACATAAGCAAATTCCTTCAATATACGTTTTACATATACTGTGCAAACTCGATAAACACATAAAGCTTGAAGTGGGGCTGCTTTGAGAGCATTGGCAGCTAATCTGTCTAGTGGACTACGTGGGTTGCAACACAAACCAACAGTCAGCAACTGGAGGAACAGCTGCAGTGACAATTCCATAGGGGGCACTGTGAGAGTACCTCTGCTGTCCTCTATAGAGAGGTGCCCACATCTCAGACATAATGTTGTACACATTTCTACCTATGTACTTAGGAGAAAAGGTGCTGTCCTCGCAGAAAAGTCGTTATCAAGAAGTTCTTCAAGTGTAGGAAGTTTCACTACAATGGATTCTTCAACTGAAAGTCAAAGTACAACTGAAGGAGGAACTTACAGCTCTAGTCAGACCACAGCTGCTATCAGTTGTGTGTACACCTGTCAAACATATCCACTCTGCATATCTAGTATCGGGTAATACAGCGTTGGTTGTATACTGTACCCAAGCACTGTATACAGTGCTGGCCAATGGACATACAAAAAGACATGTGTAGCTGGTGCCACACTTCCACCTGCTCACTCACTCACTTGTGACAGATAAGTATATAGAGGATCGAAGTGAGCATGAAATGCATAATAGTTACTTGCTATCAATGTGGCCAAGGATCACAATAGATACAAAGCAGAGGATAATGTGGGTATATATCAACTGCGAACGGACGTCACGTTACCGCACGTACAGATAGATGTTGGATTCTGTAGAGGTTCCTGACTGCTTATCTACTGTACCTAAGACTACTAAGACCATAATCATTGAATAATAGGGAAACTTACGGTAAACATGCACAATGGTCCGTCTATAAGTAGATTCACGACACACTGAATGTGTAATGCCTATAATATACCTTCACTGTCACTGCCTTCTCCATCCAAAAGGCCTCTCTCCTCTTCTTCGTCATCAGATCCGTCTCCACGACCGGCTAATAAATCGGCGAAATGCTGCCAGAACGCCATTTTGTACACAGCAATCAATGAATATCATTAAAACCAAGATACAACGTATACTTCGTCCAACTGATGCTGAAATGATACATGCAGTCACCACGGGTACATAGTATGACATGACTGTTTAGCTGTTAAGGGCAAAGGAAATACAGGAGCAACTTGCACCAATAGTGAGAATGTAAGCATTGTGCAATGACAAGGTTGTGGTGCAGCTTGCCATGTCTAGGATGGGTGAACCAGTCAAATTCCTGGTCAGTGACACCTTTGCACTCTTAGACAAACCAGTTATAGGGACTTTAGCCTGTACAATGTTTTCAGTGGAATTCAGGGGGATTAGCATGAAACGAAACTCTCTGCATTCATGTTGGCAGTCTGCGCCTATCTTTACCAGTTGTATGGAGCAGGAAACGTCCATTTCCTTCTCAATGGACAAAGCAACAAGTGGTACTTGGGTGGCAAGGCTCTCTGCTTGCTTGCACTCCACTGTCACCTTCTTTAAACTGTTGGAATAAACAATTGCTACATTTGGAGACATTGGTTTCATTGGAAATGGTAGTAGCGCCTTCTGAGGGATGTCTGGGATACTCTGTAGGAAGGAATCCTTAATGCACTTCTGATCTACACCGAGATAAGTCTTTTGAGCCTCAGCAAGCAATTTCATTGCTGTTTCTTGCACATATGGTGTGTGCTCATGATGTTTTAGCCATTTGCAGACTACTCGGTACATGTCCAGTTTTGACACACCAGCGAGTGAGTGACTGTCACCGACTAGACGACATAGGACCTTCAGTGGTAGAAGACTGAAGGCTTCATCAAGTAGCACTACACTTTGTAAATTGCTGTGCAAGTACTGATAGCATAGGTCTTGAATCTTGCTCATCACCATTGGTACCTCAGCGTAAGTACAGTCTTCACCGTAGAGGTGGTGTAAGAGGGAGCAGCATGTCATTGGATTCAGTTGAGTCTGGACAGTAGACTCCACAGCCAACAGTAACGACTCCAAATTGAGGTAATCCGCAGCTATGATGACTTCAGGAACTTGAGCTGTGGAAATACTCACTTGTCCCAAGTAGATAAATTCCAGCATCTTCATTACAACCTCACTCGAATGGCTCATTTGTAGGTCACACATCAGCTGTGAGGACTCCTTCATTCCACCAAAGAGCATGGCTTTGAAGTATGAGGACGCTGCAGCTAGTACACAGCGATGTGCAGGAAGCTTATAGCTGTCCTCCTGACAGAGTAAAAAGACATCAGCAGTGTCCGTGTTCAAGAAAAGCGAGCTCAAAATTGTCCGCTCTTTCTGTTGCATAACGGCAAGGTAGTGATTCCCCTCCATATATAGCACTCAGGTTTTCTGAAGTCAATTTTGAATTAGTAGGAAAGATGAATAAGGATGTAAGCAGTTGCTATATATATAAATACTAAATGTGTGAGTCATATGACAGGCTATTTTGCTATAAATGCGGGCATGAAGACCCTGTATCACATTTTGCTGACTTAACAGTAGTCTTAACAGCAATGCATGCAACATCAATCTATAGCACTATATTGCATTAGCTGGGAGGGTTAATGCAGACGGATATATCTGATTACATATGGCTCAGCTCCCAGCTTAGCAAAATGCTATAAAGCAACATTCTCACCTGTAGTGCCTTCATACCACAAGTCACACAATGCTTGGATAATCACAAGATATAGGCAATCAATAGACAAGCAAGTGCAACCGGGCAAGGGCAGCCTTATATAAGTACTAGTGGAAGGCAGCTGGGTGGCTTGGTACAGTCGGTACAGTCGGTACCTGGTCATGCATGGGTACCAGAGTGGTACAATGATGTGAAGTGCTGACCAAAGACATTGTCAACAAGATGAGGTAATATAAGAACTTCCTAAACATCCTAGCATGGAGACAAGCAAAATATAGAAGCATAAGTCAGACATGAATGACATCCTGTCTGACTCATATAGGCTTCTATTTTGCTTCAGACGTCATAATAGCTGTAATTAGCAGATTAACAGCAGCATCAATCTATAGCACTATATAATTGCATTAGCTGGGAGGATTAATGTAAAAGGTTATATCTAATTACACGACTCAGTAGCTAGCTTAGCAAAATGCTATAAAGCAACATTCTCACCTGTAGTGTCTTCATACCACAAGTCACACAAAATGCTTGGGTAATCACCGATATTATTCAAGATATAGGCAATCAATAGACAAGCAAGTACAACCAGACTAGGGCAGCCTTAAAAATAAACTAGTGGGAGGCAGCTGGGTGGCTTGGTACAGTCGGTACAGTTGGTACCTGGTCATGGGTACCAAAGTGGTACAATGATGTGAAGTGCTGACCAAAGACATTGTCAACAAGATGAGGTAATATAAGAACTTCCTAAACATCCTAGCATGGAGACAAGCAAAATATAGAAGCATAAGTCAGACGTGAATTACATCCTGTCTGACTCATATAGGCTTCTATTTTGCTTCAGACGTCATAATATCTGTAATAAGCAGAAGAACTACAATTGAATTAAAATGAATTTACATTATATTTAAAATTTTAAATGAACAAAACACTGTACATGCACCTAAGCAGTCTCCTGAGCAGAGCTGTGCTCTACACAATCAAAGTAAACATGAATTTATGAATAATACAGTACATCACCATTAAGCCCATATCTTACTATAATTCACGGGATCTAGAATTTTGTGTATGATTCGGTAGAGGCTCATAGCTGCGATTGTAGATTTAGCAAATAATTAGATGAGCAATACTGCAGCTTGAAGAAAGGAGGGTCGCAGGACGTTTCGGCTCGAGAGCCTTTGTCAACTGCTTACAGCAAGCAGTTGACAAAGGCTCTCGAGCCGAAACGTCCTGCGACCCTCCTTTCTTCAAGCTGCAGTATTGCTCATCTAATTATTTGCTAAATTTTGTGTATGTTTGTTCAGCCATAAAATCGGCGCCTTGCAGGGAATCGGCCCGAGACGCTCTGTGCCAGTGGAGGGACTCGGGTTCCATGTTCTTAGCGGGGTGCCGCTCGCCTAGCTGCCTTGCGGCCGAAAAGCGAGACGTCCTTCGTCAATTCTCCGCGGGCCGACGCCCCATTTTTAACACCATCGACCGGCCCTTCCACATCTGGTCATTGGCGTACTTGATACGAGCCATGCCAGTTAAGGGAGTGGGGGTGCATGAGCTTAGAGGGGTGCCGTTCACCTAGCTGCCCTGCAGCCGAAGAAAGCGCTTCCTTTTTCCCGCGGGCCGAGACGCCATTTTAATCATTGGTCTCTAGAACTTCCGGTTACGAGAGATCTTATTCGTTGTCGCAAACGTTCGAATTCAACTCTACCGTCGGTATAGCTGCCGGCCTTCGTTGCTACCTGTGCAGATAGTTCAAAACTGGCAAGGGACAGACTCGCTGGCTTGCAATAGGCTGGCAACCTGCCCGTAGGGCGGGAATTCAGCTAGTATATATAATGCAAAATTTATGTAAAATAACAGAATGATTTATAGTGCAATGTGCACAATGCATGCTTGAGGGTATCCATGGATACCCCCACTGTGTACATTCTTCAACTGCATGTGCTATATATTATTAATGCATTATTGGCACAGATGAAGTATTATACATGGAATTTCCATGCGGATTCTTAGACAGAGGGGTACAGGAATAAGTATACCTTTCCATGTGAGCTCATGCGAGGCTTGAACGCAAGCAGTTGATATAATAAATACTAAAGGAGCGAGTCATATGACAGCTAGGCTATAATGTAGTAAATGTGGGCATGAAGACCCTGTATCACATTTTGCTGACTTAACAGTAGTCTTAACAGCAATGCATGCAGCATCAATCTATAGCACTATATTGCATTAGCTGGGAGGGTTAATGCAAAAGGTTATATCTAATTACACGGCTCAGCAGCCAGCTTAGCAAAATACTATAAAGCAACATTCTCACATGTAGTGTCTTCGTACCACAAGTCACACAATGCATGGGTAATCACAGATATTATTCAAGATATAGGCAATCAATAGACAAGCAAGTACAGCAGGACAAGGGCAGCCTTAAATACTAGTGGAACACAGCTAGCTGGGTGGGTCAGTACACTGACCTGGTCATGGGTCCCAAGGTGGTACATATATTATATATGACATAAAGAATTGTCTAAAGACATTGCCGCCAATTAAGATGAGGTAATATAGGAACTTCCTAAACATCCTAGCGAACAAGCAAAATAGAAGCCAAAGTCAAAACATCAATGACATCATGTACATACACATTTTAATATTCGTTTATATAAGGCAAAATTTCATATAAAATAACACAATGATTTATAGTGCAATGTGCACAATGCATGCTTGAGGATATCCATGGATACCCCCACTGTGTACATTCTTCATCTGCATGTGCTAATATTAATGCATTATTGGCACAGATGAAGTATTATACATGGAATTTCTGTGCGGCTTCTTGGACAGAGGGGTACAGGAATAAGTATACCTGCCCAGGTGAGCACAAGGCTGGTGGAATTGTTGTCCTGTCTATTAAGAGTGACTACAATGTCATGCATGTGCTGAGGAATATTGTGCAAGGCTATAGTTATAATTATGTGTAACTACAACAAATAGACTGATATATGTGATCAAAGATGTTTCATTTAGTGTATGTGATAATAATTCTGTTGGAAGGCCAAGCCTGTTACTATTAATTCTAGCAATGAAGATGACTTGGGAACAGTAATTTATCCATTGTTGTTATAGGCTTTATATAGAGGAAAGGGCTGCCTATATAGGCACACATGCACATGCACACTGCCTATGATGAGGTGCATGCATACAACATATGCTCACTGAATAGCATACAATTATGAAGAAAGAAAGATCAGATAATTTATACTATTTCCTATATAATAGCTATACTAGCTATACGTATAAAATCACATGGCTTGCATACACGTATATTTATTCCGCTGCGCTGGCTGCCAGATCAGGCAGTTAGTACACAAGTACACAAGCTCAGTAAGGGACATGTGATGCGACAGGCCTTAGTCATGTGATGGCTGTATAGCTACGTGGTCAGACGGCGCGTGCATGTGTACATGCACGTGTATGCTGCCGATCGGATGCAGGAAATAGTTGTGGGTCCATTTATATCATGCTGAAATACGACGGGAAAGTAACGACATTCCCCTGCGGAATTTGAACCATCGGAAAATGGCTAGCTATATCTTTACCCACAAGGGGAGCACCAATTTTGTGCTAACAAATCAGAGTACCCTCTCCCCTGCAGTCATGCAGGTGTTTCGCTAGCAATTGTAATGCTCTTTATGTTACTGTCATGCAGTGAACCCCATGCATGCATGAAACAAGCATTATAAAAATCCTTCGACCCGCGTGGGTCTAGAAGAGGCTGCTGGCATGCAAGAAACAACGGCTTCATTTGAAGCACTGCGGCTTCACAGGTATAGAAGGTCAATTCCTAGCTCAGGACAGTTACACGTTTGCCGGTCGATGGAGAAACAAGCTTAAGTGTCCTATTTTTGATTGCATATAGCTATGTATACGTCAAGTGTTTTCGATCGTGTTTCCTTCAGGTGTCTATGCATGTACTAAATGCAGAAGATAATACATGTGGTTACAATCTCACGTGATCACATGTAGCAATATTTCAAATTAATTCCATATAACAACTATAGTGTGGAACTTCTGTACTATAATTATGTAGGTTCTAGCTAGATCATTTCATATGATAAGAGGAGAGTTAGCTAGAGCTACCTTAACTGTAACCACTCTCTCTCTGCAGCTATGCATTATCTTCTGAGTCATTTTATATTATAATTCCCAGTATTCACATTTGGCTAGCTTGCATTAAAATCGATGCATGAATCGAATGCTGCGCATGTGATAATAATGAATTACTATTAAATGCTTAATATAGGTACAGAGCAAAAGGTAAATACAACTAGCAACAATAGTGATGCAAGACTAAGAAAATATTATTAAATTCAACATACTACTGTCAACCAATGCATCACTTTGTACCAACTAGGAATCTGTGTTATAGTACAAGGTCTCCATTTCCCTGCCGACAGGGTGACAGCTGTCTCCCCTGCACCCTGCAATGTGCTATCACTGTACTCTTAAAGTCATCAATGTTCACATAGCATCCTTGCAGGTGACGCTCTCCTCCGTTGAGACGGAAATCCTTTCTAGAGTGGAGCATTCGGTGATTGTTAAATACAATTAAATCACCTGGACGGAGAGTGAAGGTCTGTGAGACCGGAAAGCTCTTCAAAAAATTAGCCCACATCGACCTTGCCTGATAGTAGTCTTCGACTTGGTCATGAGGTGTGCAGGGTGGTCCTTCCTGGTGTGAGCTCCAATGGACTCCAATGATCTCATTGTTGTAGCCGAGGGAGATAATTGGTCTCTGGTAATTGTGGTGAACAGGTGATTTCCACCCATGACGGTGCCTAAACTGCGTCATGAAAACCTTTGTCAGCGTTGCAAACTCTACAGGGTGCTCTTTGCGAAACTCTTCAGCAGCATACATGGCATCTACCAACACTGACTCACCACCGCTTACACACTCATCCCTCTTCAGGGCATGCAGCAATTGTAGACCAGGTGCAGATTCATAAAACAGGAGGTCGGAATGCAATGCCAAGTAACTTTCATTGTAAGCCACATTGGTAGGATTTTTCGATGCAACAACATCCCACATGTTGCCATAACATGTATGCTGCACTTTGTAAATGTGGTCAGCGACTTTCATCACCATGCCTGATTCACACGGTACTCCTCGCAACAGACTGCAACCATCTTCGTAGATCCTGATCAGCCAATCCAAACGGGTTTCCTTGGAAGAGAACACATCCTTGTACTCAAACACTGACAGTTTACCAGATTCCAGGACCTTTGACCTAGCATCAGCAGCTCGCTTCGCAAGGATCTCTTCACCGTAGGCATTCTCTTTCAACCACTCAATGGAGTGCAGGCCTGCATGTTTGGGGTCTGTGTCCTCCGCCCAGGACACCCGCAAGTGGTCCCCATCTACGTTTACATCGTTAAGTGTGTAGGATCCCAGGAGGTCCTCGGGAGGAGTCAAACACTGGCCACTTGCCTCACTCCAGCACTTTGGACACCTGCATGCATCCAGTGTACGTAATCATTTGTAAAACCTTAGTACAGTGTACATACGTACATGAAGCAGTTACAACAGTATAATTATACATGCAAAATGTCTGCAAAAATTTTGGGATGAAGCAGAATTTAATCCAAATACACACTTAGAACAAATGAATCTATATATATAATGACAGTGCAAGTCAATTCCCTACATGAATGTACAATAATCAGAGAGGACTGAGGCCCCGTTTACATTAAAACGTTTCCATTCGTATACGGAGCAATTGCTGCGGATAGCGTTCCGTATTCGTACCGTTTACATTGATACGAATTCGCAGGAATACGAAGAGGCGAAAGGAGCAAAAAACGCTAAAACATTGGAAGTAAGGCTGAAGACCACTGAAAAAGTCTTTCGCCTCGAAGACATGCAACCGAAGCCGAAAAGAACCGTTTTCACCCGTTTACACACGTACGGTACGATACCGTTTTTGAACAGCTCCACTTACGTAGGTCTTCGTTTTTGAAAACCTCCGTTTACCAAATCATTTTCGTCGTTTGCATGTAAACGGAAGGCGCAAACGCAGCGAATTGCTACGGATACGGGCGAAAACGTTTTAATGTAAACGGGGCCTGAGTTAGTGACACAATAGTTTCTCCCCAAACTATTAATACCAGTACTATGATAATTGAAAACATTAAATTTTACCTTTGTGGTATCAGAGAGCACAGTAGTGCTGTCTATGTATGGATGGCCATGGTTGTTTGGTATGCTGCAATACAAACGGAAAGTAGCACTACTCCTGAACAGAAGCAAGAATCGACAAAAGGAACCACCAGCGAGGAAGGGAGGCTGTACAGTTTACAGAGCTAACCTTACTTCTAAGCACCAGGGCACCCTCATGTAGAATGCACTGATTCCCTTTTACGTGTTTCATCTTCTTATGTATTCTTCTTCTTCTTCTTCGTCAGCTGTAACTCACAAATGATAAGGAATAAGAGAATAATTTATCTACAGTTCTATGACACTTTCGGCTGATAACTGCCTTTTGTAGGTTAGATGGCTCTGCGAGCCAGTCCACAAATGGAGGTTTCCCAGCTTTTGCGAGATGTTGCTAGGCACAAGACGCCATTCTGCAATGACTTAATCACATATGAACCATGGTTGGTCGCTTACTACTAGTTTAGGGCCAATAGCCCCACAACGTGGTCAGACGAGTGTTCGCAAGTGCATACGGGACAACCTTCAGCGGACGTTAGCCAGCACACTGTTTAGAAGGACATCCATGGTGGTTGTGTCAGTGGGCTGCCATTCTAATTACTACGAGGTTGCTTCTGGTGGACATTTCTGAGTTAGTGCGGAGCTTAGGTTCTAGCTGCCACTTCGGTTCTGCTCCAGAATAAAAACATGAGGGCCATAATACCTGCATTGCTTTCCTGTGGTTGTGGCAGTGTACCATATCTGAGCCTATGCTCCATAAAAAGTGCAGAAACTAGAAATAATATACATTTTCTACAAAGACTACCAAAGATGTAGGGCTGGTATAATAAGTACAGAAATAAGGAAAGACTACTATGCTGTGGAGCATTCACCATTGTCCCTACACTATATAAAGAGCTAGTGTTACAGTTACTGTACTACACTCTTGCATGTAGGGACAATGGTGAATGCTCCACTGTGTAATAGCCTTTCCTTGTTTCTGTACTTTTTATGCCAGCCATACATCTTTGGCAATTTTTGTAGAAAATTTTATTCTTTTTAGTGATAATTATGATCAATGGATCAAATGGTTGTACAAAAGGTATTTATATAATTATGGCAAATGGCGGGGTGTAATAGCAAACAACAATACTGGACAATAGGTGTGATGTGATGGCAAGCAACATAACTAATAGTGCCATCACATGCGGCTGTTTGCCATTTGACCATTAAATTTTGCCAATTTGGTCTACCATTCTGAAATAGACTGTACATGCAGTGTGTGTGTGTGTGTGTGTGTGTGTGTGTGTGTGTGTGTGTGTGTGTGTGTGTGTGTGTGTGTGTGTGTGTGTGTGTGTGTGTGTGTGTGTGTGTGTGTGTGTGTGGTGTGCATGTGTGGTGTGTGTGCGTGTAGATGTGTGTGAGTGTGTGGGTGAGTGTAGAGTGAGAGGAAGGGAAGAGCTTCGTTCTGCACTGCAAGTAATGTATGTCGTCCAAATATACCGAATTCATACTAGTAGCTATGTTCAGATAACCACAGGCCAAACAGTGAAGGTACCTGCACATGTGCCTCAACCATACGGCGTGGTAAGAGTGTTCCTGTCCGCCTTCGAACAGAAGGGAGACTGATTTCTTGTCCTCGGAGACCTCCATCCGTTGAACAGTAGAGGGCGCAGCAGAAGAGAGCCATCGGGCAGCATGATCGCTAATGGTGCGACCCACAGCGACGGACTTGACACGACTTGATGCAATGAACACATACGGAGCTCTGGCTCCAAGCTGGAGAATGTGCCAAAGGGAGTGCATCTGCGTGTGTGCATTAAATAAAAGAAAAAGAGTCACTCTGGAGCAACAGATTCCCATCGGGCGAAACTACTCACATTATTTCTTGAGATCCTGCAGCTAGTCTTTCGCGTTCTCGATCGCGGGCCAGATGCCTCTCGCTCCCAGTTACTTTTCTGCACCTCTTGAAGTGGGCGAGACCAAATGCAAAAGGTCGTCCGGTGTCACAGGAAATCTGACCCCCCCACTTTACGGTATCCCCGTGTAGAATTTCCTAGGATATTTGGTATCCGGATACCGAATATCCTCAGGATAATCGGTATCCCCGAAGGTACCCCCTCGCAGAAAATGGCACCCCCTTCTTTCGCCGCTTATCGACGATTTGCTGCTATGCGCTCGGCGACTTCGACACATCTTTGACTAGTTTGCGACTTCTTTGCCACAATGCACTCCACAGCTTGGCCACCTCTTTGACTAATTTGCAACTTCCACAATGCGTGCAAAATCTTCCACACTTCGACTTCGCGCTTCTATACGGACGGCTATATAAGTGGATACTGCCGTGAAGCACTCAACTAACCGTCATGGAGGGAATCGAAGAGCCCAAAACAGCAGAAGAGAAAGCCACCGTGAATGAGGAGAGCAACATCTACGACGAGGCACAAGACTACCTAGCGAGAGCAGTATTTCCCGCTGGTAGCACGAAGCAGGACAAGTGCATTATTCGCAAGAGGGCGAAGAGATTTAAGCTCATCGAGAAGATGGTGATGTGCGATGGCTGCCATGAATGGTACCATGAACAATGTGAAGTAATTCTTGTAGGTGCATGGACAAATCCAGATTTGAAGTGGTACTGTGGTCTTTGCAAACTTAATGTCTAACTTCATTTTTTTCCTGTGAATGCAATACAGTTATATGAAGTTTGAGTCACATAAGCCAAGTACGTATGTATGTGCAAACACAACCAATCACCTGATATTTGGCATGGGGTATCAAATTGACTAGGATGCTTGGCATGGGGTATCAAATTGACTAGGATATTTGGCATGGGGTATCAAATTGACTAGGATATTTGGCACCCAGGATGCAACATTTCCTGACTTTACATGGGGGTACCAAATGTCCTAGGGGGGTGCCATATTTCCTAGGATATTCGGTACGGAGGTGCCATATTTCCTGGGGTACCAAATAGCCTGTGACACCGGAGATACGAAATTGATCCGATATAAGCGCTATGGGCGACGATCGATTCACCGGCGTTTAGTTTGGACGGTTTAGCAGGCCAGACTAGTCTCACTGGAGTCGCAAGGGCCTCTATATGGTAAAACAAGGAGGAGCATATAATAACTAGAAATAATAAAAATTTTCTACAAAAATAGTAAGGATGTAGGGATGGCACTAAAAGTACAGCAACAAGTAAAGGCTGTTACACAGTGGAGCATTAACCATGGTCCCTACATGCAAGAATGTCGCACCTTATAGTCCTACACCCTTGAATGTAGGGACGATGGTTAATGCTCCACTGTGCAACAGCCTTTACTTGTTGCTGTACTTTTTGTGCCATCCCTACATCCTTGCTATTTTTGTAGAAAATCTTTATTTCTAGTTTCTGTACTTTTTATGGTGTGCAAGCTGCACATGCTAAGTGCCACTAGAGGACATCCATGCAGGTTACAGTGTAGGACCTTATTTCTGTAATCCTGGAGCTCGAGGTGTCAGCTATCTCCTAGCTTCCGCGCCAGGCCACCTAAGAGCTTAGAAACAGTGACCGGAAGTTAGCCGAGTACTAATTAAAATGGCGGGATACGCACGTCCACGGATGACCTTTTGAAACTACGCGCTAGATAACTTCGGCCTAACCCCTTGTCTCGTATACACCTCAAACAGCCTCCGTACGGTGTTAGCTGGCTTTTGGACAGAATCTGAAGGAACAGTAGGCGGAAAACTGCCGTTCCCCGCAACGTCATCATAAAATGGCGTCTTGCGCGTAGCAACGTCTCCCGAAAGACTCGGTAACCCCAGTGTGTGAACAATACGCTTTCGGACCCTATACTTCGAAAGAATACAGTTCGGTTAATTTGTAGTAGTTTCGTCTTCGAATTAGTTCGATAGCTAATTCTGTTCGTCAGTTACAGCTGGCGAAGAAGAATATGAAGTAGAAGAATATGAAGACGAAAATGGATGTTTTCGAGTGTCATTTTCTCGCTTACAGACCGCGTTCGCTTGCCTTCCAGGTCAGTTTAGTGTATGAATATTTCGTATTTAGCCCTACGAAGCCTCATTTTGGCAGTTTTCGACGCTTTTCGCGATTTCGTCCCTATGGCAGTGTATTGTGAATTCGAAACACCCTGTACCATCCCTACATACAGAGTACTATCGTACTCTCCGATAAATGGCATAGGTCAGTATCATGCACACGCATAATTGAGTGTTGTGATCAATTCAGATTCTGGACTCCCAGACTGCCAGTGTAGGAGAATCAGGCAATCTGGGGCAGCTGTTGTGGCGCAATCCTCTCAGACAAGACAGCGAAAAATTCAACCTGCAGCAGATCCAAGTGATGGTGCTGGAGTATGGCTGTTTGGTCTTGGTGGCAACCATGTCAGCAAGACGTCCATATAACGCTGCATGCAGCAGACGTGTCCATGCCTTCAGTAACTAGTGCTGAAAATGAGCTAGTGCATGGGGCGAAGGAAGCCAGCTCAACTTCACTGATTCTCTGCTTATACAAGCGCCGCTTGATCTGTTCATGCATGGTGGGCATAACAGGCAGGAGTGGAAAACCTCTTGTTGGATGGTGCGTGTGGGTTAAATACCTTCACGTCAAAAATGCACGTTGGTGAGAGGTTCTCCAGACTCTTTTTGCCTGAATGTCTGCATGCTCGGACACCGTCATCAGTGATTGCAGATGCATATCTGAGGGTGTGTCCTTCAAGGGGCTGTAATCTCTATATATCGGTTTCCAAGGTGTTTTAAATCTCGTAGACACCGAAGGAGCTCGCGGTATAAGGTGTTTAGATCGCCTATGATAGCAACCAGCGTCAATAAGGGGAGGGACCGCGCTAGCCAGTTCTACCAAGAATTGACGACAAAAAGATATCAGAGTAGTCAAACAGCAGCGGAAACTGCGCGGAAACGACCCTGCGAAGCCCAGCTGCCGTGAAGTACCTCGGAACGTTGCTAAAGTTAATTTCGCTCCAAGCTTGTCGCAGCTACGTTGTCCAGCTGAGGCCCAAAGTGACGCGCTGTCCGGGGCCAAAATGAAAGGTTACTGGGACTCCATGCATGCTTGTCTTCAATGATACTGTAGTGCACCTGCATGCATGGACCAGCTGCAGAATACCATGCAGTATACAATATATTCAATTCAATTCATTATTTGAGTGCACCATGCATGCCAATAGGCACTAGGACACATTATGGTCCAATGTACATAGCACTGTACACAACATGCACCATGGGGAATGCAGAGATTCAGATGAGTAGCACGGAAATATACTGGGGTCAATGTTAACATAGGGTGTGACAGCTTGCTTAATATCATGTATCATATAGGCATATTAAAAGACCCTAGTTGACTACATATGCATAGAGCTAATAGAGTAGACAGTAATACATACAATAGTTCTTACAGGCCAGGACAATACAAGGGCCGCTCTCTCTCCACACTCTTTACTGGAAAGTCCTCCCTTGATCCCTCCATGCATGGCTTCCAGAAGAGGCTGCTATTATTCCTCATGCTATTACATATATAGCAACCAGTTATTGCACCAAATCTCCATTTCCCTGTCGACAGGGTGACAGCTGTCTCCCCTGCACCCTGCACTGTGCTATCACTGTACTCTTAAAGTCATCAATGTTCACATAGCATCCTTGCAGGTGACGCTCTCCTCCATTGAGACGGAAATCCTTTCTAGAGTGGAGCATTCGGTGATTGTTACAAGTGACTAAATCCCCAGGGCAGAGAGTGAAGGTCTGTGAGACAGGAAAGGTCTTCAGAAAAGTAGCCCACATCGATCTTGCTTGATAGTAGTCTTGAACTTGATTATGTGGCATACAAGGTGGTCCTTCTCCTGGAATGCTCCAATGAACACCAACAATCTCATCATTGTAGCCAAGGGAGAAAATTGGTCTCTGGTAACTATAGTGAGCAGGTGATTTCCACCCATGACGTATTCTCATGGCCGTCACGGCAACCTTTGTCAGTGTGGCAAACTCTACAGGGTGCTCCTTGCGAAATACCTCAGCAGCAAACAGAGCATCTACCAACACTGACTCACCACCACTCACACACTCATCTCTCTTTAGGGCATGTAGCAATTGAAGACCAGGTGCAGATTCATAAAAGATGAGGTCTGCGTGCAGTGGCAAATAACTCTCGTTGAAGGCTACGTTGGTTGGATCCTTTGATGGAATGATATCCCACATATCACCGTAACATGTGGACTGCACCTTGTAAATATGCTTAGCAATTTCCATCACCATGCCTGATTCACACGGAACTCCTCGCAACAGACTGCAACCATCTTCGTAGATCCTGATCAGCCAATCCAAACGGGTTTCCTTGGAAGAGAACACGTCCTTGTACTCAAACACTGACAGTTTACCAGATTCCAGGACCTTTGGCCTAGCATCAGCAGCTCGCTTTGCAAGGATCTCTTCACTGTAGGCGTTCTCTTTCAACCACTCAATGGAGTGCAGGCCTGCATGTTTGGGGTCTGTGTCCTCCGCCCACGACACCCGCAAGTGGTCCCCATCTACGTGCACATCACTGAGTGTGTAGGATCCCAGGAGGTCCTCGGGAGGCGTCAAACACTGGCCACTTGCCTCACTCCAGCACTTTGGGCACCTGCATACAGTGAGCATGGAGTGCAAGAATTACCAGTAGATATTAGCATAATATCAAGTATAATTAAGCAATTAAAACTATACAGATGAACTTTCTGTTAGTTTTTGGATGTATATTGCAGATCCCATGCATGCAATAATTTGCAATTGAGCATTTTCATTTATGTAGTATTTGAAATGCAAGATGTCATATGAACAGTTCAAGGCTAAGCAATGGTCAGATGAAGCACACCAGCCTTGAGTGTATGCACCTTGCAGCCTTCAGAGAAGATGGCAAAGGAGCCAAAGTGTTTCAACTAGTTGTCTACAGAGCTGGCTCCTAATATAGAGAGCCTCTGCTTCTGGTGCTTTGTCATCCACCGGACCATAAGCTGGCTCCAGATATAGTGATTTTCACTACAAAGTAGTACAGTACCTTGGTCTGCTTCAGTACACAGAAGTCAAAACAAATGAATCTAATGGCGGCATAAGTCAGTACACTGTGTGCGCAACAATCTGAGAAGATTGGTGCTGGTCAATGTGGAATTATGAGCAGACTACAGCAGTGAGGAGCCCAGTGGAAGGGGGTCGCATGGAGACATAGCCCACCCACCCACTTACATAGCTACCTTACACAGCCATAGCCTGCATCATATATCAACAAAATCACTTCAAGTGAATCAATATAAGGGCACAGAATGGGCGGTGGTTGCCGTGGGGAGGTTGCCGTGGGGTGGTTGCTGTGGGGTGGTTGCCGTGGGGAGGTTGCTGTGGGGTGGTTGCTGTGGGGTGGTTGCCATGGGATGGTTGCCATGGGGTGCTGTACGAAGCTCAGTGTCGGAGCACTGGCGGCTAAGCCAGAAGCCCTGGCTGGGTTTGATTCCCAGAGGTACCACCTTTCTTTCCAGTCAGTTGCTGTTTCAAAGGTACTGGTCTACGGATGGTACAACGGCCCCAATTGTGCTACGATTAGGCATGATATAGGTCTTCGGACTATAGGAGCCTCTTCCACCAGGCGCCTTACTGCTGTGATTTGTTCATGATTCCACATTGACCACATAGCTACCTTGCACAGCAATAGCCTGCATCTCATCAGCAGGATTGATGCTAGCTACGTACACAATATACGTAGCTACTGTTTCTCCCAACTACACAAGTTTACTATGGCAATTTGGTCCAGGACATGTTTTTACCATTGTAGTAGTTCAGCTTCTATACCGAATTCATGCTAGTAGCTATGTTCAGATAACCACAGGCCAAACTTTGAAGGTACCTGCACATGTGCCTCAACCACACGGCGTGGTAAGAGTGTTCCTGTCCGCCTTCGAACAGAAGGGAGACTGATTTCTTGTCTTCGGAGATCTTGATCCGTTGAACAGTGGAGGGCGCAGCAGAAGAGAGCCATCGGGCAGCATGATCGCCAATGGCGCGACCCACAGCGACGGACTTGACACGACTTGATGCAATGAACACATGATACGGAGCTCTGGCTCCAAGCTGGAGAATGTGCCGAAGGGAGTGCATCTGCGTGTGTGCATTAAATAAAAGAAGAAGAGCCACTCTGGAGCAACAAATTGACATTGGGAGAAGCAAATCGAAAGTACTCACATTATCTTTCTTGAGCTTCCTCTTTTGTGCTTTCGATCGCTGGCTAGAATCCAGTCCCTTCCAACACGTACATAGGTAAATCTGTACCTTTCCATACGCTCGTGCTGATTATTGCGCAATTATGAACGTCCGTTGCGTAATAAAACATGCTCGTTGATGTACCTATTAGTCTGGCTAGCTAGACCGTCCCTAAGCGCCCAGGCCGGCGGTTGTTAGGGACGGTCTAGCTAGCCAGACTACCACCTGCGTCGATCTGCGCGCTTATTTGGGTTGTCAGGCCATCATTAGATTCATGACCTTGAACCCATGTAAAGGTTTATTAGTAACTGGACTATGAATCTCATTACATTGCTACTTCAAAGTAGTAACTCAGGTAACTAGTCTCTTTGATGTGTATCACAGTGAGTGCATGTTATTATGCTGCTGTGGTGTGCCACACAGGCAGGTCAGTGGACATATCACTGCAAGCAGATCATACATGACACTGTTCAGGCTCTGACAGGCATGCAGTTACCTCTATTGTTGTTTAATCTAGCCAGTTATAAGTAGCCCAGGTCAAAGAACTTGCAATGCAGAAAAGGGGGAAGCTGGCAGCAGACAGAAATGCATGGTGCAGCGTGTATGTACAACTAATCACGATTTTGTCTGGATTCGTCTGGAGAAAGCTGTGTGTGCGTGTGTCTTCATTTGCTTTGATTCAGGTATAGGGCTGCTGGCCACATCCTGATGCAAGGGCCCCAGCAGATAAGAATAGTGCCTAACTATTGGGTTCGAAGCAACGACAGTGTGACTAAGAAAGACACCCTTTTAGTTAGTAACTTGAGAAATTGGAGGTCAAACAAGGAAATTTAAACAATTTGACATCCTGGCATGAATTTCTACCACAATTAACATATGCATCATGCAAGATGAACGGGATATCCTCCACAAATTTAAAAGTAGTCTCATTCCCAGCCCACCACTTCCACTAACAAAATGCCTGTGGAAAGGGTGATCTGGTATATTTTGGGCCAATTCCTACTTTTACACTTTGAGACTCATGCATCCCTCCCTATACATCTTGATGTACGCGGTTCATGTGTGGTTTTCGGAAGACATATGTGACCAAGCGGTGATCTGATTGGCCAAAATTATTTGGGTTGGCAGAAAACAAATGATGAATTGGCCCAAAGATACCGGACCACCGTACCCTTTCGACAGCCATTTGTTAATGGAAGTAACCGGTGGGCTGAGTTCGAACAAGACTATGCGAAAAGCGTCATTGTATCAACATACATCAACTAACAAGCTTGGAGATCAATCACTCACTGAAATTATATATATAGTAATGGAGTACTTACAATACTATGAGTTTCTATATAAATGCACATGTACATGGTATATTATAATTATGATGCTGATGCATGTATACCATATAAATGGATGAGAATACATATAGCTTTGAATCTCTTTCACCACTGCACTTGTTACAAAGAGGAGTATACAGCCTGATAATAAAAATCAGCACAAACAAAGGATGAATATAGGCATAATGAAGAACTGCCGCATAGAAATTTGCTCATAATTATTATTCCACAAAATCCCCATTTCCTTGTCTACAATGAGAGAGCTTTCTGCCTTGCAGGTTGCAATGTGCTATTACTTCACTCTTAAAGTCGTCAATGTTCACATAACATCCTTGCAGGTGACGGATCCCTCCGTTGAGACGGAAATCCTTTCTGGAATGAAGCATTCGGTGATTGTTGAAGATGATCAAATCTCCAGACTGAAGCTGAAAGGTCTGTGTGATGGGAAAGTTCTTCAGGAATGAGGCCCATGTCCATCTTGCCTGATAGTAGTCCTCAACTTTGTCGTGCAAAAGACAGGGTGTTCCTTCTCCTTGGGAACTCCAGTGAACACCAATTACTTCATCATTGTAGCCAAGGGAAATGATTGGTCGCTGGTAAGTGAAATGCGCAGGTTTTTCCCTTTGATAGTGAATCCTGCAGCAATTAACCGGTACCGTTGTCAGCGTGGCAAATTCGGCTGGGTGCTCTTTGCGAAACTCTTCAGCAGCAAAAATAGCATCTACCAACACTGACTCGCCACCGCTCACACATTCATCTTTCCTCAGTGCATGCAGACACTGGATGCCTGGTGCAGATTCATAAAATACGAGGTCCTGGTGTAGTGGCAATGCACCCTCAATGTAGGCTAAATTTGTTGGCTCTTTTGATGACAAAACATTCCACATGTCATCGTAGCAAGTGGGCTGCACCTTGTAAACATGCTTGGCAACTTCCATCACCATGCCTGATTCGCATGGTACTCCTCGTAACAGACTGCAACCATCTTCGTAGATCCTGATCAGCCAATCCAAACGGGTTTCCTTGGAAGAGAACACGTCCTTGTACTCAAACACTGACAGTTTACCAGATTCCAGCACCTTTGGCCTAGCATCAGCAGCTCGCTTTGCAAGGACCTCTTCACCGTAGGCGTTCTCTTTCAACCACTCAATGGAGTGCAGGCCTGCATGTTTGGGGTCTGTGTCCTCCGCCCAGGACACCCGCAAGTGGTCCCCATCTACGTGCACATCACTGAGTGTGTAGGATCCCAGGAGTTCGTCAGGAGGAATTTGACACTGATTACTGTGCTCATTGAAACAAGTTGGACACCTGATCCGGGAATCAGAGATATAGTGGGTCGAATGAACTAAGGCCTACTCAACACAAGCAGCAAACACACCCTATGCAGCTAACTAACTGGCTGTTTAACATAAGATCATTATGCTGGCTACAAACTCAATCGCGGAATAAGCAACAGTTACTACCAGTAGCATGTAGCTAGAGTATAATAAAGTGTAGTGTTGAGTAGTGTAGTGTAGTGTAGTGTAGTGTAGTGTGGTGTAGTGTAGTGTAGTGTAGTGTAGTGTGGTGTAGTGTAGTGTAGTGTGGTGTAGTGTAGTGTGGTGTAGTGTAGTGTAGTGTAGTGTAGTGTGGTGTAGTGTAGTGTGGTGTAGTGTAGTGTAGTGTAGTGTAGTGTGGTGTAGTGTAGTGTAGTGTAGTGTGGTGTAGTGTAATGTAGTGTAGTGTAGTGTAGTGTAGTGTGGTGTAGTGTAGTGTAGTGTGGTGTAGTGTAGTGTAGTGTAGTGTGGTGTAGTGTAATGTAGTGTAGTGTAGTGTAGTGTAGTGTGGTGTAGTGTAGTGTAGTGTAGTGTAGTGTGGTGTAGTGTAATGTAGTGTAGTGTAGTGTAGTGTAGTGTAGTGTAGTGTAGTGTAGTATGGTGTGGTGTAGTGTAGTGTGGTGTAGTGTAGTGTAGTGTAGTGTGGTGTAGTGTAGTGTGGTGTAGTGTAGTGTAGTGTAGTGTAGTGTAGTGTAGTGTAGTGTAGTGTAGTGTGGTGTAGTGTAGTGTAGTGTAGTGTAGTGTGGTGTAGTGTAATGTAGTGTAGTGTAGTGTAGTGTAGTGTAGTGTAGTGTGGTGTAGTGTAGTGTAGTGTAGTGTAGTGTGGTGTAGTGTAATGTAGTGTAGTGTAGTGTAGTGTAGTGTAGTGTAGTGTAGTGTAGTGTAGTATGGTGTGGTGTAGTGTAGTGTGTAGTGTGGTGTAGTGTAGTGTAGTGTAGTGTAAAAGTGCACTGTAGTGTATTTACAGGCTAGCAAATGCAGCACAAGAAACCGTGTAGGTACGTACCTGCACATATGCTTCAACCACACAGCGTGGTAAGCGTGTTCCTGTCCGCCCTCAAACAGAAGGGAGACTGATTTCTTGTCTTCAGAGATCTTGACCCGCTGAACTGCAGCAGTGGGTGCGGAGGATAGGTAGCGAGTCCCAGCGCAGTCGCGAATAGCACGACCCAGGCCGGCGGACCAAGGTCTGACTTGGCCACTTCCATGAGGGGCTACTGATCTGAATGGGGCCCTACTTGTAAGTCGGATAATGCTCCGAAGAGATGCCATTTTTGTAGCTGCCTTCTGAACGGCCAAGTAAAGACGTCTCAGCTAGCAGTGGTTGGGCGCAGCCGATGTCGCAAGGGCGGTGAAGGTGGTTCGAGGACAAGTATATATCGTGAAGGTCACCTTATATAATACCGCACATACGAGGTCACGCGACACATTATAATGGGGTCAAAAGTGCATGCCACTCCTCCGGGGCGCTTATCCTGGAACAGCGAAGCGCCAGGGAGCGGAGTGGGTCTAACACGCTCTCGGGCTAGGATGTGTGGAAATAGTTTGGCTCTACATCGAACTCCGCGTGCATATGCATGCGTACAGCTGAAGAAATTTAACCACCATGCAACAGCATATCTACTTTGGCCTTCGTACACAGTTGGGAATTTGAACTCTTCATTTAGATCTGATCTGCACAAGCAAACTAAGGAGAATGCTGGCCATGGCTTGTACGAGGAATTAACCAGACAGAGTAGCTATAGCTAGCTATAGCCATAATACACTAGTATATTATATAGATGTGCACTAGCTGACTCATGCATATGTTGAACATGCATGCAGCTATACTGTCAAATGAATTCCAAAGCAAATTAAATTCAAGTACAGTACAGCTATGGGAATTGTAAGTTGCATGCCATGGGAAATTGGTGCACGTGGGCATAGACGTACATAAGAATTGTATAACATATGCAAATGTGTGATGCAAAATTAATACAACTCTGAAGATCTTGATTGAGGAAAAGTAACACCTGACCATATTTGCTTGAAGCTGACGGATACTACGCTATCTCCTTCGTTCCTGCTTCTGTGTTCGCTTCTTCTCTTTCTCCTTCCTATCCTGTTCCTTCTGCAGCTGCTTCTCTCTGCTCTGCTTGTCTCTCTCCACTTTAGCTTCATGTTCCTGCTTTTGTCTCTCCCTCGCTCTTCGCTGCTCATCAACCACTGCCCGAGCATTCACATTTGGGAGCAGATCTGACAATGACACACACAAAAGGACATTAATTCACAATATGCACAAATACACAGTTTGTACATTCAAACAAAATCACCAAAATTAATAGCAATTTGAGTCAAGGCCTCCAGCTGGGTTGATGTGGTCGGGTGCAGCCAGCCCTCTATTTTAATCTAGTCTGCAGTCGGAACAAATGACGCTCAGCTAAGGGGAACTAGAGCTGCAGCCCAAGGATACACTCTCATACCAACCTGTAGCTGGGCTCACTACTGAGGTAGTGGAGGTCCTTACTCCTGCCTCTTCGCCTTCCAAAAGACTGGCGTGTTGTTAAGGCAATGGGTCGCATGAGACGTGGAGTGGTCCATGCTATACACACAGTCATATACATATGTACATATACACACATACACACACACACACATACACACACATGTACATACACACACATACACACACACACATACATACACACATGTACATACACACACACACACACACATACATACACACATGTACATACACACACACACACAGACATACACACACACATACATACACACATGTACATACACACACATACACACACATGCACACACACACACACACACATGTACATACACACATACACACACACACATACACACACATGCACACACACACACACACACATGTACATACACACATACACACACACACATACATACACACATGTACATACACACACACACACAGACATACACACACACATACATACACACATGTACATACACACACATACACACACATGCACACACACATACACACACATGCACACACACACACACACACATGTACATACACACATACACACACACACATACACACACACATGTACATACACACATACACACACACACATACATACACACATGTACATACACACACATACACACACACACATACACACACACATACATACACACATGTACATACACACACATGCACACACACACATACGTACACACACAATTAAGACCAGTTTGCACATACATTAGCCAAAGTAGCAGTACACAGACCAATGAATCAGAGCTACTTGTATCTCCTCTGACTCAAAGCGGCGGTCTGGCTACACAAGACTAACTGCTACCAGAAGTGTGTGCAACTGGCCATCTCACTAGATCCATACATACACAGGACAATGAAAAGTGCACAGATACACATCTTCGTCCTCAAAATTGCCGTATGCCTTTATCATTCTTTGCTTCTCCTGGGAATCCAGTTGAGAGTGAGATGAGGGAACGGTTGCCATAGCTACCTGCCTCTCCTGTGTTGCTGTTGCCAGAACTTTGTCATGAATTTCAGACAAGAGGTTTGGTATTGAGTCTGCAACGGGAGCTGCAAGCAGATGAAAGGGAAGGGTAGATAAGTGGGCTCTTGTAAGCATGTCAATCCACACAGAATGAAGATACACGGATTGCATACTTCACAGAAGTAGCACTTCGGATAACTTCATCTGATACAAGTGGAGGTTGTACAGAACAGTGCCTGACCGGGCTCTTGCATGTTAAGTCAATTGAGGAAGTACACCAGCCAAAGTTGGTGACAAATTTCAGAAATTTCGCCCATGCAATCCATGGCCTTCATCAGTGAAATAAACCTCACGATGTCTGTGGATTGGGCAAGAAGGTCTAAAATCTGTTACCGGTTTTGGCTAGTGTTCTTCCCGAATTGACTGAGCACGAGATGAAGATGTTGAGCTAAAATGTACAACAAGTAAGGAACACAGCACTCGGTGGTCCAGGATTAGCAACAGCACAGGCCAACATTCTGTACCTTGTGTTCCACTGCTGACAAGCACTAGCTCCTTCCACTTGTCAACAATAGTCCTTGACACACCACTCCAGTCCGCCGGCACATCCTGCATAGAGAGATACAGTACAGTGGGGAAATTAGTACACAATACACTACAATTTTAGTACAATATACAAGTACAATACAGTAGAGTGGGGAAATTTGGCAGCGAATATTATACACCTTGCAGTTTGGCAGTTCTTTAGAACTCTATCTATTAGATCATAAACACAGCATCTATGAATATATTTGTTATCCACCAATGTTACTACGTGTTTCATATGGTACAGCTAGTAGTGCTAGACTGGATCCATTGTCACCCATGCCCTAGTTCTGCCAACTGAAGGACCCATACTCAAGTGCTGCACACTCTCTCTCCCCCTCTGGATTTTCCTAGGCCTCCCCTCTTCTCCCATCTGATTCTCCCCTCCCTCCTAGCCCACCTCGCTGTCTGAGTGAGGTATATAGTGGGATATAAGGCGAATGCATAGCATAATAATATTTTTGATGTAGAACAGACACTTACTACTGCTCCGGACAAGACTTCCTCAAGCGAGGAGATCAAGTCTTCCTCCTCATCCTCCCCACTCGCTGACACAATGCCGCAGATATACTCCAGATACACGTCCACGTCAATGCCACGCTCTGATAGGTATCCAGAAAGCCATGAGCTAAAATTATCCTTTCCTCCTGCCGCCATAGTAATACAGTGAACAGATCTGGACTAATAAAAGTTAGTGTTTGCTCCGCCGGCCATTTTTGCTCGCCATTTTACCACGCGAGTAAAATGGCGGACGGCCATACCGCGAAACTGCAGAGTATGCTCAATACTTCAAACAGCTCAGAGTGTGACTCCAGCACACTCCCTCTCACTCCTCCCCTTTTGGCGCCCTCGGAAGTGAAGAAGACGCCGCCCAAGGGCGTACAACTGCCCATGTCTAGGATCAGGACGGTGATGAAATGCGCCCCAGACGTAACCAACATCAACCAGGACTGTGTGGTTCTCATGGCAAGGGCCACGGTAAGTAGCTGCACCCACCACCAGGGAGTGCGTAGGGTCCAATAAATATTTCAGTGTCAATTACAGAGTTGCTCATTCCTCATATTTGATATTGTTTTCTCGTAACCAGTAGCTAGCTATATCATCATGGCTGACTGTGAATATAGGCACACGAACTTGTAAGTCTTTGGTCTGTGCTCACTTGCTCATAGGAGCTCTTTGTAGAGCACTTTGCAAGACAGGCCTGCAATCAAGCCACCAAGGAGGGGAGAATCAACATTGGCTACGATGACTTAGGCAAGTGAATTGTATGGTTTGGTGTGTGCGGTGATAGAGGCACGTGTGCAGTGTCTTCAGTGGCTGTGGTATCAAATGTTTGCAGTTCCTCTGATCGTGTCACTCTAGTGTCAATTTTGTGCATGTTGCACAGTGGAAACTGTCCAGGATGGTCACTATGTGAGGCAGACACTTCTCTAAGAAAAACAGCCAACCTCCCCGGCCCCAAATAGCATTGTAATCGACCTCTGTAGAGCAGCCACCTCTCTATAAAGGCCAGCTAGAACTGGCCCACAGATGGCTGTCTTAGACAGGTTTCGCTGTATATCCAAATGGCCGAGTATAGTGCTATGGATAATTATGTGTTACGGATACCCCTACACACTTATCTACCCCACCACACTGTAGAGTCTATGTTTAACATATTCCAGGGTTCAATGGTGATGTACAATGTTGCTAGCGTGTACAAGGTTTGTTTGTGGTATGTTGCATTGATTGAGAGCATTGTATGGCAATTATACCTCTCATCCTCCTTTGTTCCTGTAGCTGATGCTGTTCAAACAGACAGCTTTAGACTCAGGTTTCTCAATGGTGAGTGAGTCTGTGATGCAGTATAGCATGCTCGTTGTATGGTAGATGTTAGGGCTCCTATATTGTCTTTATTGCTCCTCCCTGTGTATATTAGCTGTATTGAGGTAGGATGTGTGTGAAATGTAAGACTGTGCATGGATGACACGAACTAGTATCCATTCTCCACTGTGCTAGTGCCTATTATTGTGCAAATGCATCATTGATTACATGTAGAATCTGCTATTGTATAAGCAGGCAGAGAAATAGGGGCTGGAAGCAAGACTATCTAATAGAATGGGGAATTCTGTGTTGTTGGCATGCTCTGAATTCTGTATGTGTGTCTGCTGACTTGTTTGTTCTATTGTGCTTTACCGAATGTACACCTAGATGTGGTACCTCAGAAGGTGTTGGCCAAAGATGCTCTGGAGTACTATTACAAGAAGGTGGGTCAGGACCAGAGTGCACAGCAACATACACAAGGCACAAGAGAGGCCCCAGAAGGGAGGTCGCTGGACCACTCCTCCTCCTCATCATCACATCAGAACCACCACCAAAGCTCGAGGCTGCCTGATGAATGATGACAAAACACACCTTTGTACTGCACTAGATAGTATGCACTTCATGACACTGTGACACAGCTCTGACGCAAAAAGACTGATCAAAACTGTATCCTAGCCACGTGGTTAGCATGCTATTGGATACCAATGATTCCACACGGGCACAATTATTGTATACTTTGTAAGAAATATATACACAGCACCGCATGCACATATACGTAGTCCATATAGGAAATGCATATGCAGATTTCATTGACGTAATATAATTTACTATTATACTTGCTGGCCAACCAGACTAACATGCATTTAAATTGCATGGGTGTAATTTCTATGCATGGGTTTTAAACACACTAGTACTGATAGTCAATTTCAGAATGGTTGGACAAATATGCGTGGCAAATGGCAGATCATCCTGACATCCTCCCTGAAGTAAATTAATCCATTTGACAACATATCTGCTTGCCAATACGTCACATCTATTGTCCATTACTGCCATTTGTCATCCAACTCTTGGACAACCGCGTGAAATCAACTGTAATGTAGTGTAATCAACTGTGCATGCAGCCAGAACAATAGAACTGCACCATGTGAACAATAAAACACATCCACATACATACACAATAGAAACACGCTGTGAAGAGTTGTAATAATAAAAGTAATAAGAAAAGTACACACTGACAGTATCTACTGTGAATTAATGTTGTTTGCTCGGGCTATTTTCAGTGATCGAAGATCAGTCGTCGTCCGAATCATCTTCAAAGCGTGCATGCCGCAGACCTGAGCTGCTGCCACCGCTGCGAGTTGGAACTGGGGAGGAACTGGTGCTGGAGCACTGTGACTGGGAACAGGCAACTTGGGAATCGGGCACCAGGAGGGCCAGGTCGTCAGTCGATGAGGATTGCGCTCCATCAGTCCTAGACGAGGCGCCGCTCGTTGGGGAAGACGCGCACAGAAAGGCTTTTAGATCTTTTTGCCACGAAGGAGTAGGCCACATCTTCATGGAGTTTCCGCCAATGTGCTTCCCCTTCCTGGATCCGCCTTTAGACGCACTGATTGGAGTGACAGATGAAGATGACGAGCCCAGAGCCTTCCTTGGTGCCCGTGCCACAACAGCTAAAAAGAGAGAAGATATATGTTCAAAACTAGCAGTACAATCACGTTACGCACGCATTCGATAGCTACATTTGAGTCGACAGAGCATGTTAGCACTGTTTGTGGTAGGCGTGAACAAACCTTTCCTTCCTGCTGAAGACCCAGAGGTTGAACTATCTCCTCTTGTACGAACCATCGCTGATAACAGGAGTAGATTGGCTTGATTTATTAATAGCGATGAAGTGAAAGACAACGCGTAAGACTGCTTTTATTTCTTCTGATTTCTCCCGCCAAACATCACGTGAGCACACTATGAATAAATTATAACTGGAAAATGGCGACTGAAGGAATGCTGAAAGGTAAATCCACCAGTTTAATTTGACGTACTGCTGGTGTATGATATTCTATACACTTTTGATAACTTGCAGTTCAATATTTGCATATCCTCTTGCACAGATGCCGGTGCCATTTGCAAGAGACTACTAAACCACAGAGGTGCATTGCAATCGGAAATACAACTGTTTGTCAAAGAGTTTGAGGTTAGCTAGTCCTCCTCGCCCCACTGGAAGAAATGCTGAAATGTCTGATATTAAAATTTATGTTATATAATTACCTCCCCCAAAATCTCTTCCGGTTTTAGGCCCGGAGAGGAGACATGGATGTGCAAACATTGCAGAATGCCATACGTGTGACTGAGAATGTACACACTTTGCACCTTCCTGCCGTACAAGAACATGGGCCCATCATGGACCAAGTGTTGGTACAATGTAAGTGCATAAGGACAAATGGCAGCACGAGCACTCCACCTCTACCCAAGCTATGGTATTAAGCATTGTTGGTGTCGTGTGTTTATTGACGCTGAATCATCATGAAAGTTGCCCACTGTTGAACTGTTGTCATTAGACTAACTGTATGTATCAAAATGAACAGCACTTACATGCTTAGCTACATGCAGTTGATCATTGCAGAGGCCATCATCAAGTGCCTGATACCGTATATGCTTTAATTTAAACTTTCGTGGTTTTCGCGGATCAGCAACCATCTGTGAAAGTTTCACCCCACAAAAACTTAGACAAGGATTTATTTCTCCTGCTTGAGACTCTGCAACCGCAAAAGTAAAACCGTGAAAACTCACAAATCATTAAAGTATATACAGTAATACTTGTTGTTGTTTTATCATCAAGTAGGAAGATGTGCCCAAATGATTTGATAGTTAGTACTAACAGAATACAGCATCTTAAGACAGGCCCAGGGAGTGACCGTCATCAGACCATTAACACAGAGTTTAAGATCAGCATTTACGCTGAACATTGACATCATGAGACGTCATTAATGGGTCACATGATAAACTTAAGCTGCAACGTACACAGTGAATTCCAGCATTTGGTACATGTGAGGAGGCGTTCCAGCGTATGTAGATTACCATTTGTACCGTAAAAGATGTGACATCACAATTTGTCACATAGTGTACAACGTTCAACGTAAATGCTGATCTTAAACTCTCTAATGCCTTAGGCTGAACACACAAGGTTGCATTAGCATGAACTGTAGCAAGGTATCTAAACAACTGATGAAGGACATCGTGGTTCCAATGTCGTTTGTTTCCTTTGATTGTTTCCTGGTACATTAGTGCTCATCTGTAGTCTTGCACGACATACCCCTTGCGGAAGAGTCTGGTAGTATTGTGTATGCGGTCTCGTGCCATAGGAATGTAATTATTGCATAATTGTTGTTAATTCTTGTGCAATGTCATCCATAAGGTGGTAGTGCAGGATGTGCGAATGTGCATGAATTCGCATTGTTTTGCTTGTATGGCTCGTTCTTGCTCTGTTTTGAGAATGTATCAGAGCAAAATTGCAGCACGTCTCAGTGATATCCTTTGAGCAAGCCAACGCTCTTTCTCTAAATTTTAGGCTGATGTCATATAGCAAACGGCGAATCCGATTGGATAGGACAGGATCTTGTCCTGGACACAAGTTGGCTTACACAATAATACCAGATTCTTCCATAGGGGGTCTGGCGCACGAGACTACACTCATATGCTCATTTCGAAATGTTAAGTGACTTCTATTAGTGGATTTAGTGTGAAATGTCTCATGTGTATCTGTTATGTTAATTGCATTGTTCCTGTCCTACAGTGGATGATGTCAAGAACAAATGTGATGCAGTGATCACCAAAGGAGAACAAGCTCTAAACAAGGTTAGATAAGTGTAGATCATCAAGGATCGATATTATGCAGCTGACAGATTGAATGCATGGACATCAGCCTTTGTACTCTGCTGCAGTGCTTATTGGACCAGAGTTAGTTGTTGTACCGGTGGTATTTCTGTCTGTGTAATTATATACGTACGTCTAATGCATTTACTATGCCAGTGTTCTCTCTAGGCTGTTTTAGAAAGGTACGGAACCCTTCTAGCTCCCTTAGGAACCCTCTTGTGGCTGTAGACATGGTACCGTACTCTCCTTGAAATGTACCACTACTCAACTTGTGTCAGCAATAGTGTTGCATGCATTTCGCACTGTGTCAAGACTCGAGAGGCTTCCAATATTCAGCTACTGTGCTTTGCTCATGACATTCACTCCTATACCCAAACATCTGTCAGCAACTCCTACTATTTATTGCAAATTGATGGCACATGACTGTTGTGAGCATAGGGCATTTCAGTATCATCTCTCTATTCTGAGCATCTGTGGGACACTTGGGGACAGGCCCATGTGTCACTGTTAGAGAGATGTCCTTGTGTCAGAATGAGCCTTCTGCATTGCTGAGACAGAAGGCACTGTTAGCCTAGCGAACCTCATTAGAGAGGTTCGCTAGGCTGAATTCAGGTTTTCCTGGTAATGGGGTTCCCCACTACCTTGAGGCAGCCATTTTACCACTTGCATAATTGTATCGACAAAATTTCTCGTAAATATTGTACTGGGGGCTGTGAGCTCCATGCCATGCATATTGTATTCTAGTGTGTCAAGACCTACTCCCATCAGTTGTTCACCTTACGTACTGTAGCTATATGTAATGAAAGCTAGTCTATGTATGTGTGTATAGTACCTACGTGCTCCTTGTGTAATTGTATTATGTTGTGTGTAATACATACATACGTAGGGGGTTCTTGAAGCAGATGCTGAATCACTGGCGGTTGAGTTGAAGACGTTCAAGAGCAAGCTCGATGACCAGAGGAGTGTCTTCACTGGTGAGCACCAGACAGGCATGGACACTCTGCAGACTGAGCTTGATGGGATTCACACACAGATGAAGAAAATCCAAGGAAGATACGATGATGTCCTTCCATCAGGACCAACACCACCAACAGCTGCCACTCCATGAAACAAATTGCTATTTCTACAAGCACACTAATTATAGTGTCATGCATGCGTTTTGTGGAAATGACATTAATAATTATTGTATAATCATAATGAATACTATTAATGCATTATGTAACTTCACTCTGATCTGCAGAGATCTGCAGTCATCAAAATTTATATGTAGCTATAGCTAGCTATAGGCTGTGTCGATGTTGACGTGTCCCTCCAATGAGACCCAAGTTATAAGACCTATACTGTCCTGGGGGGATAGCTGGTGCCCATGTGAGTCTCAATCAGCTAGCACTTCCAATTACAGCTGCACACTGCATACATGGCCTTCCCTATGAATGGCACTTTTGCTGCCCTGCATGGCTGGGCCCACTGTAACTTGCACTATGTGGCCATGGCGATGATGGTATTATAGTATGTGGTGAAAGGATAAATGACGTGTGGGCATGTCGATCCCTTGCAAATGTGGTTCTCTGTGTTATTGGTACCAGTGTACATGTCTGTCTGTGTATATATGCTTTTAGCTAAAATGTTATAGTATAATATTAGTTGCATAAGTTATAGTAGGTATAGTAGTTGTATAAGTTATATATAGTGCATGCAGCCAGTCATATGATCATAATCAATTAATCATCAGTTATATAAATCCAAATCATATGAACACACAAGCAGTTATTAATTATAATAATTATGTGTATAATAATATAGAGACACTATAATTATATGTCTCACTATTGTATGCATATATTATAATTATACTGGCACAATTATAATGATTATAGAATTTATACAATAATTATATATTAATTAGTTAATGTACATTAATGTACTTAAATCTAATAATTAGGAATTGTAAGTGTCCCTGTAATTACGTATGTATGATACAATATTTCTGTGTGCCTGTACATTAGTAGTGATCTATCTAAATGTCTAGTTTACACTGAAAACAGACTCAAATTAAAGCCTGTCCCATCTACCACTCCAGTCTACTACTATACTGTACGGCTGCTAGAGAGTCACAACATCATGCACACAATCAATCGGCTAATCCTCCTTTCTGCTGTCTCCTTGCTGCACCACCTTAGCACCATCCACTGTCTTCTCATGTGTCTTTGGAGCATGGCTGCCTCCTTCTGCTCCCCTCCTGATGTTACTACCACCCTCAGATTTCTCCTTCTCCTCCTTCTTAGAGCGAGCTGCTCTGATTGGCAGCAGGAGGAACACCACCAAGATAATGTCATGAACACAATAGAATTGTGTGTGACAGGCGAACACTTCTGACCACTCCATAAAGATGAAGGTGCTGGCCAATGCCTGGACATAAAAAGCTGTTGCCATGGTAGTAAAGACATCGTAGAGCAGCTTAATGCGTTTGTTCCCAAGGAAATACGGCCGGAACGCTCTCCTTGCCTACAGAAGGGTGGCATCATTGAATCCACGGTTAATACATGAGTGCTGGAGTGCTTGTTGTCACAATTCAGTATGATCAGTGTCCTCTCTATGGTTTTAGTTTTCACATAACGCTACACCATGGGAGCTGCACGTATCAATCCAACCATTACAGTCATAGTTGTGGTGGTATTGTGTGTGCAGTGTGTGTGTGCGTGTGTGTGTGTGTGTGTGTGTGTGTGTGTGTGTGTGTGTGTGTGTGTGTGTGTGTGTGTGTGTGTGTATGTGTGTGTGTGTGTGTGTGTGTTAGGTGCACATCAGTTATTGTAGTGTATTGACCAATGTAGCATGTAAACATACACAGAGTGTGCACGTGTGTACTAATTGTGTCACTGTGTGCATGAGTCCACCTTCCTTGCTGCCTGCACCAAGACGGCTAGCATGATGAAACAGGTGTAGTACCCAGGGTAGAAGCCATGCCAGTAAGCTGAGAGGAGAAAGACCATCAGTGTGGGTTGGAAGGGCACACGGTCATAGCACACCCTATAAGGATGGATAGGGACACAAGGTGAGTGTGTGATGTATAATGCTAATACTGTATATACACACACACACACCACAAAATACCCACAAACACTGCATCACATAGTACCAAAGTGTGTCAATAACCACTACTGAAAGGAACGACAACCCTGTCACTATCATCATTACCTTCGCAGCCACGACACTGTAGTCATATTCCAGTTCTCAATAGCAACCTTTGGACTGCTCCCAAACTACACACAACAGCAGAAGAGAAGAGACAGAATTGGTGTAAGGCAGACCCACCGGGATGGCAGATAGCGTGATCACCGCCCCCACTGTGTGACCACTGTGTGACCACTGTGTGGAGTCTCTAGGACATGTTTAAAGGGTTAGGAACCTTCTTCTTTAGAGCCCAAAAACTCTTCATCACGACTCAAAGTTACCCTGAATGCACCCCTTTTCACACACTAACATCAATGTTGTTTGACACTTGTAGTGTATGAAGTAGTGTCATTTTACAAGACATGAACATTACACCACCGTACATGGTCTATAGAGTACTGCAAGTGGTCATTCAAGAGTGAATTGAGCTGTTTAACTGAATACCCCACACAGGGACCGTCAGCATAAGCCTTCTTCTGGCCAGTGTACAGCAGGAAACTTGCACACAAAACCGATCAATCAGGCAATGCTGGAGTACACACTTTAAACTATTGCCAGTGTGACATGCATTACTGTATGCAGCAATGGTAACAATCTTTGGAGACCTTGAAAAGACGGCTAACTGAACATCAAAGATTACTGTATAGCATGCATGTGTTTAGGTGGTGTACAGATGAACAAATGTGAAGAAGGCCCCACACACCTCAAAACAAATTGGTACACAATTGACTGACAAATCCCAATGTGGAGTGCCGTCTTTCTCATCATATCCACTGAACCCCATTCCAGCTGCATTGTTGATACTCTCCGCTTTGGAGGAATGGAGGAGTGGGAGGAGAGAGGAGGGAGTGGGAGGAATTGGCAGGGAGTGGGAGGGAGTGGGAGAGGAGAGAGGAGGGAGTGGGAGAGGAGAGAGGAGGGAGTGGAAGAGGAGAGAGGAGGGAGTGGGAGAGGAGAGAGGAGGGAGTGGGAGAGGAGAGAGGAAAAGAAAAGGCTGTAAAGGTGACAGTATGACAAATGGGTAAGAAGAGCAGGCCCTTATATGCAGTAGACGGAGGTCCTATCGGTACAAGGTCATGCTACATGTATTTGTACACCACATCAGGGAGCTGTTTAAACTGGCGCACTGAAAGTTAACTCACTCAACTTCCAGGTGAAGTAATACTTGCATCTCTGAGCAAACAAACAAGGGAACATCAGCAAAACTGATTGCATGACTGTGTTTCTTGGATCTGTGGAGTAAGGATTGAGTTAGTCTTATGTGGCCAGCCCCTATCCACCACTTCTCTTATTGCATAACATTCCACAGGTATTGTGCAATGATAGTGGAAACTGTGGTAAGACAGCACATGAGACTAGGATGGGGAGTGAACAAAGACACAAGCTGCTGTACAGTGGAAGTGTAAGAGCTACTCAGTGAGGACTTGACACAGACTTGCACAGAGCTACAGCCATTCCGGAGCCATGCACCACCACACACGTACGTACATGTATGTACAGTGTACCAGATTAATGCGTGAATATTGAGAATTCCAGTGGCTGCTCTATCACTCAAAACTGTCTCTACCTCAGTTACTCACGCAGCAATCAGCCTCTATCAAATCATGCACACTGTACATACACCAGAGGAAAGTGATTGTACAAAAAAAAGGTACACGCACATTCATTTCTGAGCATGTGTGCACCATACACATACACACACTAAGACACACACTAAGACATACACTAAGACATACACATACACTATACTGTATATAGAGGAAAGTGTATACACGCACAGTAAGTAAATCACCTGTATGTACATACATATGTGTGTAGACATTGCATGTGTACATAGCTATTGTATGCATAAGATCTTCTACGTAAGTCTCTCTATCTAAGTCTTAGTCCCCTCATGAGGCTCTGACTCACTGATGTAGTCGTCCGGTGGAAAGAGCGACGCCAGGTAGATATACCCAGCTAACAGCACTGCACTGTAGGCAAAGGGCTGTAACCATGGCAACTGAAGACACAAGATACACAACATACACTCATCTCACTGCAGTCCACAGTACATACAACCAGAGCATGTACAATACCCACATCATAGATAGGTTAATGAATGTGTATAAAATGGTTTTATAAGGAATCAAATGCAAGTATAAGAGTGGTATACACAAAAATTGTGAACTCTGAAATTTCATACTAGTGGAAACATTCTTGTGTGAGCACAAGATACGTAGACGCATGGTCCTAGAAAACAGGTTTGCACATGCGTTATGGAAATGAGAAGAATTAGCAGAATTGGTGGTCTTGTTGTACTCACAATGGTCGACGGTGCTCTGCTGTGCAGGTCAGCCTACAGTGGGAAGCATACGTATGTACATGCCATACAGTGTGCTGCAATGTACTTTATGAACACTGTACAAGTTGACAACTATTCATTTACCGACAATTTACACTATTTGCTTACCCTGGCAAATCTATTTGGATTGACAACAGCAAAGTTGGAGCCATCAATGAACATCTGATACTCCTTTAGTGTGCAGCCTGGTCCTGCCAAGACCTGGAGGAAGTTGAAGCAATAGCTGAAGTATTCTAGAATGGAGGGTACTGATCTGTGGAGGGGAGGGGGAGGGGAGGGGAGGGGAGGGGAGAGGAGGGGAGGGGAGGGGAGGGGAGAGGAGGGGAAGGGAGAGGAGGGGAGAGGAGGGGAGGGGAGAAGGGGGGAGGGAGGGGAGATGAGGGGAGGAGAGTGAAGGGGAGAAGGGGGAGGGGAGGGGAGGGGAGGGGAGGGGAGGAGAGAAGGGGGGAGGGGAGGGGAGGAATATATGCATTACACAAGAAGCAAAGTAGAAAAACACAGTGCTGGCCAAAACAGGTGAGGGGATGGACAAATGCTAAATGAAGGGAAGCCTGCACAGTGCTAAAATCGTAACAACGTTAATTAGAAAAGTTCCAGATATACAGTAATAATCACTACAACACACATGTACACAATGTCATACAGTTAATGTACCCATCACAGCATAAACACAGAAGCCTCACTTCAGTTGGTTCTTTATTTGATCCTTAATCAGGTTCTCCCTTGATTGCCCTATCCAAGAGGACAAAGAGCCAGCACTGAAAGTACCCACACTCCTGCTTGTTCACTACAGATCAGTGTACAGTGCAGTGTGCTATGTCTTAGCAAACACCATAAAAACACAGAAATCCATATCCATTAGGCCACAAAATTCATATTTTGCACATTTTGCTACTAGGCATTTGATACAATTTCACAAAAAAATTACAAAAAGGACATGACACAAGTGAATAGAGTGCAGTGCGAGTGTGTGTATGAGTGTATGTATGAGTGTGTATTACAACAGACCATCATGCACAGCAAAGGCTGACAAAGATATCTTCTGCACAATGATCATGAGCGGGCTGTGGAGTAGACAAGACTGGCAAATAAAAGCAGCAATAACACAGGGAACACACTCATACTTAGAATACTTAGGAGGATGTGTATACCACTGCACACATTGACTCAGCTGGTAACTTTTGAACGTATGTTACAAAAGACGCACGTACGCACGCACGCACGCACGCATGCACACACACACACACACACACACACACACACACACACACACACACACACACACACACACACACACATACCTACCCCACCACCCACATGTTGCCTACCCGGTGAAGTCGAGGTGGTACCCTCCATAGTCAGTGAGCAACCTGTACACGTGAGCCGCTCCAATGACTCCAAGGATGTACACCATGGTCACTTTGTGGACCTCACGAGGAGACACAACCAGCAGGAGGAGGTAGCCCACCAGCACAGCTACAAACAGCACACACACAGCCCTTCAGAGCACAAGGGGAGGGTAAGAGAAGAAGAAATGAAGCTGTACTTATGCAAAGATGGCAAACAGCAAGTTAGAGAAGTGTGCAGTGGCCCAGACTACCTCTGTTGTGGAGATTACTGTACAGGTGGAGAGGGTCTAGCATGCTAGACTGCAAGGAGCTGCACTACATTCTGGGGCAGTTTTGAGAGTGAATAAGAGATGTACATGGTTGGATGATGCTGTGAACGTTATACGTAGTTAGTAGCAGATGAACCAATAAATAAAGTGTTAGAGAGTGTTTGAATGGTCTCTGCTAGCTGTCATGAAAATTAGCCTGCATGGTGTGCTGAATTGATAGCCAAATGAAATGTCCTATGGATGATTCGGCACCCGTAAAGGCAATTCTTTGATGAACATTTCCACACAATGTTTCACCAATGAAATCATAAAATGCTTGACAATGTCTGTGATGGGTGAATGGTTGCATTGAAGTTCTAATCAAGAGGTTACATCAAGGAAGTGCTGGATAGTCCAAGGAAGTATCATTCATCATTATTGTAGCCGTTACATGAATTATAAAAAGGCATTTTACTTCTGAATAATTTTAACGCTTTCAAATAATGTTTACAAACCTATGATTCTGACATCATAAAAAATATGGCCGCCTCATGCAAGATGACACTATGAAACTGAAATTATGGGAAACAAAGTACAATTGAACTGAGAATGCATCACTCAAGAATCCCCTATCTCCGTCGACGCCCATAGTAATGTACCTCTATCGCATATATACGTATATCAACATGTATTAATGAAACGGAATGGCTGCTGCCACTGAAATATCGGTAGGTTAGGATTAGAGTTAGGGTTAGGGTTAATCACACAGTCCGGTGGTTGGAGTAGCCCAATGGCTTTTAAAGACACCGGCTGGTGGCAGGAGCAATTATGTGACACTAGTAACCACTGCTTTTCCGGTGGCAGTAGCAGCGGCCTTAATGAAAACTAGGGAATGTTGGCACGCCATAAGTTACTTCCCTCAACACAGTCACAAGGTGCTATAACAGGAGTTGGGGTTACAAGATTACTTAACTACAATAGTTAGCAGAGGATTCATTCAAAATTGTCCAGAGGAATTTAAACAATGTCAGTTTACTGCATACACATGTCATCGCACAAAACCACAAACATACACACTCTTACAAACAATTAGCACCATCAACAACTAGTTGCAGTAATACAATGCAAGGAAGAGGATCAACCGTCAAACTACACATTACGTTTAGACTACTGACACAACAGAAAGTGACATCGGAACAATAATTAATGGTTGCATTCTATAGTAACATCTGAGTTCTCTTACAGATGGACTAATGTGCCACTACTGTAGGTCTTGCACTGTACCATGTTTTGCAGGCTGAACTTTCACAATTTCACAGTTGTTGAAAGTTTACTTAGTGAAATCTCGTAGTGCACATGATGAGTGCATATAAGCATCACTGCCCCATATCCCATGTGTTGGTAGTGAGCCATTGCCCTAAGCAGAGTGCACACATAGACACACACACACAGACACACAGACAGACAGACAGACAGACAGACAGACAGACAGATAGACAGACTCACCATCCAAAGCAGAGTATTCCCATTAGTATTCCAATTGAAGTGGCGTAGTAGTGACGAACAAGAGTGCCCACTTTAGAGGGAGGTAGGGCGTAGTGCATCACAAAGGCAAGAGGAATGGACAGGCCCCACAGGACAAAGTAGCGCACCTGAAAACATTACAGAAGGGCCATACACATACCAGCTGTAACACAAGCACCTTATACCTTGCACACAAGGTAGATCGCGGGGTGGAATGCAGCTGGAGTTAAATCTCCTGCCGTGAGGCGACTACAGTACGTAGTACACATTTTTGGCCAGTTGGCAGCCCTAGAAGTAAGCTATAGTTACTGTACCACGTCACTAGTCTACTGAGGGTTTAGTTAAAATAGCATTCTTGCAGTATATGCTAGCGCATTAATATTGTGAAATGGTAGCAGGCGCTCTGCCCCAGCTACCTAGCTGCTTACGCCGTTTGGGGCTATACTGTGATCTTACCATGTGTACTATATGGTCATACCTTGTCCACTTCGAAACCTGTTACTGTGGAGAGGTAATCGCACGCGAGGTGGAAAGGCTCAAACAGGAGCAACGCCATTTTCTTCCGGGTGGGGGACCGGGGAGTTTGCGTAATCCAATTAGATATTGCGTAATGTCATTTGCGCATGGAATGACAACAGAAACAACGCTGCAGGTTGCAATGGACAGCAACCCGAGGTCATGTTCGCATAGGTGTCGACATGAGCCCGGGAATGTATTCATTATGCCTTTGCAACAAGTGCACACATGCAAGGAGACACTGCACAATTGTCCAATCACAAACACATACTTAGCTAGCTATACGTGCACAGTAGGTACTAATTGGGCTAAAGTAGGTACTAATTGGTGTAATTTTATAGCTATATACGTAGCTATAGCTAGCTACCATGTGCATTTGCTGATTTAATGCATGAGTATATTAATAATGCATGTAAGTATACGTAGCCATATAATTTAGCTGCGTAATTAATTATGAGCACTTCTTTGTCTGGCTATTTGCAACTCTCTATGTACTATATGTGTAGCTATATATAATTGGGTAGTACTAATTGATTGATTCATCATGATTGCATGTATGTGTGATTGTCAGTGATTGCGAGGGCCACCTATAAAATGAACTATATAATGTTTTTGAAATACATTGTGTGTACATGTTTTTCAAATGCTATGAGTATAAATTAATGTCTTATATGTTTCCACGTACATGCACATAAACCTCTTTTGCTCATTGTATATACAAAAATCTGAAAAATAATTTATTCAGAAAAAGTACTAATTGCTGCATGCCCAAAATGATATAATATATAGGGATGTATGCCTAATCTTGTATATAACAAGATGCGTATTTATATAATTCAGACTTCAAGAATTAATTTCAAGTATACTACTACTACTAATAATAATACCATTAATTATCATAACATACAATAATATGCACATCATGGATTAAAATAAAATAACTATTGACTGCATGCAATGTGATGAAGAAGTTGAAGTGCGTGCTATTCTTGTTTGACTTTGAGGCTGTCTCCTTCAGCAACAGTGTTGTTGTTACTGTCTGGAGCTTCCTCCTTCTTCTTGCTTGAGCCTTCTTTCTGAGATGATGCTGCTTTGATTGGCAGCAACCAGAACACCACCAAGATGATGTCATGGAGGCAGTAAAACTGTGTGTGGCAGGCTAGTTGATGCTCCAGTTTGATGGCCAAAATGGGAGACGTTACAGCGTTAAAGTAGAAGGCCGTGGTCACGATTGTCAACACGTCATAGAGCAGCTGCAGACGGTAGCTACCAGTGAAATGTGGACGGAATAGTCTTCTTCCCTAATGGATAAGAAAGTGTTGCATTAAAACAGAGAAAAAAGTTGGTACTGATTCTCCATACAATGCATACACCTGCTGTTGGAAGAAAGCAGCTTTCCTCAGCATTACAAACATTGAAGGCCTTCCACTGACATGAAGTGATGGCCTCAAAATGATTCGATGGCCTGCTAACCATATGACCACATTCACCTAGCTACAGTGCTTACCTTCCGTCCTGCTTCGACTACAAAAGTGACCATCAATGCCCCCAAATAGTACTTGAGATCAAATCCATGCCAGAAGGCACAGAGGATGAATGTGATTAGAGTGGGCTGAAAGGACACCCGCTCATAACACACCCTGCACAGAGTGGGGGAAAGGTTTGGGAATATGGAGAAGAGGGTGTATGGAGGACTCATGAGCACTGGGATATGGTCACTGAGGTGTGTGTGTGTGTGTGTGTGTGTGTGTGTGTGTGTGTGTGTGTGTGTGTGTGTGTGTGTGTGTGTGTGTGTGTGTGTGTGTGTGTGTGTGTGTGTGCTGGTGTGTGTACCTCCTCAGCCAGTTGCTTGTTGCAATGTTCCAGGATTGACAGGACATTCTTGGATTGACTGAAAACTATACAATGTGAAATGAACTTTAGTGATTTAGCTGCAACTGAATGTTGAATGTATGCTACAAACCCTTGACACTGCCAGCACAAACACACACATGTACATATGCAAACACAATACACACACACACACACACACACACACACACACACACACACACACACACACACACACACACACACACACACACACACACACACACACACACACACACACACACGTGTACATGTACAAGCACACGTACATATGTACATGTAAAAAAACACACACCTCAAACTGTAGAGGCCTGACATTAACTGCCAGGTCCCACTGGGGCAAGCTGCCCTTGTCATACCCACTGAACCCAAGCCCTGCTGCATTGCACGCACTTTCACCTGCAGTGAACAACACAACAGTACATGGTGGAGCTTGAAGGGGTGTGCATGTAAGTACAGACCATGAGCATGGGGTAGCTGGTGTATGCTGTATGCACAGTGCTTGTGTGTGGACACCAGGTAGAGTGTAGATGAAGTGTAGACGTGGGTCGTCGGTGAGGGGTGTGCGTATGCAAATACGTACTGTACATATCATCTCTGGCGGTGAAGTGCTTAGTGAGTACCAGCATATGATGCTGAACTTCATCTTTTTGGTGGAAGACAGGTGTAAATTTATTATTTAGTATAATAATGACAGAATATGTAAATGTAAGTTTTGATTGCTGATAGTGCTGAACTGCTAAGCCTAAGTCATAAGTACACACAGCAGACCTACATGTACAGTGCATGTGAATACACACTGTAGGTTGATTGTATGTGCATATAAATCACATGTACATATGCACATGTATGTGTGTGTGTGTGTGTGTGTGTGTGTGTCTTGCTCAATGCCAATACACCTGCACCTTCACAATAGATTGTTTCAAACTCAAATCAGTTTTGCACGGTAACTCTCACCTTGCTTCCATGCAAAATAGTATTTAGTCCTCTCTGACAATGCCCACAAGTACCAGTACACCAAAGATTGGAGAATAGAGTTTTGAGGATCTGTAAGAATGAAACACCTCACATGACAGAGCAAGAGTGAGAGAACGCAGTGAACAATGTTACCAGACCCCCTCCATTTTGGGCACCTTTGGGACAATCTGGGAAAGGCCCAAGTGCCTTGCTGATATAGGTGTCCTCATTTCAGTTTCATTGCGTGCTGTTGTTTGGTACACCTTTCTACGCATCTACAGTAGCCGGAGAAATAGTAGTCTAGCATGCTAGACCCTCTCTGCCCTGGGAGGGCCTGCCAGGGGTGGGGAAAGAGCTGCACTCCTAATTTAAGCGGTTGCTAAACTATAGATAATAGGTGCTCTTTGAGAAGTTTCTGAGTTCAGAGAACCCTGAAAAGGAGGTTCCACACTGTAGCCCTGGCAGTACATGTATAGTAACTATACCGTATGTATTGTACATGTATACGGTATACAGTGAAATTATCACACACAACACATGTGCTTACTACTCCATCCAGGAGCCAAACTGGAATTATAAACGATAAAAGTGTCCTCCCAAATATTAGGCCCCAATTTCCGACTACATGGTGAAACCCTGTTAATTAGCTTGGACCCCACCCCTCTCACCTGCAAATAGTTTTGCTGGAAACAAAGGCTGCATGTATAAGAACAGTCCAAGCCAAAACATACTCTGTAGAAATGGACGTAGCCACGGCAACTGCATGTGGAGGGTGAACAAGACAACATTAATAGCAAAATGTGCAAAGGAGCTCACCCAAACACAATTCACAACAACTTCATTCTTCCAATCACTCTAGTCACTCCAGTCACTCCAGCCACATATACACTACACCAATGGACAGTTCCTGAAACAGTTCTTGTGGTGCATGCATCCTACTCACAAAGGTTCCAAGTCTCTTCCCTTTCACTGCTCCCTGCACAAGCGACCACACAGCAACACATACAGGGGAAGGGGGTCAGTCACTGTTAGCTACACAGTTCATGCATGATGCATTGACATGGTGCTTAGGTGTGCTGTGTTTGTATCTCTCTCATGAGCAGCAATGGCGGGAGAGGGGCCACATTGTGGTTCCTGTGAAAAGTAGGCTCAGACGTTGCATTTATGACCCATGACCTCACCATAGCGGCCAAAACTTGTGCCGTGTTATAATCACCTTGCCAGAGTTGCAAGATCAATTGTGTCGCTGATGAAGACCAAGGATTAGGGTCAAAACATCTGAATGCATCGACAGTTCAACAATTCAGCTAGTGCAGTTTCCCCCAGTGAGAATAAACTCATACTCACTGAATACAACACACAACCAAAGCTGAGGTCAAAAGCTGAAGGTGACATGTGAGATGATTTGAAAGTAGCAACGCCAAGCCCACACACGAAATGTACATGGACTTTGGTAAAAGCATGTTTGCACTGTATGTACTGTATGAGTGGCTAGGCACATGCAAGTGTGCATATTGTAGTACGTACTTTGGCACTGGAGAAATTGGAGCCATCAATGAACATCTGATATTCTCTAAACGTGCAGCTTGGTCCTGCCAAGAACTGGAGGAAGTTGAAGCAATAACTGAAGTAGTCTAGGATGGAGGGTACTGATCTGTGGAGGGGAGGGGAGGGGAGGGGAAGGGAGGGGAGGGGAGTGGAGGGGAGGGGAGGGGAGCGAGGATAGGAAGAGAAAAGAAGGCGGAAGATGTGATATACATAGGAGATGGCATCTGTTTCTTCTTCAAAATAAACAAAATAAGTATAAAGATGTGCAGATTCAGTGCACAAGACTGGAAACTATTCCTTGTTTCAAGATACGTAATCATTTAACCACACACACACATGTCTACAACTCACTGGAGCTGATTCAGCGCCTGGTCGTCTGTCAGTTTCTCTTGCTTGCTGCTTCTAAAACCTGAAAACATAGACAAACTGAACATTAGTGGTGTGTGACGTGTGACGAATACATAATACACTCCTCCATACACACCACATACACTACAGCACACCTCCCCATTCACACCGTGCACACACACACACACACACACAGTATTATACGTACATACACAACAAACATACTCTGCACACAAACAATGTACATACAGTACATACACAAGTGATACATACATACATACTGTACATACACATACAAATAGTACATACGTACATACATCACATACCAGTACACAAACATACACATAGAATTTATACAAATAAGTAGCACATACATCACATACCAACACATATAATTATACATACATACATACACTAAACACCACTGATGTGATTTCATGAAAACAGGCCACAAACACACACTTGTGCCATACCGTCATGCAGTGCCCATGCAGCCAGTGAAATCTTCTGTACCATGACCATGAGGGGGCTGGAGAGAGGCAAGGGAAGGATCAAGGATTGACCACATCTGCCCACAGCATACATTGATGGACTTGTACTGAACGCTTGGCATGTGCTGAATGCAGTACCCGTCTTCCTGGTGAAGAACCAAGCTACACTAATTTGTTAATCAATGTTAACAAGTCGAAGGTTGCCTTGCTCTACAGCACTGCTTTATGTAACATTTCAAATCTTAGGACAACTCTGTAAATGCATCATGCAATGGATATAGCATTTGATCCAGGTTGAATAAGTACAGTACAGTACAGTATACTATCATGCACACACACACACACACACACACACACACACACACACACACACACACACACACACGCGCGCGCGCGCATTCACACACACACACGCACGCACACGCACGCATTCACACACACACACGCACACACACACGTACACATGCGCGCATTCACACACACACACACGCACACACACACGCACACACACGCACACACACATACACACACCACCACACATGTTGCCTACCCGGTGAAGTCGAGGTGGTACCCTCCATAGTCAGTGAGCAACCTGTACACGTGAGCCGCTCCAATGACTCCAAGGATGTACACCATGGTCACTTTGTGGACCTCACGAGGAGACACAACCAGCAGGAGGAGGTAGCCCACCAGCACAGCTACAAGCAGCACACACACAGCCCTTCAGAACACAAGGGGAGGGTAAGAGAAGAAGAAGTGAACAAGTTGCATATGCTGTGCCAGAAGAGGTGTGCAGGGCATTTGTGGTTATGGGCCACTCTTCAGTGCCACTCAATAATGGTTCGTAATGGAGGGACTTGACCCGTCAGTAGTGAGAGGGAGACCAGGTTATGAATGAAAGATTAACAGTTGCCACTGGAAGCTGTCTAGTGCGTTTTAATTCACTGCTAGCCCAACTTTGGCATTATAGCATTACAGCCATGCACCTTCAGCAGCAGTACAGAGGAGTTGAAGCCTATAGCGCAAACGTGGAAGCTTAGGACCAATTGGCAACATAAGAACCTAAATATCCATATGCATGTATTGTATGTACATACGTAGGTGCAGAGAGAAAGGACACTTTGGTGCAAAGGGACCAATCCAGGGATGACCTACATAAAGACCTAGTAGATTCACTGTGGTTAGCTCAATACTTCAGTTGGGAAGGTACAGCTGATTTCAGAATGGTTGACCAAAAGACAAATGGCAAATGGCTTGACTTCATAGCAAATGGCAATACTGGACAATAGGAGCGACGTAATGGCAAACAGTTAAACTAATAGTGACATCACACCATTTGATCCTTCTACCATTTGCCATTAGCTGTACTGAAATTAACTGTAAGGAAGTTTATTCATCAGTTGAGAGAACTTCCCCTCCATTAGCTAACCACTACTGTCTATGACCTTTTCAAGCTGCATTGCATCATTTCAATTTGTGACCACATTGGTGAGGATTGCCCATACTTCCCCACTTGACTAGCACAGCCTACAGAAGCCACTGATGATAGTGCACTAGCAGGATAGGTTTGTTCTGTTAGCTCAATGTATGTATGAAACATGATGACAGGCAGGCAGACAGACAGACAGACAGACAGACAGACTCACCATCCAAAGCAGAGTATTCCCATTAGTATTCCAATTGAAGTGGCGTAGTAGTGACGAACAAGAGTGCCCACTTTAGAGGGAGGTAGGGCATAGTGCATCACAAAGGCAAGAGGAATGGACAGGCCCCATAGAACAAGATATCGCACCTAAAAAGAAACAAAGTATAAAGTAATTAGTGTTATAGTCTATAGATGTACAGCAAATGTTGTACAAAACCAAATTAATCATAACACAGCAATTGGTGGGTTAGAGTTGAGGCAAGTCCACACTGTGTGTACAAGAGGCAGTTGAGGATTGCCTGTTATTTCGCCATTGGTGAGTAATTGCTATGCTTGTTCATCGAAGTACAAGGCTGGGTTGATTGGATTTTTGGTAAAGGAACACGCCATACAATAGCAGAGCCATCGCATGGTGTAGATGACTACATTACACCATATCAGCCGTGCTGTGTATGCAGGGATGGTGGGCCGGGTTTAGTTGCGCGCAATACTCGAAGTGCATCCCACAGCAACCATCTGTCTGAAACGACCAGCCATGTGCCGACCTCACCAAGGACCGGAATGCTGGCGAAGGAGTACTGGCTATTTTACAGGTAACAGAGACCTTCGGAACAGCTTCGAGCTCCATCGTTAGTCATGAACACACGCTGGAATACAGCTACAGCCGCTAAGCGTAAGTGCGCCCACATGTGCCAGCTAAACCGCTACCAGCAGCTGACCACGTCAAAATACGTACACTGTACAACTTACCCAGTCCACTTGAAACCCTGCTACATCAGACAAGTAGACACAGACGTCTTCAAAGGACTGTACTGGGGACTCCATTGTTACAGCTATAAATGCATACTATTTGACATATTTATCAGCTGTTACGTAACAAAAATTAGAAGAGCGGAACGCCACCCATGCGTCCCCAAATAGCCTCACATATTACGCGCAGAATATAAACGTGTATATATTGCTATATGTCTTAACACAGATGCGTCGGACAATTGTGAAGGAGTTTGATAACCTCCTTTCGCAGTCACCATTTTTTGATTGCGTAATCTCAGTACCTAGCAAGTGTATAAATGGCGGAGAGGGAACGTGGGGGCGGCTTGTGACGTCACAGTCGCCATTTTCTTGTCCACCTCCTCTGGGGTTACATGGGAATTTGCACAGAGTCCTTCTGTCAAATATTCATCATAACTCAGTGAAGGTTAGTGCATTGCATGTGTGTGCGATGCCCTTTGCATGTCAGGCCGTTTTAATCACTGTCAAGCTTGAAAGATGACAGTGGAGTACTATCGTCTTGCGGCCTTTGTTTGGCTGAACTATAGTACAATAATGCTCTTTATTTTGGCAGTTCTTTCTTTTTTGATATTGTCTAGGTCACACATAAGGCAAAATTCTTTTGTCTTCTATTTCAATGTGTGGCCATTTTAGAAGGTGGTTATGATTTTTTACAATGAATGTCAGCTGCTCCCAAACACTGGTACTAGAAATGGTACACTAAACTGTATTGGAGAACTGCTTCTGCTGCTTGGGGCTAAGCTTAAAATTGGGTCCTGTGAAACTGTACAGGAGATGGGTGGGAGGTATTTGAAGGTGTGAACATTGTAATGAGCTATGGGATGGCGTGGGCTAGCTGGGTGGCCCCACAACTTGTGACTCTACTCCCACCAGTTTCCATAATATGCTGAGAACCAGCTGATTAAGTTATTCGCTGTGTAACTGTATGGCATCAAATTTGATCAGATTTGTACAGACAGGTGTAATTTTGTGCCATGTTTAGTTGGTTATGTGCAGCTGTTCAAACAGAGTGCTGTAATTTTCTATTCACATGGTACCCATCTGTATCTCTGCATCTTCCATGGTGCATGATGTGTGCAGTGCTACATTGGACCATGATGTGTCCTAGTGCCTATTGGTATGGTGCACTCTAATAATGAATTGAATTGAATTGAATTGAATTGTATGTACAACAATGGCATGCAAGCATACTAGTTCGCTGTAGCCAAAGGTGTTTGATACTGTGTTCAGTTATTCCAGTAGTTCCCAGCTGCCTTCATCAGAGAAGGAACTTCTGGTTGCCTTCTCCGGCAATGAGTCAGTGCTAGTGTGAACTGAACTACTGTAGGCATGCAAGTTTATGCTGTGTGCACTTCTGATACATTCTCCTGGCTTTATGCATCAGTGCATGTGTAATACAGGATGACAATCAAACACTTACTGGAATTCTCTCTATTTGAAACTTCAACCCTTGCTAATCTTTGTGTAGATTATCTACGTAGTCAGCAAAACCTACCCATGAGTTATGTTTTGAATCTGTTGATACCTGTTGTCTGACTATGTACGTGTGTGTGTGTACGTGTAGCTGTTCATCCTCCTCTCTAGTGCAAATGATGCCAAAGACAAAACCTGTACCAGAGGGTGACAGGCAGACCAAGCCGTGTGAGAAGCGTGGTTGCCAGGAGCTAATGTCCACACCTCACTGCTTTCTGCAACTCAGCCCTCGGTGAGTACAATGAGAGGTGATGTGACTTTATTGTCTATTTGCCAATATGGTTACTACGGTAACTTGGAATTGAAAACCACATGTATATGGTCTAGTGAGTGGTTGTGTTATGTGTAAGAGCTGTTGCGCAACTCATGCTGCTAATTTCGTTATGTATGTATGTAAGCATCTGTGTGTACTCTGTACTTCTATAAATATAATTATGTACACTTTACTACGCTATGTTTGTACATAATATGGTTTGCTATACTCCTCATGTATTATAGGTGCAAGCGTGGAGGTATGACCTCACGGTGGCATCACATCAGTGCAGGTGAACACTACTGCAACGAGTGTTTTGACTGGATCTACAGAGGGTGAGTAACACTCGGTCGTACCTTCACGAGTTAGTGAGCTTTTGGGGTGCTGGTTGTAGGGTGATAGTCACATGGCCCTCCCGTGCATGTGACAGTCACGTGGCCCTCCAATGCATGTGACAGTCACATGGCCCTCCCGTGCATGTGACAGTCACATGGCCCTCCCGTGCATGTGACAGTCACATGGCCCATGTTGCCCCACCCTCAGGCACTATCCCGGCCACCAGCTGTACCTGCAGTGGACTGAGGTGTGGTCAGCTGATGCCAACACACTCCCGAACGTGAAGACCTTTATCACAGACCAGCACCTGCCGTACTGGGTGCAGTGCCACAAGAGTGGGTGTGGCAAGTGGAGGCGCCTCCCACTTGAGCTGGAGCTGTTCCATGTGCAGCTTGACAGCATTCAGTGCCAAGATTGCAGCCTCCCCGAAGACGAGGTGGGGGGAAAAGGAGAATTAATGGATGTACTTTACGTAGGGGGGCACTGGTGGTAATTGGGCCAATCGGCTGAACTGACAAATTAATGAGTCCACTAATTCCTCATTTTTGTGCTGGATTTGGTGAATGTGCACTGACTTCTTTAATGACTTGATACATGTAGTTGTTATTTCACCATTCTCATTTTGTCAGTGATTGTTTTACCATCATCTCTTTGGTCATCATCTCATCATCTTTTGATCATTCATCCTTTCATCATCATCTCATCAGTTGTCATCTGTATTGATAGCCATCGCATCAGTCATCATGTCTTGACTATCATCCCATCATCATCGTCCACTCGCTGTCATCATCTCAGTATCAGTTGTCATCCATATACATGTACGTATACCATTCCACTTCTTTATCTGGACTCTTCTCTCTTCTTCCCTGGTGCAGTCAGTTGCTTCAGTCTTTAGTCCATACTGGATCGCCACAATTGGGTACACACCCCTATTGCGCCACACCCTCCTGGCCCCCCTAGTGGGGGAGTACTACCCCGAGGGGGTGGGGGTGAGCCCCTCCACAGTGCGATACACTTGTCGAAAAATGGCCGAAGGAGAGATGAAACAGGAGCAACAGCAACAGCAAGGGGGTATTCCCACTTCCACCAATAGCAGCCAAAGTGGAAGTGAGTCTCAGAATAAGGTAGAACCAAGTTCCACTATACCCCATGACAACTTAACAGTTCCACAATCTTGCGTGCAAAGCAGTGTACCTGAAGGAGCCACTGAAAGTGCCCTCTCCTCCAAGTCAGAGCCACAGCCCAAGTCTGCATCCTCAGGTTCATTGCATTGGCTACAAAACTGGAGTCAAACCCAGGACAGGGCCCTGAACAGATTGCTGACAATCCTGAGTGACACCTCCATGACACTCACGGCTGGACAGTCACCCGATAATGCACTCATCATCATCAAATCGTTCCAGAAGCAGCTTGAAGACCTCAGGGCTAAAACCCTCAGCGTCTGTCAGATGATAGAGAAGCTGGGAGTGCCAGAAGAGGCTGGACCTGCGCTGGAGATTCTCAAAAGCAGCACTGTTCTCCTACATCAAATCATCCAGTCCACGAGCAATCCCCTTGCCTTGCAGAAGAGCCTGGTGGATCAGATGCAACATGCCCTTGCTCTGAACGTCACACTCCAGAAGCAGTCGTTGATGTGTCCTACAAGCATTCTGGCATCTGTCCCTCCCCCACTCCCACTCCTTCTGCCTGTTCGGAGTATCAGCTATCCATCTGTGGATGTCAGCACCTCAGAGGATCGTACAAGCCACTGCAATAGAGCGTTGCCTTTAACAGGTTCATGGCCTAGGGTAGACAGAAGCAATGATACCTCCTCTCTGCTGATGCATTTGATAGCAAGGGGCAGTAGTAGCAGTGGTCTATGCATCAATGATGACGGCATGGTTCCACCATTGAAGAAAGCCAGGCTGGATAGCTCGAACACAGCTAGCAGTGGGATGACAGTGGGGTCTATGCTTGTGAGTCCCCCAGCGCAGCCAAGGCCTGCTGTATCAGCTTCTCTGATGGATGCAGCATCTTTGAAGGATCGACCGTCTTTGACGGATGCAGTGCCTTTGATAACATCATCGTCCTTGATGGATCCATCATCTGTGGTGACATCATCGCAATCAATGGAGCCGGTGCGTCTACCAGATCCAGTTGATCCGAACCATACGGCGCTTTCAGGTGGTCCAAGGCCAGCCCCAGTAAGTCCTCCACTCCAGCCCAATGGTTCTCCTCCAGGAGGCTTTCAGCTACTCACAGTTGACAGCTCCTCCCCAAAGCTGCACACCAGTCTGATGCCCACTTCTCCACAGCCTCTTGAGGTAACTGCTCTGACTCACAGCGTCTTGCCAGCACAGAAAGTGCTGTCCTCCCCCACAGCAGATGTTCCTCCGCAAGGGATAGTAACTGCCTCCAGCAAAGTCCCAGCTTTCAGTTCACCTTGCAACTTTGGAGTGGGAATGAGTCGGTCAGTTGGTGGCTCAGTGGAAAAGACTGTAACTGCTCCTGTTGCGAATAGGGTCGTTGTTAAACCACCAGACATGCAGTGTGTCTCCTTACCAGGTGTGTGTGTGTGTGTGTGTGTGTGTGTGTGTGTATGGTGAGCATGTACATGCATACTTCACTAGTGATGCTATGCCACCTTGTTATCCTCACCCTCTCTCTCTCTCTCCCACCTACTGTAGCTGTCCGCAAGTCTCCCTCTGTCCTTCCGAGAGGTCTCCTCCATGACCCCTTTCACCCCTTCAATCACCCTGACGATGGGGAGAGAGCAATGGCCTTCACTCCTGATGTCATGACAGAGGAAGAGACAGCCGCCTTTGCTGACTACAGCAAGTTAGTGTGCACACATGTGCATGGATGTGTGTGTGAGCCATGTCTGTATGCAACTGCCAGTGTGTGTGTGTGTGTGTGTGTGTGTGTGTGTGTGTGTGTGTGTGTGTGTGTGTGTGTGTGTGTGTGTGTGTGTGTGTGTGTTTGCACATGCATGATGTACATGTATGTTTGTGTGTATGTGTGTAGGTCCCCTGTACTAGAAGTATACTTGATGCTGAGAAATCTAGTACTTGCTCTGTGGCACAGGAACTGTAAGGTGAGGAGGAGAGAAGGGAGAGGGGAGAGGAGGGAGAGGGGAGAGAGAGGGGAGAGAGAGGGGAGAGAGGGGGAGAGGAGGGGAGAGGATGGAGAGAGGGGGAGAGGAGGGAGAAGGAAGAGAGAGAGAGGAAGGAGAGGAGAGAGAAGAGAGAGAGGGGAGAGGAGGCGAGGAGAGAGAGAAGGGAAGGGGGGAGAGGGGGGAGAGGATGAAGAAGGGAGAGAGGAGGGAGAGGAGAGAGAAAGGAGGGAGAGGGGAGAGGAGGGAGAGGGGAGAGGAGGGAGAGGGGAGAGAGAGGAGAGAGGAGGGAGAAGGGAGAGGAGACAGGAAGGAGAGGAGAGAGAAGAGGGAAAGGAGAGAGGGGGGAGAGGATGGAGAGAGGGGGAGAGGAGGGGAGAGGATGGGAATGCTGCAAGGTGGGGGAGAGAGTAATGAGAGGGTGTGTGGAACTGGCCTAAACTCAAACACCCAGATCAATTCCCCATACGAAGCAGGTTTAGGTGTGCGAAGCTTGTGTGGAATGGGGACAGGCTTGCGAGGTGATAGGAGAGTAGTAAAGAACAGTATCTGTAATCCTTTGGTGCCTTCTCACCGTGCTGCAGTGTTACCTCAGCGTTGAGCAGTGCTATGAGGAGCTCAACGTGAGAGGATTGGTTCGTATCTGGTGTCTTGGGGCCCTTCATCGCATAGTGCACTTCCTCACACGACGGGGATACATCAACTACGGTTACCTTGACAATGCACCAGTCCCATTCCCAATTGCTGGATCTGTGAAAACGGTAAGCATTGCCATTGTACATTGATTCACACCATACCTTTTTAATAGGGTATTATAAAAATAGACTAAATACAGTACGTACTTTATATTATGAAGCTTGATGGGATCCTGCGAATATAACAGTGCATCAACAAAATTAACAGTGAAACAAACAAACAAACAAAGCAGCAAACTTTCAAACTTAAGCAAGCATGAGACGGTACATACGTATGCAGGGAACAGGTCATGTGTCAAAGTATACATTCGCTGTTTTAACTGTATGTCTAAATTCTGATTGAAGAAGCTTGTGTTGTCTTGTTCTTGTGTCCGTGTGTAAATTCGTTTTGTCGTGGTCGCTTACGTACAAGTGAGTGCGCTGGTGGCCTGGAACACACAAGCACAGGATTGAAGGACCAAAGCTCTGGGATGGCAAGGGTTCCAGTCCAGGCCATGACAGTTTCTGTTCGCAGCACAGCCCATGACCCTCCCCCCCCCCCCCCCCCCACCACCACCATTTCAACTGCCATTAGATTTGAATAGATTAATGAGCTGATTATTATACCTAATTATTGTTCATTGCTTCTTGCACACTCATATACTGTGCCTTGAAGAGTAGCCTTAAGGTCTACCCACAGTGAACAACACTCCTATTCCTTCCTATTGGTTGTGTTAATACAAGAAATGTGTTTCTTCTCCTTTCATCCTTCTGTCCACATAGTGCCATGTTCTTGTGATTGGTGCTGGTCCTGCTGGCATTGGATGTGCCAAGCATTTGCAGCAGTTTGGCTACCAGGTCACTGTGCTGGAGGCCAAGGGGACGGCTGGTGGGCGTTGCCATGACGACAGCTCATTGGGTGCTACTCTTAGCTTGGGAGCCATGATTGTGACTGGGATTGACAACAACCCAATCACTACCCTCTGTCATCAGGTGTGTGTGTGTGTGTGTGTGTGTGTGTGTGCGTGCGTGCGTGCGTGTGTGTGTGTGTGGTGTGTTGTAGGAATGTGTTATGCCTGTCCTTACGTCTGATGTACTTTTGCACAATGTGATATGTACATATGTGCTGCTAAACATCTCCTAACTTGTTCTCCCTCCATAGATGGGATTTCCCCTGCATCTGATTGTAGATGACAAGTGTGACCTCATTTCCGAGAGCGGGAAGAAGCCATCTTTGGAGATGGATACAAAGATGGATGACCACTTCAACACGTGCCTGGACAGACTGGCCGAGTGGCGCTTGAATGATGGAGAAGACTGCTCTTTGGAGGGTATGTACATCTCACATGCACACATACATACAACACACACAACACACACAGTTGCCTGGAATAGAGATGTGTCACTGTATATGAGATGGACAGCACCAGATTCAAATGTGCACACGTACAGTGTGCATGTACAAATTATGCTTGAAATGTGTAGAACCTCACACTTGAGTGCACTTATTGTCTGTGAATGCTTCCTGTCCTCAGACAAGTTGTTGCAGATAAGTCAAGAACTGCAGGCCAGCAGAGGGTACACACTTACTGAGGTACAGTACAGTTTCTGTGTGTGTGTGTGTGTGTGTGTGTGTGTGTGTGTGTGTGTGTGTGTGTGTGTGTGTGTGTGTGTGTGTGTGTGTGTGTGTGTGTGTGTGTGTGTGTGTGTGTGTGTGTGTGTGTGTGTGTGTGTGTGTGTGTGTGTGTGTGTGATGTGTGTGATGTGTGTGTGTGTGTGTGTGGGGGGGGGGGTGTATGGGGTGTGTGTGTGTGTGATGTGTGTGATGTGTGTGTGGGGTGTGTGTGTGTGTGATGTGTGTGATGTGTGTGTGTGGGGGGGGGGGGTGTATGGGGTGTGTGTGTGTGTGATGTGTGTGATGTGTGTGTGGGGTGTGTGTGGGGTGTGATGTACGTACAAGTGTGGGGTGTGATGTGTGGGTGGGTGTGGGCAGTTGGCCCACATTTCACAGTCTCTTGCAGTCTTCTATGTGTACTTAATGGTCCTCCATTGATACCAGTCTTTGGCTGAAGGGGCTACC